>CM077231.1:16361764-16519264 GCA_039654775.1 Spinibarbus caldwelli
ATATAAACTCGCAACAGTGAGTTTAGGCTATAAAGTCCAATTCTGAAGGGAAAAAAGAACGATATCTTCTCAGAAGTATGGCTTTTTATCTCACAATTCTGACTTAATAACTCGGAATTCTGAGAAAAAAGTCAGAATTTTGAATTTATATCTTGCAATTCTGACTTTATTTCTCAGAATTGTGACTTTATTTTTCGCAATTGCGAATTTATATCACACACTTCTGACTTTATAACTCACAACTGCATGTTTCTATAACATAATTCTGAGGGGAAAATTCAGAATTGCGAGATGTAAGCTTGCAATTGCGAGAAAAAAGTCAGAATTGTGAGATAAAAAGTTTTTAAAAATTTTTATTCAGTGGCAGAAGCAGGGTTCCATTTCATGATTGAAGTGCCACTGTAAATTGATTCACTAAACATATAAAAAAATAAATAAAGTATGACAAAAGATATTACGTAAGTGGTGCCAAACTATAAGAACATTTATTATTTATTTATTCTTAACAACATACTGAAAGAAAAACAATGCCAAGTATTTCAATGTTTTAGACTTGAAATATTACAAGTACTGTGCTAAAAAACTTTCGCAAATGTGTGTCTTTAACTACAAACACACAACGCAGTTAGTAAGCGAGAATCAAAGACATGGGTTTTTGTCGACACATGGAAATGTCCTTTCTCTTGATGTCTTTGACTCAAGAGATGCCTTTTAAGAGAAAAACTTCTCTTATTATCATTGGACGACCCCTTAAATGAAAGTTTTACAACCTGAAGTCCATTGGAGAAGAACATCTGCATTGACATTCAAGATTCCTGTCATCTACCAGTCAAAATGCAAGATTTATAAACCCACAAGACTGGCGCACAGCAGGATAATGTGGTTTTAGACGTGTCCACATACTGTTCTGCTGGGTTATTTGATTACAGATGAACAAGATAAATGACAGAGCAGCATGAACAAGTCTTGTAGTATAATTGGATGTGCTGGTGTGGCATAAGACAGCATCATTGTCAGGAATGGCGTGTCTGTGGGATAAGGGTCAGAATAATCTCTTTATACATGTGTGGGTGGAAACAGGCCCCATAGAGACGGTTCTCACAGCCCGTAACACAACTCTATCCCACCACAGGAAGTGAGAGGAGGACAGACCCCATGAGACCGCTTTGGATGTGACACTGAGGACCCCTTTCACAGACTTTGAATGGGCTTATGTCTTGCCTAGGAGATCTTTTCCATGTCTTCTTACACGCTCAACGTCCTTCTGTTCAGAGAAGATGTGACAAGTTTCCACAGTCGAGCTATGTTTGAAAACAATCAGGAGATATTTGATATTTCATTTACAGCTGTGTGGAGCATGACTTTGAAGAAATTAGATTTTGCTGTGTTTGCCGAATCAAAGTCATGCAACCAGTGTACAGAAACATTGCTTAGAAAAAACATAAAACATGAAATGAAAAAAACACCCAAAGACCTCATGACTTTGTCAAAGTCAACAAGTCTCCACTTTATGACAAGACAAGGTTAATTCAGGTTGTAAAATGTCATTTGGTGCAACCCCTCAAAACTGAATATTAATGAATAATTCAGCATATCTGTAAAACTACATTGTAACTTGAAATACATATAGACGTAATGAACCAAAACTAACATGAATAGAACTTTAGAATAATTTTAGATGTTAGTAGTAGTTGAGTTATTTTCTTCTTCTGTGTTTGTAGATACATAAGAGTGTTTCCTCAGCTTCAGGCACTTTTTGTTTATTTATTTATTTAATATGTTTAATACCATAATGATCATGTTAAAATAATTACAAATAATTGTAAACATTTTTAAGATTTACTGTGAAAATTAATACATTTTTTAAAAAAAAAATTACGACTATTTAAAATTGTGGTGTAATTTCCACATCAAATTGATTCCTGTCATTTTTATTAGTTATATGCACTACCGTTAAAAGGTCAGTAAGATTTTTATGTTTGAAAGAAAGAAATTAATACTTTTATTCAATGAGGGTTCCTTTTACTTGGTCACACCGCATGACAATTTTAGAGTCAAATGTGAACTCTTGTTGAAAATGGTGTATACATTTATCAAAATCAACAAAAATACAAAGAGTATGTTTCTATGAACTTATCATTTCCCTTTTATTGTTTTATCCTTTAGCAAGCTAACAGCCTAGCCTACTAGCATAGCATAGTAATAACTGATTAAGAAAAGCTCTTTAGATTAACAAGAACAATATACGTATATCACAATGAAGTGCTGCATTTTTGACAAAGGAACTGAAGTTTTTCTTTGAAATTTCACCTAGATCTGAAGTATAGATGCCATATAAACTGTTCTTTCTTGTCAGGTTTTAGAGTTTTTGGTTTTCTGTGAGAATGAAAATTCCTCCTCTGGAGTGGCACTCGGGGCTCCTCAGGTCCGACTGAATTCCTGCGAGCGGAGAATCCATTTGCATTGATATTAGCAGCCCTTCACCATGGTTACGAGGTCGTACCCTGACCATGACGGAGAGAAAAAACCAGAGCGAGATGCCAAGAGCTGACTCAAATGAGTTTGAGACGAAAATGTTTGATGTCCCAGCCAGTTTTGTGCATGCTGGGTCTGAAAGGCCAGACGTCTTACGCAAGAGATTCAAATAGGACTAAATAAAATAAATGTAATGGTGATTAAAATTTCATTTTAATTAAAAAGAGATTGTATGTGCTTCCAAACAAGAGCTTTTCCGTGGCCTCCTTTCAACATTTTGTATCTATTTGACTTTGCTGGTGGTATTAGGAGAGATGTAGCTGTGGTTTGACAGTTGCTATAGTGCAAACAGTTCAAATGTGGTTTGTGTGGGTAATAATGTTGTTTAGGGTGAGGCTTGACCCGCAGGGCGTGTGTCTGTGTTGGGAACACATTAGTAAAAATGTTCCAGGTCAGGAGTTTAATGGGACCAATCACTGTCATTTCACATCTGCTGAAAGCGGCATAATCACTCCCAGATGTGCCCGTCACGTCTGTCTTGCTTTCTGCTTCAAAAAGTGGACTAACATGCTGTCATTGCACCAGGACCCTGTGAACTAAAACATGGGGTAATTTTAGAGATTTTTTTTCTTTATGTTGACAAATATTATATTTGTTGAGGTGTTTCCTCAACTTCAGGCACTGAAGAGTTATATATTTAAACTCTTTAAATTTAAAGTTTAAATGAAATGAAATTAACTCTAAAAGTGCCTGAAGTGTGTGAAAATTGATAAAAAAAAAGTTTTTTGACAAGTTTTTTTAAAATTTTGGTGTCATTTCCACCACACCAAATTGATTGCTATTGTTTTCAACATTAATAATAATAATAAGAAATATTTCTTCAGCGGCAAATCAGCATATTATAATGATTTCTGAGACACTTTGCATCACAGGAATAAATTACATTTTACAATATATTCACAGAAAATAGTTGTTTTAAATTAAAATACTATTTTACATTATTGCTGTTTTTATTGTATTTTTGATCAAATAAATGCAGCCTGGGTGACCGTAAGAGACTTTTTCGAAAACATTAAAAATCTTTTGAATGGTAGTGTAGCTATATAAATAACTTCTGAACATTACATTAAAAGTACCTTGAGAAGAACATTCATTTAAACTGGTTAACACGGGTCCTTTTCCACATCCTGAAGTCAGATTGTGATCTTTTTCTTTTATAGAGACAAACATAAACATCGAGACTTGAATCTAGCTCCACACAGTTGTTTTACATTGCTTCCAATGGACGACGGGCCTTTGTTGTGGCTTAAAAGCAACACTTTGTATCCATAAAATCCCCAGGGGGTCCGTTTGTCCGACATTAAAACGTTCCACATTTGTGAATCTCACTGCTATGAAAACAAAGGCATCTAACCACTCTTTTCTTCATTGATAGATCATAGGTGTTTGTTTAGCCCTTCACTTCTCGGTAAGGTTTAAATCACACCGAGCCTAGGATCGTCTCAACAAATCCTGAGATTTTAAATCACAGTTGGTTTTAGAGGAAGTGGGTTTGAACTCTCTTGGGTGAGGTTGGTTTACAGCCCAGTGCGGTTTGGGGTCAGATTAAAATGTGCAGCATTTATTCGAACTCTTTTCTAAGGATGTCCTCCCAAAAGCCTCAAGTCTTTTGACAACATAATTGAAGGTGTGAATCGCCAAGCTAATCCTCGTCTCGGCTCAATTTGTCATTGAATCGTTTGGAATTCTTGCGCTTGAGTTTTTGTTTCAACTTTTTTACCCTCTCTCACGGTTGAGTACACAAACCCGAGCGCATGTGTGTTAATGAAGATATATACATGTTGGCAGCTGTAGATCCCTCCCTCCAGCCAAAACAGCTCAGCTTTCCCAGGAATGTAGAGAGAGCATCTTCAGGTGTGGGTCTAGCCTGAAGTTATACACATGTATATGTTGTGTATGTGTGTACATGGATGTCTAATCTGAATCAGTGTTACTGGTGTGTTACTTTTATAGTTGCTTGTTGCAAAACAGCATTTTATTCTAGCTTTTCCACAACGTGTATGCAAAGAAAAAAATAAAACGGCCCTTTAATGTGCTTTCGTAAAAAATGGATCGTAAAACTTCATCAATATGCTCTTACAAAGAAAATCTTGGTTAATAAGCTTTTGTCTGCATATGCGTATGTCTGTGAGACCCTCTGACCGTGGCTCTATGGGTGGTGTATGGCATCCTGCCCACAAAGGAAATGTGCTCTATTGCACTGATTGCGTAAAAAGTAAAAAATAACCTAAATATAACGACTCATCTGCCTGAGCGGACACACCCTACCCTTAGTTCCTGTTGTCAAGTGCCGAATAACGGTTCTGCATTCACAAACAATGTCCAAAAGTTAACTTTTTGCCACACCTGCCAATAGTGAGTGAACTGAGAACTTTATTTTGAGCATTTTAAAGTCGAAAATATGTTTGTTGCCATGACAATTTAATTATTTTAATATTTTTTTCTTATGTGTTGGTGATAAACAGCTCAATATGTCACTGGCGTTCTGGAGATAAAACTTTAGGCATCCTAGTTAAACTTCTAATGACTGATTTTCCATTGAGGGAAAGAGATGTTGAAATATCTATATGGTGGGAAATTGATGCCAAAAAGAATCAATTCTTTGATTCTGAAGTGCTGGGAATTGAGAGTCGACTCTCCAGATTCAAATCTTTGGAGTCAACTCTTGATGGTGATTAAAACCAGATTCATTACTCTAGTTACCTCTATTCACAAAGATTTTTGTCTTGCCACTAGGAGTCCTTCTTAGCTAGTTAGTTAGTTAGTCTTCCTTGGTTAACTAGAGCTAGTTCATTACTAGGAGTTTTAACTTAAAACCTATTCATAAAACTTTTCAGATACATTTTTTACTACGGAATTCTTAATATAAGAGTAAGGCAGGGGTTTGATCTCATTGTTATGGGTGGTTTACTTCGTGGCAACATGGATTTCACTTTTGAGTCACTCTTATAGAGGTATATAGAAGGACTTAGGAGGACATCTAAGCTGTCCTGGATTTAGGAGCTACTTGTAGGGTTAAAATGTTTGGTGAATGTCTCTTGGATTAAAAATTTATTAGTCTTAAAATTAGGAGTGACACAACTATATTGCCTAGAGTTGCTCCTGAATTTCTGTATTAGGAGCAGCTTTTGGCCTGAAGATATTTGTGAAAATGGCCCCAAATCTTTTGCAGCAAGTAGTGGGCATTTTGATTCATACCAGTGACTTGAATTATTTGATTCTATTGACAAAAAAGACTCGTTTGCATTAATTCAGTGCTTCATCCACTGACTCTTTCTGAAGGTTTCAAAATGACACCAGTCGATGGTAACCAGTGAGTCTTATGAATATTAGAATCATATTTCCTTAAACATAGTCATTTATACATGCACTTGGCAAGTGTTAATTTTCACAAACAATGCATTAGTGTTTCATCAGATGGGTTTGTATGACCAACCCAAACAAGACTTGATGTGTTCCTTTCGGGTGTCATGTACAAAAATAAAAATACCTCGCAATTAATTGAAGGTCACTTTTTGAAATAAATGCTTCCAGCAAGCCTGTAAATGCATATAGATGAATCATTGGGAGTTTGAGGAACTTCATCAAGTACATGTAGTATTTGATGAAGGTCCACAAAATTCCAATGATTTAAACAAGAATTCTAGATCTACTATGAGATCTTTTAAAATTCCTATTGGTTGATGAGAATCTGAGCTTGGAATGGCAGTTCACGTGTTCATTCTCCTCAACCAGATAATGACTGTGTATGTTACAGTGGGTATTTAGGGATGTGTTAATGACCAATAGGATTGAGTTTACTACAATGTGCTGTAATAAGAGCACTAAAGCCTTCTGAAGGTGATGCTACCGCCAAATTATGGATGGATGTCCAAGCTTGTTCCAAATGCATGGAATTCCTTTCTATTACTGGAGCTTCACTGTGTACATCAGGGATCACATTCCTCACAGATACTAGCTGCCCTGTTTAGATATCTGATAAACACAACCAGCTTTGAGTTGGCTTAAAATTACATAAACGATCTGCATGCAACACAAACTCAACAAACAAACACACTGTTATTTGACCACAGTCCTTTGGTTCCAGACTGCGTGTCCAAGTTCATGGAGAAGAAGAGCTGCTATTTTTATCCAGCTCGTTGCATCCTGTCATAACGGATAAAGTTAATAGTACAGTAACAGAAGAGTTTGGCCTGTGGTCACGTTGCAGTGGGTGATGCAGGTTTGTGTGTCTGATCTGGTGAAATTTATGGTGGTGTCGGCGTCTGTCAGTCTCTCACAGATTCTGTCTGGCGAAGTCTAGTCTTGCTGAGATGGAATTTTGAAACAAATCTGTTAAATATCACACACATGCCAACATCTTAGAAATGTTCTCTTTGAATGCATGCTCGTTTCATGTGGTTTTGACAATTGTATACATTTTACAAGAAAAAATAATTAAATTTCTCTAAAAATGTCATTTGGTGCAACCAAATAAAAAATAAAAAAATCTTCCTCATATTCTGAGGCTATGTGTGTATGTATCTTAATCATTATTTTCTAAAGTACATTTTTCATTTACATTTCTCTAACTATGTCATGTGGTGCAACCATCAAGTAAAATGTAAAAACTTATTTTTCTTACACTTTTGTGATGTGACTATAAATATTAAAATAATTTATAAATATTATTGAGTTGCACCATGTGACATTTTACAAACTGAACTAACCATACCTTGTCTAAAAGGTAAAATTATTTTACAATTAAGAGACCTATTAATCTTGATTGGTTCACACCACATGACATTGATTTGATTTTTTTTTTTTTTTTTTAACTTTTAATAAGGATTTTTAATGCCTCTCATAACTGTAAGCATGAAGTTTAATTCAAAAGTTAAAAACATGCTCATAATAGGTGCATTTACTTAATTATATGCATTTTAACCCATAAGATGGGCTATGGGTGAGGTTAGTCTAATGGAGAAGGATATTGCAGTTTGTTCTCGTAGCACTGTTTACAGGGCAGGGCCCACTCTTCATCTGCGGTTAACACTTGCGTTATGCTGTCCTAATTTTGCTATAGTGTTGCTAAACTGAACATGACACTGAAAGATTTAAAGAGCAAATGGAGGGCAGCGTTCTTGCATAATGACTGAGGTCTAAATGTACACTCACCAGCTCTTTACCACTTACAGGCTGTTTCCTGGATGTGGCAATTTTTTTAAGGACGAGGCAGCGGTTTACTCTTAAAAAATGACCCTGAATGTAGGTAGCACAGCAGGTTCTGTCTGCCTAAGATTGTATTTTCTTGACGTTTATGGTAGTAGATGTTCCTCTTGATATTTAGCAGTGTTTTCCCTGCAGTGTTTGCAGTCATAGTCTTCTGTAAAATGCAACGCCAGCATCAAGTTTGTAATGTGTTATCACCTTAAAAAAAATGGAAAAATTACTGTAGTTTCAAGATCGTTATTGCTGGCCAACAAAACCCAAAGGGTTTTGGTGTCGAGCCACGATCTCTATGTGACGCTCTCAGTTCTTGAACCGACCTGCATCAATCAAACCCTGTCATGGGTCGCAGTGCTAGTTTAGCGTTGGTATTTTGACAGCAAGCACAACATTGACCCCCTCCCTGAGTAAAGCTGATATCATTGTGTGAGGAGTCTCCTACTGTTGTTTGTCTTAAGTACTTAAAACCTTTTTAACTCCTGCACTTAAGAACTTGTGAAAAATTAAGCTTTTTGCAAGCTTGGCTCAAAATCCAGTGTTCAGATCAAGGCCTTGTGGTTGTGTTCAGGACAGTCCTTTTGTGTCTTTGAGTTTAAAGCATCTTGTAATGTGTTTTTGAAGATGTTTTCAGTGAGTAGCAACTTAAATGTTCCTTACATTGGCTTCAGAAAACGTGAAAGGTTTTTAGTGAAATACAGAACAAAAGTCATATCAACAACTTTTGCTAATTATAGTTTCTAGCTGTTACAACTTTTAATATTTTAACAATAATGTTTTAAAAGACATTTTATGGTTAATTTGTGCCGCAAAAAAAATAATAATAATAAAATCAATAAATACAATAAAACCATTATCCTCACATTCTGAACAGGCTATGTGTGAGTGTATCTTAATGTCATGTGGTGCAACCATCAAGTAAAATGTAAGAACTTATTTTCCTTACACTTTTTAAGTGATTATAAATATTAAAATAATGAATATTATTGAGTTGCACCACATGACATTTTACAAACTGAACTAACCTTGCCTTGTCTAAAAGGTAAATTATTTGACTTATTGACCTTGATTGGCTATTTTTTGGTCACACCACATGACATTGATTTGAGTTTAAAGCATATTGTAATATGTTTTTGAAGATGTTTTCAGTGAGTAACAACTTAAATGTTTTTTAGTGAAAAATAGAACATAAGTCATATTAAAAACTTTTATGGTGTTTGGTAAGACGCTAATTATAGTTGCTAGCTGTTACAGCTTTTAAGATTTTTAAAAATGTTTTAAAAGTCATTTTATGGCTAATTTGTTTTTTTTTTGTTTTTTTTTGCTAGTGAAAACAACATTTTGAACAGGTTTAACCCTATTTGTGTGAATATTTTTAAACCTTTAAAAACTTTTTTACCTCATAAAGTATAGCAAAACAAATCCTTGCACATATAGGACTATACTTTCACGTCAAAGCATTTTCCTGCTGGTGAGACGCACATGGTTCACTGTGATATAACTGAGCCCTGCAGTTCTCAGGCTTATCAGAGCACAGCTCCAAACTCCTATCAGAGTTTCCACTGAGGATGTGTGGCCATGAAAACAGATATCAGGGTTGGGGAAGCAACTGTAAAAATACAGAAACAAGCTAACTGTTGCTAAAAACTGTTGCTAAAATTAATTTAATACTCTAAAATGAATCAAATTTCCTAATGTTTAAATGAATATGAGGATATTTTAAATAGGCTAGCAGTTTAGCGTTTTGTTATGCTACACTACTACTTAATGGAAAAAGTATTAAAACATACTATTATATAGCTACTATATTGTGAAAACAGCTGAACTACTGTCATACTACTGGGATATGCAGTTAAGTTAGCAGTGATTCTACTTTTAGTTTGTGCTGTCAACCTATGCGTTTGTTTTGTTTTTGTGAGTGTGTGTTCGAGTGACAGAGATGCATCCACTGCAGGGACAGGAAAGCATTTTGTTTCCTCTTCCTATTCTCGATTAAGTGGACAGGAAGTGCTCTTTTTCTTTTTGACAGATGGTCTTGTGGGTTACAAAGCTGACACAACAGGCTTTGAAGAAAGACAATGTCGATGGTGTCATTTTCTTCCCTTGAATTTGTCTTTTGTCAGTGGATGTATGTAGGTCACCCCATATGATCTCATGGAGCAGTCATTGTGATGGCTCTATTCAGGGAGGAAGGGGAAACCAGTGACACTGTGATGTCACAAGATGTGTCTCCGTGATGACGGCAGTGCACCGGATGGATCTGCTCAATGGCCTGTGTCACACAAACCTTGACAAGAACAATTTAGCTGCAAATAAGAATTACTGTTTTTCCCCAATGGAACAGTCCGGGAGAGTTGGAGTTGTAGTATTTGGATGTTTTCTGAGGTAGTGCTTGCATGGTGCTTGTGTATCATCAGCCAAGAGTGACATTTCGCAACAAGTTGACAAGCAACATCACATCTCCCTCTGAAACTGAGGAGTATGTAAAATTTCGGATAGAAAAACAAATAAGAAAAACAAAAAGAGGCTTTGATTGTGAAGGTTCAATGACAATTTTTAGGACATTTTGGGACAGCTTTGACCAGTATATTGTATCTTGTCCATTTTTTTTAATATCACCCATTTTTAAGATGATTAAAAATGGAAAAACATTTTGAGAATCTGTTCCATTCCACTGCGTTCCATCCAGCTGTTTTGGAACTTCTCTTGCACTTCAGCTAGGACTAGATTGTCTAATCCTGGTCCTGGAGGTCAACATCCTGCAGAGTGCAGCTCCAGCTTGTCCCAACATTCCGGTCTGGAAGTTTCGAAGACCTTGATTACTTTGGTTCAGGTGTGTTTAATTTGGGTTGAAGCTAAACTCAGCTGTTCAGTGGCCCTCCAGGAGCAGAATTGGACACCTTGAGCTAGCAATTTTGAATTCTCCCACCTCCACTTTTGGGAATGGTACTAGAAGTTGGACATTCCAATTGTAAAATTGGAACACATCGATCTGGAATGAGAAGTGCCACTTTATATCATTCACAAGACAACTAAAACAATGTTCAAATGGTTATTTTCCAAGTTATGACTTGAGTGGTCAGAAGGTCAGAATTGGGCAATTTAAACTTGAGCGTTCCAATCTCCCACCTCACCTGCAAATTAGCATTTACTTAACTCAACCTGGCTCTTTTGGAATGTTTGTTTCAGAACCTGCCACATTTTCCCCCTTAGTTTGGTTCGTTCAGGCCCTAAGTCTTCAACCCTGTTTCTGGGGACCCACTGTCCTGCAAATTTTATTTCCAGCCTCCTTCAGAACAGGGTTGTAGACCTATGGCATATGAACATGGCAATCATGCTTGAATATGCACCAAAAATAATCAGTCCAAGACAGCCTGAATGAGGAAGTCTCGGTATGAATGTGTAATGACAGCTACAGATCAAGCCACAAAAAGCTTGCAGAGCTAACTTATCAGTCCATCCAGTGCACTCTGACCAATAAGAGGACAGATTTACTCACATGTGACTTGCATGAACACATTTTGGTATGCTTTGAAATGTTACCTCCTGAAAGTGAACTGAACCAAGAAGAAAATGCAATATTGTAACATTTTTTTTCTGAAAAATAGCAAACAACCTACGGGTCTAAAAGCACCTTTATGTAAATTGCTCCAAATGTCAATTAGGTGAACTAGGATTCCAGTGCATTTATGCAGGGCTTCTTTAAAACAGCTAATTGTAAACGCTAAGGGCCAGATTTACTAAATAGGGCAAATTAGCATTAGAGCACAATTCCATTAAAGCGCCGATGGGAGGGAAAATTCTGCGTGTGATTTACTGACAATGCACACATTAAAGAACACAGACACCGCCAGATAATTTCCATAATGACCAGCACAATCTACCAAGAGCAGCGCAATTTACCACCTGCTTTAAGACATGCTTTTTCGGTCGTTAAATAATGGCACAAATAAATAATTTGACGAGAACAAACATCAGTAAATCGCGTTGCGTGATTCATTTTAATACTCTCCTCCCATAAATTTTGCGTCTGAAAGAAAAACTCCTACAAATGCATATTCAATAAGGTCAGGCGCAAAAATAACTTTTCAGCGCTAATTCTTCACTGCGTGTCTTTAGTAAATCCTGACAGTACTATTTTAACGCCAAAAGACGTTTTGCGCTGGCGAAAGCTGTTAGTAAATCTGGCCCAATATAGTAAATTTTGATATTTTTTTTTCCCTCAACCTAGTAGATGTTTGATTGTATCAGAGGCAACTAAATGTCTTCGCTCCCATTGGCATTTGTCACATTGCTGTTCATTTGCATAAACTTGAACTGTTCTAAATTTTGTTGCAACAGTAGCTGTCAATCACCAACTCTAGCTTGAAATCAATGACTTTTGGTCGCTTTGTTGTTTGAAGGACCCTCTTCTAGTTTTGTTCTTTATGGACTAGGGTTACTAGATTACAGAGAGCTTGTCTTTATTCTAAGGTCTTTAGGGAAGAAAGGTTGCGTGGTAACGGACGTTTGGGATCCACATAAGTGGTTCAACATGACATTTGGCATATTTTGTCCTCATTTGCATAGTTAAAACAAAAGATTGACAGTAAGGAAGAAATGAGCCTGACAGTGCATGAAAAAGTCACAGTTGTTAACCTCTCCCGTCCATCTGTGCGCTTGGGTGTGTGCAGTCCTCACGCCTCACAGGAGATCTATGTGTATCGGATCAGTTGCTCTTTCAGTGCTAGATGAACTGAAACCCTCCCATCGCCACAATCATGCCCGTAAGATACAAATCATGTAACATGAGGGTGTGACTGCAGATCTCTGGTACGATTAGCAATTTGGTGATTCATACCAGTATATAAACATACATTAACTGACTTTTTAAGAGATAGTTGAGCAAAAAATGAAAACAGTTATTGTTTGCTCACCATCATGTTGTTCGAAACCTGCATACTGGGATTTTTTTCGTCCTATGGAACACAAAAATAGATATTTTTGAACAATAGTTACAGCTGTTGAGATACAACAGAGCTTCATAGTGACCGGGACCAAAAGAAAGCAACAGAAAAGTTGTTCATATTCTTTGTGCAGGTCTTCTCAATTCATAAGATATAATTCATGAATTCACGATTCTTTAAAAAGTTTCTCCTCTTGTATTGCACAGAAAAGATAACAACATATGGGTTTGAAACAACATTAGGATGAGTAAATAATGACAAGTTTTTCATTTTTTGATGAACAGATCTAACATAATTTCTGCTTTTTTAGTGGTCGCACCCATTTTTTCTCTGAAATGGGTCTGTATTTCATTAGAACTTCATAAATTTATAAGATAAATCAGTTACTTAGGCTGTATTAAAGCAAGGAAACACCCTTTGATGCAGTGACAGGCTGTTTTACATAAACCACATGCTGTTTGTTTAAAAATTTCATCCTTTCATTGAAGCAAAAGGTCGCCAGCCCATCTGCTCCAGCTGTGAGATTGCAGTGACCTCGTATCTCTGCTGAGTGTTTGTATGTGTTTGTGCTTTGGCTACGGTCACTACACACACAGTTCCTCATCACCATTGAGCCGCTCGTTCCCAGGGGATTCTGAGTCACTACATCAGATAACCGTCAGACGAGTTAAAAGCAGGTTTTCCTCTTTGGTGCACAGGCAGTGTTTCATTGTGGCAGCGATGGACCATTAAACCCTGTTTAACAATCACTGTCAGCAAACAAAGCATACTCGCTAATGTATACCAATCAATATTTATTTTTTTATTTCTTTATTATTATTTTTTTAAAACGTATAGCTTACCTCATTTAAAAATCCTACTCACTTTACGGTAAAAACTGAATGTTTCAGCCATTACTGAAAGCATTTAGGTGCTTGTTTTATAGTTCTATAAGTCTATAGATCATTAACTGTTATAATGTTACTATAACAACATACCTAAACTACTAAAATCTGCTTTGTGCCTTAAAATATACATATCAGCATAATAATACAGGTAGCAAAACAGAAAACCACACTGTAAAAAAAAAAAAAAACATATTTTGGCAGCTGTGGATGCCAGAAAATCACTTTTAAAAATGTAGTGATAATGAGCATAACAAATACAGGTGGTACAATAGAAAACCACGAGGAATCAAGAGTTCATCATAAGTAGCATGTCCATACTTGTATATAGATGGTGGCCAAGGTCAAAGAACAAAACACCATCAGGGTTACACATTATATACAATTTCATAAAATGAGTTTTTAACCCATTTACAATTTTTTCAATGTATACAGTAAGGTAACTTAGTAAACCAAAAGGTTTTTACTGTAGCATTTTTATATATATACACACAACTTTTTTACAGTGCACATGATAAATCAAAGTTCACACAAACCATCATCAGGGCAACACACACTAAAGCTGGTATAAACATTAACTAAACAACGCATATTTGATCAAGTATGTTCAAATTGATGCATGTAAGAACTTCTGATATTTCACCATAAATAAGATAAATTTGGTATATTTTGTATTTTATAAACACAGTTTATAATGTAAAAATATGATTATGTAAAATCTATAATGATTTTCACCATATATTATATCGTAATTCATACTTTTACTTCTAAAACCCATATAATTTTACTGTAAAATTATGTAGGTTAAGTATTGTCCTGTTGAATCTTATTTTACTGTATATGGTATGTAATTTACAGTCAAACAAATTGTATTTACTAGAATTGTATTTGTTTCTCATTAAGATTAAGTATTTTTTTACGCTTATACAGGTTGATACACTTTTGGAATGATGCTTGTTGCTTATGATTCATATCATGATTCGTAATGAACTGGATGACAAACCTGACATTTGCAGTGTATTTAATTCATAGGTTTATCAAACAATACACAATATTGTTTTTATATACACAAATATACTACATTTTATGTAAAATATAAAACATTTTTGGACTGTATTTTCAGCCTATAACATGAAATTATTCATACTTTGATATAACATTTGGTTATACCATCGCTCATAGACTCTATCATGAACACAACTGAAACTCCTGGTAGCAGGAAAACTTGCTGTTATTGGACCAGAAGGCATATTTCACTCCTCCTATTTTTATTCTAAAGTGATTAAGACTGTAATTAAGACCCATTATGTCATGCCATGCAAGCTACACTGTTAAGACATTTCTATAATTTCTACAGTTATTTACTGTATATCACCCAGTATAATACTGCAAATTCCCTTTACAGTAAATAACTGTAATACCCTTTGCATCATGGGAATTTTCTGTGACGTCAAACCCCACATACAGAGACTTACTGTATTTTTTAAAATTGCTGTATACTACTGTTTTTCCCGTAACGGCCTCTTTGGCGCCATTCTGTTGAGGTTGTTTTATTTTCTTCATTTCTTACATTTGAATTGACAAGATTTGCACAACACCGTTTCTACAATGCCGCAACAGCTTGGGACTGACTACACTGGACGTGTTACATCGCTTGTAATGAATGGAAAATCCGTTTGTACTTCAGTCAGAAACGGCGTGAGTGCTTGGAATACATCTGTATGTCAGAAATATACCGGGGCATCACTTTACTGTCCTCATCCACTGTAGATGCACCTTACAAGAGAATAAGACCTGCAAGCAAGGTAAAAAAATATATGTACGTTTGTCTGTGTTTGTGTCATATTTTTGCACACCAGTTTAACCTAGTAACATTTACCCGTCAACATGGCGGTAACAAACTTTACTATAGTAAACTGCGCTGTCGTTACAAATGACTTTTGTCAGCTTATTGAATTAAGTTACCAAATTAAATTTATTTTTAACGAGCAACGCTTATCTTATATTAACATTAAGTTAACTAATGTGAAATTTTGTTCAGGTGTTAGTAAAGTTGGTCAGTAGCCTATTGAGAAAATAAAATCGTATGTTAGCTAGGTTAAACAAGTTTTATGGCTAGCTGCCTTTCTAGTTTTAGAATTAGTTTGTTATAGTTTTTAATGGAATTTAAGATTTACTGTATTTTTTTGTATTTGTGTTTTAAAGGCAACTGCAATGAAGCATCAAGAAAGACATGAGCATGCCAGCCACCCTGAGACTGATAATTCATGGTAAGAGAACAACTATGGTTTTGAGAGGTTTGTGTATTTTATATGGGGTTTGCCTTTTAAAAGTGTGTCATTTCTACTTCTTGTTTTTCAGAGAAGACATTTCTGTCACTTTTATCTAACAAAGTGGATGGTGAGCAAAGGTGGTGGCCACGTTTTGGAGCAGAACCTGGGTTTTGCAGATGGCCATGTATTTTTGTGAGGATAAATCCAGAGGATACAACATAATGCACTGCAAAACGTCCTAAGACAGGAGAAATGGTGAACATGCACTGTTCCAGCATTGGAAGACTGTATTTTTAAGTGTTATATATACAATGTTTTAAATAAAGAATTTGATATTTTGTAATTATTGTGTCTGTTTTAATTGAATACCAGTAGTGCCTATGTAGAGTAAAAATAAAATGAATTCTATATAAAAATCATAAAATCTAATGAAATCTATATTAAAATGAATGAATTACAGTAGTATACTGATGAATTGGATTATTTTTACAGTAATTTACTGTAAAACAGTACAGTTTGTAACTGTAAATCTTAATTACAGTAACTTACTGGCAACAGTGTTGCCAGTAAGTTACTGTAAAAACCCTTTGAAATGTCTAACAGTGTAGGTAGGTTTGAGGAAAAAAGTATTGTATTTGCCGCTATGTAACAGCACAGAGATCCATTTCAATTCAGAAATACCCTTGCAAACACTGGCCTGAATGTATTCATATTCTCAAGGCTTGTCAGTCCACTGCAGTGGTCCTGAGGGTTTTTTTTTCATTTATTGAAGGGATTCCCGAGCACCATCTGTTCTGGCATAGAGCGGTACTTACATATTGAGATGGTTTACTGAACACTCATCTGCCTGTTAGTCTGTCAAATATACTTTGTCAGCCGTTCAAAGTGGACTTCCTCTCAGCTCTTTGATCACTGTTGGGTTCAGACCATGTCTGACAAAAACAGACTGGCAGTATCACATGTATACCGCATGCATTTCCCAGACTAATATACAGTAGTAATATCGTTCAGAATTCGTGACAAACCCTAATCAGGTTGGAACTGGTAATTTCAGCCATTTTTGTAGGCAAGCGTCCAGCGAGCGGACAGTGGGTGTGCCGTCTGAGGTTGAGACTAGAGTAATGATGGTTTGGGCTAACCAAGTACGCCACAAAATCTCAGCAAAGTCCTCCTATAAGCCCCATAATGCTCAGGGTGACGAAAAGAGCCCAACACAGGAACAAAAGTCTGTGAATTTCAGAGCCGTATGACAGAATCACACTAACAATCCAGTGTTGCGTAAGCGTCCCGTTTCCCACAAATGGCACGGTTTTTTAAAATAACTGAGAGCTCACTGTAGTAAAACCTAAAATTTATTGGCTTCCTCAGCCAAAAAAAGGTCTGGATGTGTGAAAACAGATGCTAATTGTTTCGGTTGGAACTGAAATGTGGCTAGCTTGCATAAGTGGCAGAGCAGGAATCACCTCGCCTTAGGGGCCACCAGCTGTCTGTAGGACAACATAGGCCAGACACAATTATGTAAGTGCTGATGTTATCTAAGTGACCCTGAACCCCATCGACACGGTGAGTGGAGCGTGACCGTTTAGTGAACACTGAATTTCAGATTCAGTTGGTTTCTAACTATCTAACTAAACTTGGCATCAATGGTTCCATGAAGAACCATTAACATCCATGGAATCTTTCAACTGCACATAAGGTTCTTCAGAGTGAAAAAGGTTCTTTAAATTTTTAAAATGATTTAAAATTAAATTACAAGTTATTTTGGGAACCAAAAATGCTTCTTCTATAGCAGTGTTGTGAAAAATCCCTTTTGGAATCTTTATTTTTGAGAGTGAATCCATTATAGTGGAAAAAGGTCCTTCAGATTATTAAGAAGTTCTTCATAAACAAGTGGTTCTTTTGAGAACCGTTCATTGAGAAGTTCTTTGCAAACCCAAAGTCTTCTATGGTTCCCATTTGGATCCTTTATTTGTATCATAATCGGACATACCGAGTGAAATAACGTACAGACTCACTGCATTTACTACCCACTGTGTGGCTGACCTAGCAGTGTTTAGACAGATGTGTTGGTACAGACGATAAAGATGGTTATCACATGCTGCGGAACTCCCCGAGGGTTCTAGACAGGGTCAATTTGTTGGGTTTTTCCCCTCAGCTGAGCTCTTTGATGGAGGTCTGTTGAGCTCTTACTGTCTCTTAGTATGAAAGAGAGCAACAGGAAAAATGTTGCTAAATAGCACTCCTACTTCCTTATATATAAATGTAACCAACATTTGGTGTGGTACGACAGTAGACAAGTTTTTTTTTTTTTTTTTTTTTTTGTTGTTGTTGGCAAATTTTAAATTAAAGGGTTAGTTCACCCAAAAATGAAAATTCTGTCATTAATTACTCACCCTCATGTCGTTCCAAACCCGTAAGACCTTCGTTCATCTTCAGAACACAAATTAAGTTATTTTTGATGAAATCCGAGAGCTTTCTGACCACAACTGAAATGTTCCCAGGCCCAGGAAAGTAGTAAGGACATCGTTAAATTAACCCATGTGACATCAGTGTTTCAACCGTAATTTTACGAAGCTTTGAGAATACTTTTTTTGCGTAAAGAAAACAATAAATAATGACCATGACCCATGCTTTGTTTATATGCAGAGGAAAGCACGTGCATGTGTCGTAGTGCTCTCCATAATGGCAGATGATGTGATTTGTAGTATAATTGTTGTATAAAGTTTTTTTTTTTTTTTTTTTTTTTGCGCACAAAGTGTATTCTCGTAGCTTCGTAAAATTATGTTTGAACCACTGATGTGAGATGGACTGTTTTAACGATGTCCTCTGGGACTGGGAACATTTCATTTGCATTGCTCTATATGGAGGGTCAGAAAGTTTTCGGATTTCATCAAAAATATCTTAATTTGTGTTCCGAAGATAAACAATGGTCTTACGGGTTTGGAATGACAAGAGGGTGAGTAATTAATGCCAGAATTTCCATTTTTGGGTGAACTATCCCTTTAACGGTGTGGTCAAATTTTGGTGGCATTTTGCAGCCAAACGCGTCCATTGTCAGTAGTTTAGTGATTTAGCTCACACAAAAATTACTTTTAAACCAAGCTGGTAAAATCGCAAAATCATTTGACCAGCTTGAACTTGATGGGAATTCTGTGTGGGAAAATCTTTCATCCTCAGGCTAAAATTCTCGATTGTGCGAATTTCTATTGAAATGACTGGATTTCGCCCAAACAGTTTGCCAAATAACAATAAATGTGACCAAACCCTAACCATACCAATCATTATGCTGCTTTTGTTAGTAAAGTGCTATAACTATTTAGTCCACCTTTTGAGTTGAGTCTGTCCACTGAGGGTAGCAGTTTGTATTGCCTGATTAAAGAATAATATATAATGCGTATAAAATCGTATAACTGAACAGCATAACTGGCCATTCACCCGAAGGATGATAGTGATAATAGCAGAGTGAGAGAATAGAGAAGTCCACACCACAACTGTAACGATAACAACAGAGGAACAATATCGTTGGAATCACTTTAAGCATTTTTTTTCTATCTGATGAATAATTAAAATTCTGACAGCCAATCAGAATCCACCTAGTTTTAAAGAGCTTGAGCGTTGAAATTGGCGGACAAAAAAACTACAGTGTGCGCTTATAATAAACAGGATGTTATCGTTTGTTGTGGATGCTAATATAGTTATCATTCTTGGTGTGAACAGGCCTTAAGTTAGCAGTCTAATTGATTAGCATTGCCTTGCAAAATCTATGTTAAAAAAAAAAAAAACTACAAGAACAAAAAAAAAAAAAAAAAAGTCAGCTTGGTTCTAGAATGCCTTATTGTTCCCCGGTAATGAAACTGTGTTGACATTATGAATGTAGCATGCAGAAGAAGTGCACTAAGCATGATTCCTCAAGGTTTATCTGCAGAAGTTGGAATTTTTAAGATTTTTGGCTGCCCTTCCATTTTGGCATTTATTGACTTGAGGGGGTTGACTAGAGGGTTGACTGTCTACGTTTTTAATCTTTTGGCTTTTGTGTGCATTCCAAGTGTTTGGAGAGATAACAAAGTACATCAGATCATGGAGGAAGTGCACCTTTTTATTTGGAGAGCTTTGATAATCCGACTGAGCGAAATCTACTGGTAGCTGATGTTTCCTTTCTTGCTTCCAGCTGTTTGGCAGCATTTATCACTTTGGATGATGGTTGTGTGTTTATGTTTATTTGTTTCAGATGATCCAGCAGCGTGAGCACTAACAGGTGTTGCGGTCTTGGGCTCCTAGCAGGTAAGTCTATATAAAGCTCATTCCCACAGTGAGTCCTTCAGCTGAACCTTGACTCACAACACCTTTTCATTCAGCACGCAGTGAGACATGCCCTCAGGGTATGACCTTCGGTTGAGTCTGGAGATGCTTTTGGATTGGAATATTTCAGAAGCTAAAAGCAAATATGCTAAAATGTTAATTGAAGTTCTGTTTGTGCAAATTAGTTGATATGCATATAAATTTGCATCAGCTTATTGAATATGCATTATAGATATCTAGAAAATTTTACAACATAAAAAGTAGTGGTCAGCTGATATGCGTTTTTTCAATGGCCAGTGACGGTACCAGTATCTCGAGAATGACGTGGTTTAAAAATAAATAAAAATGAAATTAATTATATTTCAATACAATATTTACTCAAAAATATGAAAACAGAAAATTATCCATTAACAAATTTGTCACTAGATTTTGGAAACAGAAACATACCAAGAATCTCAAAAAGTATTGGCTAATATATTGGTCTATCAATATTAGGGTTGCAAAAGTGTGGAAAAATTCTAGAAATTTAACAGAAATTTTATGCCCCTGTGCAACCCTAACCAATATTGATATAAAATCAATAATAAATCAACATAAATTGTTTCTTTTTACCTTGAATATTTTCTGAAAATTGTGAAATCATGCAGAAAATTGTACAGTTTTTGTTGAAGTATTGTGGAAGCTGTGTTCACATTAAAGACCCTTTCTTTGGTGGGTTGTCTGCATTATTATGCTCATTTTGTATATCTAATCACAGATCACGTGCATCATGTAGCTGCAGTCCCGAAATTAAATTCTCATGCAAACGTGTTTAAATTAGCTTGCTTCATTCTGTGACTTTTTGTTGAAGACCAGTGTGACAAGCTAGTGGTAAGAATGATACATAGGCCAATATTTGACCAGGGCTTGACTGTTTGGTGCGGGACTGCAGGTATTGCGCATAATTTTACTCATTCCCGCAGGTTCCGTGCTAATAATGTGGGAAATTCCTGCAAGCAATTCAGCGTCAACGACGCTCGTGATAACTGACACAGTGTATCATTTGCATGTGTTTTTAAGTCTTAACAATTTAAGCGCAAGAAGATGCGAATGAGTACTCGAACATTCTTTAAGAGGCAGTCTCTGTGCTCACACCCAAAGCAAGCACACATAAAACCACCTCTCAAACAGTTCTTTTTTTTGCGGCTTAGTGCACACAAAATTATGCCAAAATACCTGTCTTGGCTAGTATTCACGTGAACACAATGTTATGTCTAAAGTGATCATAAACAGTTGAGAAAGAAAAAGCATGTGTAACTGTATATTCGGTCTTAAAGAGACAGCAGCAAACCCCTGGTATAAGCTACTGTGCAACAAAATCACCCCATAGAACCATCTAGAGTTGTACGTTTTCAAATTTCTGTGAGTATCTGTAAGTAACAATATAAAAATGAATTAACACATAATTTTAAATTGTAAAAACACAAGTACATTGAGTGACGAAACATTTAGGTTTGATGATTGTAATTTAAAAACCCCTCCCCCAACGCCCTCCACTTAAGGGTCAACTAAAGGGGGAATTTCCCCCATTTTCTGAAATGAAATTCAGGCCCTATTTGATCATAGTTGGCCGATTAATAGAATAGTTTCTTCTTGTTTCAGTTTAAAATTCTACAGTCAGCCTTGATAATAAACACTCTTTTTTTTGTTGCTAAACATGTTCATTCCCATATCAGATCATCACGTCATATGACGTCGACTACTATAGTGACAATATTTTGAGTTTGAACTGTTTAGTCCTGAACCAAGTAATGTGAAATTTCTGTGAAAAATTGTACGTGTGAATGGCTGGTCAAGTGGTGTTTGGGCCTTTTTCTGAGTAAATGACATGGATACAGTCACGACGACCTAGTGATACGTTTTACAGTCCTGGAGCGGGAAACGCTGATGGTTGTAATGACCACAAATCCAAAACCGGCAGTTTACATCCTCCCCTCTCTGTCACAGTCTTTCTGAGCTCTTGTGATTAATTTAACATCGCTGCAGTTCTTCCCGTTCTTTCGGCCGCTGAGAGAGAGTGATGACGGCACGTCTCTGAGCATTAGTGTGCTTTACAGGGCTGTTGGGAGAGCCCTCAAAAACGACGTTTTAAATGGTTGGATTACACTTCCTGAGTGATTTCTGACGTCTGGGAAACGCAACTGAAGCCCTGTAGATTTACTAGTTAGGTTTGTTGGGATTTAGTGACATAAAATATTAATGTAGACAGTTGACTTGAGGTGAAGACAAGCGGGTTTTTGTTTTTGAGTCTCTGCTTAGGAGTCGATAACTTAATTTGAAGTGCTGTTTTGGGGTTTAGAGGAGGTTCTTGTCTGCTTGATCAGTCATTCTGATACTTGGACTCTTGTTACAATGATGTTGCAAGTCAGGGGCGTTTAAGGACACAGGCAGTGAATGCTTGGAAACAGAACAGTGTGTGACAGTGTGAGTCACTCTATTCAAAGTAGCCCCACTCCTGCTATGAAGTAAGAAAAGTTTATTTGTGATGTACAGGAGCATCTCAATAAATTAGAATGTCGTGGAAAAGTTCATTTCAGTAATTCAACTCAAATTGTGAAACTTGTGTATTAAATAAATTCAATGCACACAGACTGAAGTAGTTTAAGTCTTTGGTTCTTTTAATTGTGATGATTTTGGCTCACATTTAACAAAAACCCACCAATTCACTATCTCAACAAATTAGAATACTTCATAAGACCAATAAAAAAAAACATTTTTAGTGAATTGTTGGCCTTCTGGAAAGTATGTTCATTTACTGTATATGTACTCAATACTTGGTAGGGGCTCCTTTTGCTTTAATTACTGCCTCAATTCGGCGTGGCATGGAGGTGATCAGTCTGTGGCACTGCTGAGGTGGTATGGAAGCCCAGGTTTCTTTGACAGTGGCCTTCAGCTCATCTGCATTTTTTGGTCTCTTGTTTCTCATTTTCCTCTTGACAATACCCCATAGATTCTCTATGGGGTTCAGGTCTGGTGAGTTTGCTGGCCAGTCAAGCACACCAACACCATGGTCATTTAACCAACTTTTGGTGCTTTTGGCAGTGTGGGTAGGTGCCAAATCCTGCTGGAAAATGAAATCAGCAACTTTAAAAAGCTGCTCAGCAGAAGGAAGCATGAAGTGCTCCAAAATTTCTTGGTAAACGGGTGCAGTGACTTTGGTTTTCAAAAAACACGATGGACCAACACCAGCAGATGACATTGCACACCAAATCATCACAGACTGTGGAAACTTAACACTGGACTTCAAGCAACTTGGGCTATGAGCTTCTCCACCCTTCCTCCAGACTCTAGGACCTTGGTTTCCAAATGAAATACAAAACTTGCTCTCATCTGAAAAGAGGACTTTGGACCACTGGGCAACAGTCCAGTTCTTCTTCTCCTTAGCCCAGGTAAGACGCCTCTGACGTTGTCTGTGGTTCAGGAGTGGCTTAACAAGAGGAATACGACAACTGTAGCCAAATTCCTTGACACGTCTGTGTGTGGTGGCTCTTGATGCCTTGACCCCAGCCTCAGTCCATTCCTTGTGAAGTTCACCCAAATTCTTGAATTGATTTTGCTTGACAATCCTCATAAGGCTGTGGTTCTCTCGGTTGGTTGTGCATCTTTTTCTTCCACACTTTTTCCTTCCACTCAACTTTCTGTTAACATGCTTGGATACAGCACTCTGTAAACAGCCAGCTTCTTTGGCAATGAATGTTTGTGGCTTACCCTCCTTGTGAAGGGTGTCAATGATTGTCTTCTGGACAACTGTCAGATCAACAGTCTTCCCCATGATTGTGTAGCCTAGTGAACCAAACTGAGAGACCATTTTGAAGGCTCAGGAAACCTTTGCAGGTGTTTTGAGTTGATTAGCTGATTGGCATGTCACCATATTCTAATTTGTTGAGATAGTGAATTGGTGGATTTTTGTTAAATGTGAGCCAAAATCATCACAATTAAAAGAACCAAAGACTTAAACTACTTCAGTCTGTGTGCATTGAATTTATTTAATACACGAGTTTCACAATTTGAGTTGAATTACTGAAATAAATGAACTTTTCCACGACATTCTAATTTATTGAGATGCACCTGTACATGTTCCGCTCACATATGATGCCTGGAGGAGATGTTTTTGCACTTGTTTTATCATCTACCAGGACAAAAATCATAAGTTTGATCACAAAGTAACACACCTCTCCTCAAAAAAATTACATATTCAGTGATAATACACATTCAGTGATTTTCTATCATTTCAAATTATTTTAATCACGGCTAATAATTTCTGATTAATGATTTATAACATGATTTAATATAATTTATTCTAAAAGGCCATCTATAAATATAAAATAAATATTCACAAAATTATGGGGCAAAAAATTTTACCCTCAATAATTATTAGAACATTTGATAAATTAGTAAAGAATAAAATTAAAAAAAAAAAAAATCAGTGTGGATAAACAGCTCAGATTTGCCATCAGAAATAACTGAAAAACTGAAAAATACAATATTAAGTTTACATATGACTAAAGTAGAAATAGCAATAGAATCTACTTATATGCAAATATTTTTTTTAAATAGACAAATTAAAAATGCATACATCAGTATTTTATTTCATTTTTATTTATTTATTTATTTTTTACATTGAGTCACATTTTGGGCTAAGATACTAATGTTATTGGTAAAAAAAACAAACAAAAAAAAAACAATAAAAAACTTAGAAACAATTTAAAAACTTAGAAACTTAAAAAACAATTTAGACTATATACCTCCACTTCCTCCATTGTTACTTTCCTAAATCAAAATATGTAAAGAATTTTCCATTGTTTCTGTATATTCAGTACTTTTACTTTTATTTGCTCTTGATAATCTGAAGTCGTTGCATAAAACTCATTTTCAATTTTCTTTTTGTTTTATGATGGCCTGTGGTCTGTTCACGCTTGTGAAGTCATCTGTGATCATTTCCACACTCCGGATCAGGAATGCGGTTAGATATTGGTGTAATAATCTGTCGCTGAGGGTCTTAGTCTCGCTTTACTTGCTGTATGTGATTTTTGGCTAAACCCACTTAATGTGACAGCTCTAATCAGGGTTACTGGTAAGGTGGATTTGGTCCGCGTTGTTATCGTAATCCCATAAATCATAGTTCAGTGTGAGCAATGTGGGTTTTGATCCGAAAAAGCACTACGAGACTCTAGTGAGCTGCTTTTGGATGATTCATTTACCGTTTTTCTCAAATTCTAAAGGAATGACGCATGTGAGCAATCGTTCATAGAGTTCAAATCCCTTTCTTTCTCTGCCTCTGGCACAATTGCTTGTGATTTTTATGTTAACGAAAGGTGAATAATGTCTCGACAGCAGTCCAGCATTTCACAGGGTTTTTTATTTTTATTTTTATCGTCTTTAAATGACAAACAAACACTGGTTTCTGTCTGCAAAGCCCTTTAACTAAATACAACAGAAACGCAAGCCATTCTCTGGCTGGACTGCAAAAAACGTCCCAAATGGCTCCTCAACCCTACACGTTCCTCCCCAACCCCTCTCCTTCCTTCTTTTCTGTCTCTTTTGCTCTTTTTCACTGCACACACAGAGCACTGATATCACTCCCCACCTCCGTTATGATGTCATTTGTGCAAGAGTTTGGGAGTTTAAACAGACACGGGGTATGAGTATTTTACCATGCTGCTAAACGCGGTATCTGCACATTTTATTGAGTTGAGTTACAGCGTAAATCCTTTGTAGTCATAATTTTTGGATTTGGAAGGCTCATAAATTATATGTACACAAATAAGGATGACCTTGAAAGATTTTTGTTAAGGTAAAAGTACATTTTTAAGATATTTGGGAGGGTTATGACTTCACCTTATCTGAATGTGCAAATACAGTAAACTTTGTTTTTGTATAGTTTAGCAGTTCTTAGCTAAATGATGTGTTCAAGTCATGTTGGATAGCTAGATTATGAGTTCATGAACGGCACCACAAAGTCGTACTTTCGAATAGGGAAACTCGGAAATTACTTTTAGCCCAGTGTTTTCAGAGTTGGGGACGTTTTATGTACAAAATACCACTGTGTTGTACAATTGCGATTCAGTGTTATATACAATATGTGTTTATATTATGTTTCAGTTTACAGAAGCTTCATTAATTAAAAACCATAAAAAGTAAAACACAAGTTAAATGTTAGAGCTAGAGCTAGAGTTAAAAAAAAAGCTAGAGTTAAATTTTTTGTTGAATTTTATGTAGAAATGTTACATCGATATCTTGCTCCAGCCTAAGTGACTTTAGCGCACCTGATGTCATAATTACGACTTCTCAACTCATAAATACGAACTTTCCAGGAGGACTTGAAGCACCAATTGTCAACCAGACTCCTCCAGACAGATATTTCAGGCATCCAAGACCAAGTCCTATCTAAGGGGAATCCTGAAATCTCAAAAACTGCTTGCTGAACTCACTATTAAATTACATATTTCAAATTAGCAACAAAATTAACTGCCTGATAAATGTTGTTCCTTATGCTCAAATAGCGTTAAAAAAAGCATATTTTTCAAGGCTAGACCATCCAATGACCAACCATTTAAAACCAGCCAATTAAGCTGTTTTTTCCATATTTATTTTTCTTTCAACAGAGCTGTCCTTACAATTTTTACATTTGTGTGTTTTAATTTTATTTTATTATTATTTAGTTTTACAATCCTAGTCATGATTGTGAAAACCATCCAAAATGGTCGACAAAATGCTTACTGAAAAAATCAAAGATGGCCGACAAAGCAAGCTAAATATTGACTCTAAATATATTTATGTATTCATATTTTTATTCAGTACCAAATAATCTAATATAATCTAATACTGAATTAGCTCAAAATGTACTTTTACCCAATCTTTGTGAGTACTATGTATTTTTATGCTTGTTAGAGTATCGTGCCATTAACTTATCAACATGCTAACACCAAACTGCATTGAACCAATGGAGAGGAGCATCTCCTGTGTACTTAATCAATTTGACAAGCATTATTTTTGTCACAAATGCTGCTTCCTGCTTCCACTTTCTAGGTTCAGTTTCAGTTAGGATGCAACCGTTAGCTTATTCCTATAACCTAACATATAGCCTTTCAAAGTATTTTCCATTTGATAACGCGCAAGCATAGGAACGTGTGCACTAGAAATTTTTATTTTTGTCCAGTGCTTGCACTTTTCATCCTCAGAAGTTGAGCGATAAAATATCTTAGCGCCTGTAGTGCAATGGTGCTATATGTATAATCGGCACTGCCCACAAGGCTATCAGCTTCGACTTTTAGTTTATTTTCAACGGTGAAACAACAGCCGATAATTTGGCCACCTTATGGACAAACTAATTAGTGCAAAATCTTACATGTATTGTGCTCATGACGAAATATACGTCAAACGCACTCTACACAATCCCTAAGAGTACGCATAAAAACTGAAGTATACTTTGGGCGTAAAGGCGCCAATTTCCTATATGTAGACAGCTATACAGTCTAGCATTTGGAACGGAGCCCTTGTCTTACATGGACTGATGAGATTGTAAAGCTGTTGATTTCCCTGCTCTGTGGTCTTGTAATGTAATAAGAGCCTGAATGCATAAAAGGACTCACTCCCACTCAGTACAGTCTGTCGAGTGACTTCACTGTTGCAGAATGCCGAAAACACAGTTAAAACGCAGACACTCAGTATTGAGGGTGGGATTGTGTGTGATTATCCAGTTGGGTGTTTTCCTCACTGGCAGCAGCTGAGCTAAACGTGATGGATCGTGGTACTGCGCTGCACAGTTGCCGTGTTGCATGTAATTGCATGTATGTTTGCGTCTGTGTCTGTGTTTACGAAGGCAACTTCAAAGAGCCCTCGTGGCATTAAACCAAAGGTTGTTGCGCACTTACTGGAAGTGGTTTGCAGAAAAAACAGTAAGATTGTGTTTGTACGAGTACTCTGAAATGATAGCAGTGATCAATCATGAAAACTTTAACTGCATGACATGAAATCAAAACATTGACTGACATTTTAAGACAATAATATGCTAATTTTGTGATCGGTTGGTGTAATTTCAGCGGTACCTTGTGGGATGATTCATCATACTGCAATTTTTTTTAAATTTACTTTGGGACATTTGATAGGTCCAGTTTAGCGCCATCATCTGGACCGCCATCTAGCACGTTCCTCATGAATTTTTGAGATGTCCTCCAGTCCCACAGATGAACTTTTGCCTTTACCAGTTGAAATGAGCCACTGTATTCTTTTTCGTGTTGTTTTTCTCAGATACATTTGGGTCCGTCTCACACTGTCCCTTCCTGGCCTGATCTGATACGTTGTGTGTCCCCATCAACAGACGCATTGTGCTGGGCTAACTTGTGTGCAGTGATGCATTTGGCTTCCCTGGCTGGGCAAGCAGGGCAGAGAGATGCTCAAAGGACTGTTTTATTGGTTCTTTCTCTCTCAGACACTTTCTCGATTGTTTGGGGTTGCCAGAGGAAGGTCAAAGCAACCTTCTCCCAACCTGCCAAGGCCCCAGAAGCTCTTTCATATAAAACCGTGGTAAATTACTCTCACTGTAATAGATTAACCCTAAAGTGACGTCTGTCACCTTGTTTGACCCAGCTCAGATGTGCCATGTAGCTCTGTAAGAGAGATTAGTTTATCAGTTTTTGAATTAATTTTTTTTATTACTCACTGTTTTATTTTATTTTATTTTGTTTCACCTTGAGAAACATAACTGTGGTGTATCTCCAAAAACTGCAGGTTGTTTTAATGACAATTTTTCATTTTCACATTCTGAATTCCATTCCACTGAGCACTTAAGATTGATGAATACTTCTTTTTTTAATGAAAATATATACTTTGAGCATTTTGCAACATCCTTCATGAATCACATGGAGGCACATTAATCACCTCAGATCTCAAAGTTTTTTTTTCTGTCATCATCCGTGTCTTGGCACAGGAAACATGAATGACCATCAAGAGGTTCCAGCCCTTTTCATCACCCTCAATGTTTCAGACTTATCGGCCCCATCCAAAAATACTGTTTATCTAACATCAACCCTAAATCTGGCACAGAAACAGGAAAAGCCTTATAAATATGATTCTATTTCAAAAACTTGAACTTTCCTTGCCAATAATAGAGGTCTCGTAACTGTTTCTAGGGAAATTAAGCATAGGCGGCATCACAGTCGTTTTTTTAGATGCCTGTAAACCATCATTTTTAATGTAGCTTGAATCTTGAACATACTTAAAGCTAAGTTTGGTGATGAACAGCATTTTTCTGTCTGTGCGGTGAAATACAGCTGCAAATTCTTAATGTTTAATCAATGTCAGTGCAGTTGAACAGTGCCCAAATCCAGTCTTTTTGTTTCATGTGGTATTTTGCAAGACCTCTAAAGACCCTGATCATTGCTATAATACTTGAGTATGTAGTGCACCACTTGGTAGTATCTGATTGGGTTAAATGAACTTCCCTTGAGTTTAATTAACACTGTCTTTTCTGTATGCAGTCTAGAAGCATAAAGTGTACACTAGTTTGATGGCAGCCAGTCTGTGATTTCTCACTGTACATATTGAAGTGTACACTATAGGTCATGCATGCTTGGTGCCTGATTGCTTTTCATTCGGCATTCACAGCTCATTAACAATCTAGCCAATCAATATGTCAGAAAACACTATATTTTGTAATTAATAAAGGCATTTAGAAAGAGGGTAAGATGTAGCCATAGACCACAAATAAAAAAGAGTCCACACACTTTCTATCAGTTGTTTGGCAGTTGACTTGTGTATATTTCTATTGACGCAACCTGCTATTAGCTAACTGTTAAATGTGGTTGCAGCGTGGCTGCAATGTATAATGTGTGAATGTTTTTCATTTATTACTCATTCCCATGGAGAAGATCTGAAATCTGGCCATTACTCATGTAAACAGATTTTACCTCCCTACAGAGTTTTTTAAATTGTGCTGAGCTGCTTATTCCTAGCTAATTTTTTCATACACACATCTGGATGTTGACCTTTGTGAAACAGTGTCAAGCTCTTTTTAGTAAGGGAATTGAGTGGAGTTGCAACTGCAAATCTGTAATGTTTTGGAGATGCATATTTTAAAGTGGGTGCAAGCCTAGCTGCCAAATACCTTCAAGGCAAAAGTGTCAAATGCAGTTCCTTGAGGGCTCCAGTCTTTCAGAGTTTAGCTTCTTTCAGGTAATCCTGAAGACCTTGATTAGGTGGTTCAGGTTTGTTCGATTAGAGTTGGAGTTGGCTGGAAGTGAGTTTGACATCCCTGTTTTAACGCAAGTGAGTTTATGCGGTGGCCATCTTGGTGACACCCTAAGCAGCTTTGCAATTTACAGCAGCATAGTATCAGTGATATTTTTTTTTTTTAACTGAAAGGTGACATTTCTATTTCTACAGTAGCCATTTTGAGCATTGTGATTTCTATATAATATTCTATCTATAATATTCTGATGCAGAGAAATGACAAGGGCCTCTGGGACCCCTGATTTAAATTCTGTACTCTGCCTCAAATCAAAAGAGCCAACCTTAAGATGTCAGAGGTTTTCTGGTGCAAAAAAAAAAAAAAAAAATGGTAGGGTGCCCCAAGCGCCCCTGAGGTTCTACATTTAGGTTCTGTGCCCTGCTTCAAATCAAAAGAGCCTACCGCCATATGTCTGTCATTTTCTGGTGAAATGATATTACAGGGGCCCCACATTTGGATTTTTGGTGCTAAAATATGACTCTGAAGCCCACATTTAGATTTTGCTCTCTCTCCACATCAAAAGAACCAACCTTCATATGTCTGTGATATTCTGGTGCAAAAATATGGTAGGGGCCTCCAAGGGCTTCTGAGGCTCCTCATTTTGGTTCTGCGCTCTACTCAAAATCAAATGACCCCACCTCCATATATATGTGATATGCTGGTGCAAAAATATGGTAGGGGCCCCCAAGGGCCCCTTAGGCTCTATATTTAGGTTTTGTACCTCAAATTAAAAAAAAAAAAAAAAGCCTACCACCATATGTCTGTGGTATACTGCTGAAATGATATGGCAGGGGCCCGACATTTGGATTCTGTACTCTGTACTTTTGAATCGTTAAGGTTTTTTGGTGCGCAAAAAAAAAAAATAAAAAAAAAAATAAATAAAACTTTGACTTCTAAGGGCCTCTGGAGCTCAAGTTTAGATTTTGTTCTCTGCCCACATCAAAAGCATCAACCTTTATATGTTCATATATTCTGGTGCAAAACTATGGTAGGGGCCCCTAAGGGCCTCTTGGGCTTCAGAATTTTGGTTCTGTGCTCTTATCTAAATCAGAAGAGCCCACCTCCATATATATGTGATATTCTGGTACAAAAATATGGTAGGGGCCCCCAAAGGCCTCTGGGGCCCTACATAACATGGGACATGTGCATTTGTTATCTCCAATATCTATATGCATCTAGTCAGTATAGGCAGGTGCGTGGTGTGTTTTAAATTTTTAGGTTGTTGTGCCTAAGGGCACCTGTGCCGGACGTTGCCGTTTGCTTGGTTTCAGAAGATTCTAGAACTTGCCCTCAGTGATTCTGATTCCAAAGCCTTGACTCCTCAAAAATCACAGAAATTCTATTGCGTAACTCTCAACTATACATTAGCAGAATGTGGCTTCCAGCTTCTTGTCAGCTTTTGGACTGCACGAGGCTCTCCCTCCTACATGAATAATTGGTTGCATATTGATTTTTAACATCCCCAGAGAGACCCACACTTGCAGAGGCCCAGCTGAGGGCTTTCATTTGGGTTTTCTGTGGTAAACAGTACACAGTCATACTTTATCCTCCCATAACTGTTGTTCTTCACTGTCTCCTTTGGTTAGCACTCCCTAGAAGAGCTCGGCAGTTCACTCGACAATTAAAAAACATCAGGAACCGCAGGATGGGTAGGAGCAAGCTCTACATGGATGCTTTGCATGTATTATGTTGGCCCATTTCTTACAATTTTGTTTACTTTTACAACACTTGCTTTGGAGACTCCAACGAGAGGTTTCGAGACAAACTAGACACACTTTTACTGATGACTTAATCAGCAGAATAGTAAGTAAAGGCTCTATAGACCAAGTTATTCAGATGCTAATTCAGTGTCACTCTTACTGCGTCTCTTTGTGCCTCTTTAGTTAACAAATTGACCCTGGGACAATCATTTGACAATACTAAAAACACATTAAGATGATACAACCAATTGGGAGCCCTACTTTTTGTTCTGGAAACATTTTGAACATTCTTTCAAAAATGTTGCAGAAGAAACCAGCCCAGGAAGAGTTGTCAAGAGTTCCTTTACGATCACCACTGACACTGCAGTCATAAAGTTTGTGGTGTTTTTAATGTGAGCTCTCACACTTGAGTCATTAACCAATTTTAGCATGTGAACCCTGTGAGAGAGACGTGTTGAGTTTGAATTTAATGGAGGTGAATTTATTGGGTTTTTTGAACTGAAGCTCTTATTCTCTCTTCATTCTTCGTTCCCCATATATTTTTCCCCAAACACCAATCAATATTTACTAAAGATGAGAAGATTCCTAAATATACCACAAATGAGATATAATTAAAGCTTATTTTACAAAATATTTTGTCAAAATACTTTAAAAGGCCATTTGTAGGCTATGGAACCAGGTATGCACAATATATCGGTGGCATATCGGTTATTGGCAGAGATTTTTATTTATTTATCGTATCAGTCTTTATTGGATTTTTGATTGTTCATGCCCATTTCACTTATTGGTACATATACATGACCTTTACCATCATCTAATGCTTACTTAAAATTAATAATAAAAAAAAAATAATAATTTATTAACACAGTTAAATGTAGTCATTAGCAAATCCTGAAATGAATATCTATTTTCCAAGCTGAACATTATAATTTTGTGATGACATTATTACTTGGATCCTTTAAAATCATTGATTTTATTTTCTGTTGTTTCATTAGCAATTTATTTAGACAAAATAGTAGTAGAATTTTATTGGTGTCCATTTATCGGTTATCTGTCATAACATAATTATCGGTTTATTGTTATTGACCAGAATTTAAATATCAGTTCATACATACTTGAAACTGATATAAGGTGAAAACTGGCTAATTATGCATTCAAATATGTCAGAGCTGATAGCCTCATGGGTAGCATGGTCCTGCCTAGAAGTTAAAAAAATGCTTAAAAATATCCAAATATTAGATAAATTAATCATCATGGCCAATATATCCGTCTATCTGTGTAGATATTGTTATTATGGGTGGTCTACAGTTGGATATTTCATGAATTTAAAATGCTGACTTTAGATTTCTCACAGTTTTAGATTTAATACAGAATCAGGTTTATCTCTGTCCGTGCTAGCTCTCCATTTCTGATCGTGGATCTACAAAGGAAACTCTTGGCAGTCTTTCAGCTTTGAAGGCCGCGTTAGCTTGTAAGACCTTTTGAAAGGTGCTTCGGCTTTGTTGCGGTCTGATGCTGGGCATTGTTCGGACCGGGTAACCCTTCAGAGACCAATGAATACCACATCTGAAGAAAGTGAGAAGACAAGAGCGAAAAAGGGGGAAAAGGAGAGGAGGGGGTTGGGTTTTTTCTTACCCTGCTAGTTTTTCATTTTGCCTCCCTGCACCTCCCTTCAGTTCCAGAAAGCACTGCCAGAAGACCAAAAAGAGGCAGAATTGGAGTGAAAAAAAAAAGACTTCAGTCTTAAACTTGAACAAAAGCCAGCCGGCTGGGCTTTATTGGTGCGATGGTTTTCTACAATGTGCCGGGAGAATTTTAATCAGAGACCCCTCCCTTACGTGTGTGTCTCTTTCCCTCTTTTTGTTTCTGCCTCTCTCTCTATCGGCCACTCCTAACTGTGAAGATAAGTACAGTAGTATGATATCTTCTCCTGTGGAGACTGGATAGCCCTTGCAGGAACGCTGGAAATTTGCACACCGAGTTTGAGGAGAGACTAGACTCTATAAAACAGGAAGTTCTGGAACGCATGCAGGTGAATTTTTCTCTCTTGCGATTTTTCTTCTCTGCTGAGGTTAGTGTGCTGTTATCTCCTCTGCATTTTTGAGGTACATTCCTATGCATTTAATTTGGACCAGAGTTGCAATGCAGAGTCGCTTTGCCAAGCACCACTGTCCTGATAAGTCTGCATTTTTGCACACATTTCTTGAAGAATTAAAGGGATACTTCATGCAAAAATGAAAATTCTGTCATCATTTACGCATTCTTATGTTGTTCCAAACCTATGGAGCCCCTAAAGAAAAATTTGATTTCAATGCTTTTGCATTGGCTTGCAAAACGTCTGTGCTTGCCCAAGTAATTTGCATTTGTTTGCAAAACTTTTGCATTCTCTAGAGAAATTTGCATTTGCTCGCAAACCTTTTGCATTTTCTCAAAACTTTTGAATTCCCCAAAGCAATCTGAATTTGTTCACAAAACTTGTTTTCTCAAAACTTTTGCATTCCATATTTGAGAAATTTGCATTTGTTGCAAAAATTTTGCATTTGTATTTGCTTGCAAAACGATTGTATTACCCAGACAAATTTGCATTTGTTTGCAAAACTTTTGCGTTTTCTCAAAACCTTTGCATTCCCCAATAAAATTTGCATTTGCTTGTAAAACTTTTGCATTTCCCCTAGAAATCTGCATTCGTTTGCAAAACTTTTGGATTCCCCTAGAAATTTGCATTTGTTTGCAAAACTTCTGTGTCCCTGCCAAAATGTTTACCCAGTTTCTCCAGGGAACACATTTGCTTGTACATATTATGCATTTTCTCACAAGTTTGCAACTGTATTGTGTTCCCCCAGTCATAAAACCCTATAATATATATCTTTTTGTCCCACCTCATCTTATTTTCATTTCCAAAGATTGTCAGGGTAACATAAAAGTTTTGTGAGAACGCAAAAACATTGAAATAGAATTTTTTCCTCCAGTCTCATTTTTTCCCATCACCATGTCCCTTTAGAGAGTCAAAAATTTCATTTTTGGGCGAAGTATCCCTTAAAAATGAGCATGCATGTGAGCTCCTGGACCTCGGCTGTGGAGGTGAGTTGTTTGTATATTATTGTTGAATTCGAACTAAATTCTCAGAGCTGTCAAAAATTAGCGGACAAGGCAGCACCCCTGGGCCTGAATCCAACTCTGAATCAAAATCAGATGAACTTGCTTCAGCAAAGCAGTCTTTTCCTAAGCAGTCCGCATTGAAAAACCTTGACAGATATATCTTTGTATGGGTCAGAGGTCAGGGTGTCGACACTGTGCTTCAGTTTAATAGCGAAAGGAGCCATTTTGCCTAAGGGCCAACTTTTTGTGTGTGTATTGGTTAGCGAAGGTGCAAAAGTGTGTTTGATGTACTAATGCTGAAACAAGGCCCTGCCGTGTCATCTCACTTCTCCAAACACTCTTTGCCTGAAGGGCAGCATGCAAGGATTTGAGTACAGCAGTCAGCAGGCGTGTTTGTCTTTCATATGTTTCTGTTTACTGACGTGATCTTAAGTGAGCATAAAAGCACGTTGCTCGCAGGCCCTTTGGCCCATTATGCTTTGCGTTTCCAGATGAATGCTTCCCGTTCATAGATGAAATGCTGTGAAAACCACACCAATCCACATGATTGCTGCTGCCCTCTGTGTAAACCTCATGCCCTGTGTTTGTGAGGGAGAAGAAGAATCAGTTTTAATCCTGAATTGTTGAGCTTGGTTTTGATACAGATTTCCTGATTTGATTCCAATTCCAAATTCATTATGATTAGATTTGGATTCATTTGGATATTTCAGTTATAATATTCTTTCTTTGCTAAAGGAAATTATACAGGGCACTGTTTCAGAACAATTCAAACAAGTAAACCATCTTTTTGAAATATTCATTAAAAGAATCAATTTGTAAGAGTCATTCATTTTGGGATTTTGGACTACACTGCTCATTCAGTATGTTTTTGAGTCACTAAAAAGAACTGGTCCATAAGAGTCATTCATTTTGAGATCAGACTACTCTGGCTATGCTGTTGAGTCACTAAAAAGAACTGGTTCATAAGAATCATTCGTTTTGAGATTTTGGACTACACTGCTCGTTTAGTATGGTTTTGAGTCACTAAAGAGAACCACTTCATAAGAGTCATTTGTTTTGAGATTTTGACTACACTGCTAATTCAGTATGTTTTTGAGGCACTAAAAAGAACCGGTTCATAGCATTCATTTTTTTAGGGATTCAGACTACACTGCTTGTGCTGTATGTTTTTGAGTCCGTAAAAAGAACTGTTTTTTTTTTTACTGGAATTTTACTATGTTGGTTGCTGTTGCATGTTTTTACATGCATCCTGCAAGGACAACTCAATAGAAAGATGTTTCTTTCCATGTTCTTTTTATTGAATCAAATATGGTAAAATAGGATTTCTTTTGGCTTGGTGCTGAAGTGGGAAGGCTGGTCCCAAACTCAGGTCACATACAGGCATATTTTTTGGTTTTACATATATTAGGGCTATCACAGTTATCTATTTCTGTGATATCTATCCAGTGGTTTGGACATTTTATGTCTGATATTCCAAAAAGAAGTCGCTTGCAACAGATTTAACCTATAACACGGTAAACATTGTTAAAAATTGAAATTGCAGTGTTCACACACAGTTGTTTGTCTTGTCACAGTGAGTGAATAGTTTGTGCTGTCCTAAGTTTGAGCTGAAAAAATGAAAACACATGTAAGTGTGTGAACCCTCGTGAGGATGTATAATTATGAACAAGTTTTGCCCTATATGAGGACAGCCGTGTCAAGCACTGGTAAAGCGGAAGAGCCCGTTCCTGAGTCCTCGGGCTAAATGTAAATCATTCTTTTATCCCGTTGACAGTGTTAAAAGATGCTATCACTCAAGCTCTGCCCACACATCCCAGAATCCCCAGAGCTACTCTGATATGTGCACAGATGTCATTAAAGAGTCACTAAACTAGAGAGAGTGCTGCTTTCCCCACTACTAAAATTCCTGACGATCGTCCCAAGAGATTTAAAAGCTACACTTCAAGAGAAATTTTGCGTTTCGCCAAAAGCTAGACAGTATCCAGTTGCCTGTGGTTTCAACGTTTGCCGTAAATTACTTTACGTTATTACTTTTGCTCTGTAAACTGGGATCTGAAATCCACACTGGCACTAAGGGCTATAAATCATACGTTATGTAAAAGAACATCTCTGTAGTACCATGATATGAAGTGATATTTTCAACACTACTTTTAGTATCATAAATATTGCCTTATTTTTGCTTCAAGATATTTATTGTAACATATATAGGAATCATTTTAGGTTGTTCTTTGGGACTGTAGATCATTTTCACACAAGTCCCTCCCCCAAGACCATCTGCCAGCAAATAGTGAGTATCAAATCTTGGTTCGCAACTTTGATGTATGAAATAGACAATACTAAAAACATTAATACCAGTGTAATCATATACTTCCAAATTCTGGACAGATGGTAAGAGGTATGCATGATGCATTGAGTGTAAATACTGTTATGTAACATTCCCTTCATTCAGTCTCTGCTGTCCTTTAGCCATTGAATCAGTCTAACTTTACATTAAAGTTAAACAACAGGAAACCTCCCTCTCCCTCTGTATATGCAGGTGTGCATGTAACATATGGATGTGTGTCTGTGTTACCGTGTGTGTGTGTGTGTGTGTGCCTTGGCGGCCCGTAGCCCCCAGAGTGTGTGGACTAATGGTGTTTGTGTGAGACAGATTGAGTAATGTGGAGTCAGGCTCCATGATAAACTGAACCAAATGGATTTGGGCTGGGCTTGAGCTCACGGGCCGGGACTCACGGCATTCTTCTGCAGTGATGTAGATGCGACATGCTTGCAACAATCAAAGAAAAACAAGAGTTTTTTTGCACAGAAAGAGTTTATGAACATGCTGAAGTTATTTTTTGTGTCATCAGGCCAAATTCTGCTTGATTTAGGGTGGCAGAGCCTGATTTGGCAGGAAGAGGGATTGACCCATGAGGATACGCATATGTGCTTCTGGTTTCACTTGGAGCTCATTTGGAGGACTGTGGTGATGCAGGAGTTAATCACGTTTCCTTGTAGCAATATACAGTTCTCTTAGGCATGTCTAGAGAATTACATAATGCAGCCTTCCTACATTTTTGTTTTTGATCTGAATATAGTAAGTCTGGCCCATACAATAAGCCGATAATTATTTTCATATTATGACCGATAACCGATAAATATGCTAATTAAATTCTATAGTCATTTGTCTAAATAAATTAGCAGTAAAATGCTAAAAAAGTTTAAAATTAATTTCAAATTAAATTTTAAAAAGTTATTTTAAATTCTACACGTGAATTTAAACATCAAAACATTCTAATGTACATTATAAAAAAAGATTTATTTTAAAATATGTGAACATTTTGCGAAAAATAGTGTTGTGCAAATTTTAAAGTAAATGTTAAATGATGGTAGAGATAATATAGAAAGTAAATATGGGAAATGAGCATGAACAGTGAATATCCTATAACAGCCAATACCGATAAATTTAAAGATCTCTGATGTCGGCTGATAACCCATATATTGGTAACATATTGACATGCATATAGATGCATGTGTCCTTATATCCCAGTATCCATATGCTGTCCAGATTGTCCTGCATTTCCAATATTCTATTTAATCCAAGACGTCAATAACACACCTGGAATAAGACAAGCAAGTGACACTTTTGGTGTACGTGGGGATTTGATCCAACTCCCTCTCGACCCGTCCCAGTATCACACCACTTGCATTCCTTTTTTCAACCCCTCAAAGTCTCATTTCCTTCCAGATTTGCTATCTGACATAGGATGCCAGTTCTGATTCGGTGCTGACAGTGATATCGTGACAGATTCAGGGAACGATTCTTTACAGAAAGCGCCACATCTGGTCTGCTTCACTGATCTTCATAGGAGATTGTGGATTTGAGCACAAACAGATCTGCTCATAGTTTCCGAATGAACTCAAAAGAAGATATTTTGAAGAATGTTTTCACTGTTGCAATGAAGTCAGTGGGGTCTAAAGCAACATTTAGTTTTGGACCCCGTTGACTTTCATTGTATGGACAAAAAGACACTCAGACAAAGTCAGGCAGGTTTGAATCCACTTGAGTGCAAGTAAATAATGACAAATCTTTCTGATATCGATATGTACTACAGAATGATAAATAAAACACTCAAGCCTCTTACTGCAACATTGAAAACCATGAAATCAGGAAACTTTATGTGGCTCATTTGTGGGTTCAAAATCCATGTAAAGTTTTTCATGACATAGCAGCCGGCCCTGTGGCTGCGTTGACAGAAGAAAGGGACAGGAAATGTCAGGCCATGAGGCCACACATACGGCATGTGAACCATTGCCACAGGGGGACAGAGAGAGAGAATTGTGAGAGTGCAGAGGGAAAGTCAGGACTAAGAGGGGCGAGAAAAGAAGCAGAGAAAGAGGGTGGGAGAGCGGAGAGATGAAGTCATGACAAAGTTTTTAAGCTGAGCTTTGGGCCTCTGTAGCCGGCTGAAGTCTTCAGGGAGGGAAATGGAATATCCATTGTTATCCAGAAACCACAAGACCAGAATACGTAAAGCAATATTCCCTATCCTGTATCCCGTCAAACCCACCTCCCCATTATCTTTCTGTGTCTTTCAGAAACATCATACACTTTCAAAGAAGGACAATTTTAATTGGATTTTAACTAGAGATGAAGAGTATATTGGTATCTAGGGGTATTTAAATAATCAATTTTACGTCACAATACAGAAGAAAAGTTGTCAGCATTTAGCACCAGAATTGGCCAGAATTTTGTGTATGTACAGTAATATCACACACACACTGATGTCTGTGCTTCCTTGAGTGACCCAAGACAAACTGCTGATTTGCTCAAATCCTGTTAACACACGCATTACTTGGAGTCACTTTTCTAATCTCCATCTTTTTGTATCCGGGCTTTTATTCACTCAAACTGTAATCCTGCTTTTAGTTGCAGTCATAGTCTTAGTCTTTCTTCAAAAAGCCAGAAAGGATTCCTGAAACAAGCATCTGATCACCCCATGTGAGCATTTGTTACTCAATATTTTATTTCATTATGTTATTACACATCAGATTTCAGGGTCATGACCCCTTTCACAGTTGAGGAAGTACCCCATACTCAAGATATTCCAGCTGTAGGGAGACAGAGAGATGTGGAGATTATGAATTGCACCGGCTGTTGTTTTTTTAGAGCATTGTCATTTCCTCTGCAGCTGGAACAGGCGAGAGGGGAAAACAACACAGAGTTTTTGGAAAGCTAAACATTTACCCAGCGTGAGTTTGGGTGTTCCTCTGTGGAGCATCATAGAAAACAAGATCAGGATAGATGGACAGAATCTTTTGTCATCAAAGCACCATTTCTAAATGTCAAAAAATATTGTTGTGCTCCAAGGTTGCTACTTGAAAAATGTTGTGATTGAACAGACTAGATTTGGGGTAGGTAATACTGCCTTCTAAAAACTGCATCCCGGTATGCATCAAATTCATGTTATTATCCAGAATCCACAGGTTCATTTGTAAAGTGCTTGTAGAGAGATTAAAGCATGGTATTTTTCTGAAGTCTGTTGTTTATGGTGTTGCTCACTCCAGAGTGTCTCTCAGAGCACTGTAGTCAAACTGATGACTGCCTTAAACTGTTAATAAGTAGCAAAAAAAGGCTAAACAAACTGTTCGAAGCCTTGAATTAGATGTTTCACAGCCATAATATGAATATCAGCTCTCTGGCTACATTTAAAGTGCATTGTTTTGCATCAAGGTATGCACATTTTAGTGGGTTTGTGTTGTTCTGCATTGGTTGAGAATTGTTTAGTGCAAGTTGTAGTTAAGTAGCTTTCTTATTTGTTAATTCTCCTATTGAAGGCAATGTCAATACATCCACAACAATTGCACCCAATACAGGTCATGACTTGTCTTGATTCATATAGGACGTCCTATATATTGACTAATCAGTCATAAAAAAAAAAACAAATTGGCAGTTTTGTGCAACTTTTTGGATACTCAGGAAAATGGTAAATCTGAGTAGTCATGCAAACCCTAGAAGCAGCCATTCAAAATTCCAATGTAATGCGCCCTCAGGCTCATGAAGAGCTTTTATATGCTGAAGTAATTAAAGAAAGGGAACACCACTTTAAAACTCAATATTGGGTCTTCTGGACCACCCAGTGTCCAAGAGACCCCCAGTGAAGGAGCTCATGGAGACTGTTTTGAGGCCAGACCTCACTGCAGGAGCCATCTAATAGACATTCTGTGAGTAAACAGCCCTGTTTATGAAATAAACACTACAGTAGTGTGGCTTGGTTAGGATCCAGGCCTCGGAAAACAAAGTGGTCCTATGCTTTTTTTCGTATTTGTCTAAAAATTTGTTACGCTCAGAAACCTTGCACACTGAGTCTGATGCTGGAGCCACATATTAAAAAGAAGACCACCAATTTCCGTGAACTCATTGTGCAAGGATCTTTATAGTGCTTTGTGGTGCGAGATGAAGTCCATTCTGGATTTTGGCGTTCGCTTGTACGGTGGCTCTGAATTGTCAAAATACCTCTCAAAATGCTTGTTACGGATGCGAAAAACGCAGAAAATTGAACCCAATCTGAAATTTTTTATGACGGATAAAAGTTTCGGAGGCAGTGTGTAAACATGAAAATACTACGTGAGGTTGTATTTATTTTTTAACGTGTGAAAATTTTGGATTAAAATTTTGGACTCAGTGTGCAATGACCTTAAGACTTTTAGGCTAAAAGTCTAGAAATGATTTAGATCTTCGTGGCATCTAAAACTGGCCATTTACAAGTGAAGTATGCCGTTTCTGGGCCACTAATGGCATTAAATAGAATTGCAAAAATGATGACTTTTAAAATTTCAAACTCTTTTCAGACAGTCTTGGTTGAGCTAACACTCATACTGATTGCAAAGAAGTCTACCTCAGTTTGCTTCAGGACTCTCTGAATGAAAATTCTTAGTAGTCGTTGACTCTAGTGATTTTACGGTGTATAATGCAATACGTCAGGAACTGTTATGGACTTGCTTGCATTTTGGCAGGTGGAGAGCAGAGATATGGAAGCTATTAACATTCTGTGGCTACATGTGGACACTTGTTTATTTTTCCATATGTGGGTGGGGCAGGGAGAGATTTGCACTGTCCGTCATTGAAGACAGAGAGAGGCTCTCTGAGGGGGCCTGAACCCCTCCGCCCTCTCCACTTTGCCAAACAAAGAGCAAAGACAAACGAGTGCTGCGAGTCAGTGAGGTGGAAGAAGAGAGGCATTAGTACTGGTTGGATGGGTGGAGGGATGGCAGCAGTGAGGAACAGGAAGAGATGGAGAGAGCAGGGGCAAAGAAAACAGAGGATAACAAGACTATGCAGTCCAACATTCATTCTGTACCAAAAGGAACAGGGAGAAAAAAAGAGAAAGAATTTAGCAGCAACTCATCTAAAATCAGTATAAGTTATTTTATTCATATCAACAACTACAAATTTTGCATTTACTCTTGACTCTGACGATCTTGGTGTCAGCAGGTTGTTCTTGGGGAAAATTACAGTATGCAGGCTGTCCTTAAAAGATCTTTCCACTCACCGTCACCAAACCTCTTTCTACCATAATGGACACAGTGTAGTGTTTAATATCTCCATGTGTATGTTGTAAATCCATTTTAGGGACAAAAAGAAAAAAAAACAAATGGAAATATGAGAGTCATCCACTAGTTCTGAGCTCACACAATCCATACACTGCTCAGGACAGAGAGAGAGAGAGATGATGCCTTAAACAGAGAAAGGGAGAGAGAAATAAAAGAGAAACTGTGATCATAGCGGGTGTATGAAAGCGATATTCTCCCCATTGGTCACTGCTGAGAAGTGAGACAGTCTGGAAGGTTTTTATTGGTTTACCAGTGACCAGTGAATTCAGACACACTCTGCCTCACCTTTAAAAAATCTTGCTGTGCTCACTCCTCTTGTCTCATATTCTGTCTCTTGATCTCAGGGTTTCTTTGTGGCAAAGACATTCATCCGGCCAGGTAGGTCAGTAGCCTGTTTATACAGTAAATATGTGTGAGAAAGGTGAAAAAGGTTGGAATTGAAATAACATTCAAGAATGAGGTATTGACACTTGTGTGTGGAAGTCAAGACGAAATTGTGCATTGCAGCATCTGCAGTAAATATGATCTCTCTATTTCATTGTTCCTCTCTCACTTCATGACAGTCCTTTGTGCACATTGAAGCTCATATTTTGTGACACGTTGTCTTGTGACTCAAATCCGATTTGGCTCAGTGTAGATTCAACACTGAAAAAAAAAAAAAAAAAAAAATTCCCTAGCACAGGATTATATTTCAGTCTCTTGGCCTTCTTCATGAATTGGCATGGTCAAGGTGGGTGATTTGTGATGGGCAACTTTGCAGAGAGGAAACATTTTACAACCTGTCTGGATCACCTCGAGTGTAAGGAATCAAGGGATTTTACAGACAGTGAAGCAGTTCTAAAACATTTCTTTACCTTTTTTTTTAGGTCACATCCTTACTTTGTTCTTTAAAACTTTGTGACTACAAATGACTTGCCTGTGTTGCATCACATGTACGTGTTTACAGTTAGCTGCAGGGAGAGTACCCCTTGAGCAGTCAGTACCTTCCTCCCCGAATGGTGTACACTCATTCATTACTTCTTCACTCCATGGGGTGTGGAAGGAAACAGCTGGAAGGAGTGACTTTTAGTCTTAAACCAGCACACTAGGAGGGATACAACTCCTATGACTGAGCGCAAACTACTCCATTGAAAAGGCACTGATGTGCCCCCTCAGACCGGCTCAACAACCCTGACTGTGACAGCTGTGCGCATTGGTGGTCCATTGTCAAGGCTTTTCCTGAGGAACAAATTTTCCATACTTGTGGGCAGGGTTGCTGGTAAAATTTACAATGTCCGGGATGAAGTTTTTAGAAGTAGGTCCGCTCATCTGCAGTCCCAATGAGCAGGCTATATCATAAGCCTGGTTTCCATCCAAAGTTACGAATTTAACTTGTGCACAAAATTTTTATGTTGCATAAAACATTTGCGAATAAACTGGCACTACATATCACTAAGAAAAGTGGGAGAAGCCACTGAATATAATAATTTTCATGTATAGTAAATTACTTGCACGACAGAGTGAGCAGATGCAACAATAAATGCGGTCATTGCTTTCGGAGGTGGATGCCTGCTATTTGGGAAAGCAGTCATATAAGAGAGTTCTGGAGGCAATTATACAGAAATACTTTGGTGACAGACTTTGCTCGGGCATTTTGGAATGACCATAACAACATTTCAGATGCTGTGCAATGAGATCAGCCTGCTGGTTAGTCAAGTTATGCCATCCCATCGCGCAAATTACATGACTTCTTTGATGCGCATGGAGGAATTTATTCAGCAAATGCATTTACATCTCCTATTATTCACATTAAGCCTTTTTCGCACAAGACAAAAACCACCTCAAACGAGCGTAAAAGCTTTTCAGCAAATTAAGGGATTTTTTTTTAATTTGGCATTTCCATCACTTGTTTCTCATGCGATACTTCAAAAAGCGCATTAAAACAGAGTGATGGAAGCATAGCTATAAAGACTCCCCTTATCCTGGACAATATTCCAGGTCCTGATGACAAGCCCTGTTTGTGGGAAAAGGGATGACTCAACTATATTTTATCTTGGATATAATTGTGTTTGGACTTGAATGTTGTTGAACTTGACAGCGATAGTTTTCCTTAATGTTCTAGAACTCTGGACTGGAATTCAAAACTGAAAGACGACTTGTGAGTTTAGGATTTACTGTTGGTTCTGAGTCACATATTACTCATGCTTCAGTCTCTTTGCGTGTCGTCCCAGTAGACAGTGCGGACTCTGGCTGGATGTCTGCGACCCTGCAGGATCCCTTTGTCTGTCAGGAAGTTTGGCTCCTTGCTTTCTGTCTCTTTAGTTCTCTTGATCTGCCTCGTTCCAACTGCGGAGACCCATCACCACTCAGACATTAATGGCCAATTGCACTAGCAATAGAAAGTGTTCTTGTCCCTATTCTATTTAGTTGTGCCGTTCTCTTTCCGAGGTTTTGCAGCAAATCTAGTGACAGGTCCTGTATTCCCTTGAATGGACAAAGCAACTCCCACAAACTCTTATATCTGTTTGGGAAGAGCTAATCTTGAAGAGTGTTACTAGCTGAATGGTGTTTCGGCAGGAGGTGGTGCTGTATAAATGGATTTGGCAGGGGAAATGATGGCTCCCGCTGCTGGGTGAGTGGACATCTATGGGTCTCTATCTTGGCCTTTACTGCTGGTTCAGCTTGGAGCTGACCTTTTGCTCACTTCACAGGGGCTCCAGAATTTTCCAAACCCCTGCCGATGGGTGTTTAGCATTGATACACAGTGGGGCATCCACAGTTCTCTCAGAGAAATGGAGAAATAACCACCTCGGTGGGGACTTGATTCACTTCCTCCAGCTGAACTGTCTTCTATTACAAACATGCCAGATTGGAACAGAGCCTTGCAGCTTTCAGTGCTAGTCAAAAGCTCATTGATAATTAATACATTATCATCAAAACCAATATTCAACCAGTTTCCTTTCATCCTAAAGAGATCAATTCCGACCTCGAATATTGAGAAAAACCAGAGACGGACTTAGTGATTTGGGGGCCCTAAGCAAATTCCAGGTATGGGGCCCTAACACAATAACTATGTGCTCTTTTACACCTAACCCTTATTTTGCTCACTCGCTCTCATAGTTTATAGTTTAATTACTGGTCCCTTCACAACCAGTAATTAGTCAATCTTATGCTGTTCTAAAGCCATATTAGGCTACCTTTTTTTTTTTTTTTTTTTTTTAGATCACAAAAGAAGACATTATCAAAAAAAAATGCTTGCACTTGTCCATTTAATAAGTTGTAAACTTTTTCAGTCATTTTGCAAACATAAAATTATCTCATGCAATTATTAAGTGAAAATATCCAGTCATCGCATTTGTGCATTTATACAAGTGCACGGCAGTTCTTGGAAGAGCACACAAGAGAGTCATTTTGAAACATCAAGACAAATAAAATTATAACTTGAAGCACAATACTTTCTTTACTGAGGTGAATATCTCTGTTCTGAGACAGTCAGACAGTATTATACAGCCTAGAATGTGCGCAAAGAGCGCTCCCTCATATAATCACTAAAAGCTGTCACTCACTTCAGTTCATTGCCATCTCACGACATTCCGTTAATAAGCTCTCTATATACTGCACAGTGAATCTCTTTATTTACATCGTATCTAGGATTGGGTATCGTTTGAATTTTATCGATTCTGATTCCAATTCTGATTCTGGTTATCGATTCCTAATTCTGATACCAATAAGTTAAACAAATCCATTACAAAGAATTTAAGTCAAACATTTAGATGTCAAACATATTTATTCTGTCTTTTGCCTAAGGTTTTACCAAAAAATACCACAAAGAAAAAAACTAGACTAATATAAATTTCAAACATTAAATTGTTAAAGACAAGTAAACAGTAAGTAATAAAATAGGCACAAACAAATCAATTATCAATAGCATAAATAAATAAAACTGAACAAATTTCAGGTACAGAAATTGAAATCAAAAGTTTAAATACACTGCATAGTTTTCTTTTCATAATTAAAATATAGATTATTAAACTTACGAAAGATATTCAATCAAGAACAGTTAATGGTTTTATTTTGTTCTTTGATTAACATTAATGACAGGCAGCACGTTTATTAGGCGGCTGTCTCTTTAACACCAAACACACGTGGATCTAAAAATACTGTTACACATGCATTTTCTTTCTCATCTGTTTACGTTCAGTTAAGACAAAAATTGGCTGTTTATGATGATATACTGATGTATTTTGTGCATACTGGTCGATAAATGTGAAAGAGAAGTCAGTTCCTGGCCGGAACAACGTTTTCTGCAGTGGAATCGCACGGACCGGTTTGAGAACGGACACAGAACCCGCATCGGGACCGCTGTCAAAGCCGCTGTTCTCTGTTCTCGCGCTTCAGATGTGCGCGCTGCACGCAAACAATGCTCAAGTTCTTTCACTTCCTATACTTAAATAGTTTAAAATCACATTAAAATGCGAACACAGGAATTGTTAAGCAGAATCGAAATGCACGTGTCTTATCGAATACCCGGTTCTTGGAAATTTGGAACTGGTTCTAAAATGGAACCGGTTCTCGATACCCAACCCTAATCGTATCTACACTTTGTTATAATGAAAGGATTCCCAAATTTCTACAACTCAGCACTTGACAAAAACTTGGCATTTTGAGCGGTGAGTGGATTCTAACTTAAACACTTCTGGTCATTGCGTTCAAGAAATCAACAGATATGTCTGTGATTGATTACATTGTTCAACGCTCAATTATGTTTCGCCAATATCAGATGGGGCCCCCTGATTCCCCAGGGCCCCAAGCAGCCACTTACCTCACTTAAATGTTAAGTCCGCCCCTGAGAAACACTGTTAGGTTTAGTTGACAGTCTTCTCAGTTTGGTTTTTCCCAGTTTTCCCCATGAATTCAGTTGCTTTTCATGCAACTTGAAGCCATATTCTCCAGTTCCTACTCTTCCTAAACTTTGAGTTACACATCTTGCCTATTGCATTGGGATTTCCTGCCCTAAATGATTGCAGGATCTTGGCTTTGTTTTACCAGAACAACCTTTAGACAACAAATCCAGTCTTCAGTCCATCCCGAGAGACACTAGTTTCCATTAATAGGTCAGAAACTAAGTAATGCAGGAAACCATTGTTGCACCTACAACCAAAGTTGCACAGCCCAACCTTGTTGATCGCATGCATCTAAACTTACTTGTAGCCTGACTATTCAAAACAAGCCCAGAAAAACTGAGATCAAAGTGTTAACAGGCCTTTCAGAAGTCTTTCTTGCCTTTTAGACGAGACCCCCTGAATAAAACAAGGTTTTTTTCCTTCAGTTGGGGGGAATTCCTGAGCAGGACATGACAGCCGCGTAGGAGAAAGTTCTGTGTGATTCCTTCATTCAGTCAATGTGCTTTGAAAACACAAAGAGACCCAGAGGAAGGAAAGCTCGTAACTCCCCTCAGTAACCCTTCATCTTACAAATTACTCTTTCATCTAGTGGCTGAAAGGGTTAAAGTTCAAGTTCATGACCTAGCATGTATTTGTTCACGCCTTTGGGACGCCTATGAAAATCTTCACCTCTAGCTGGTTACTCGTAGCAGGTGGCTGATAATAACATCGCAATCTGGCAAAGGGCTCGACGTAAGGTCTCATATGAAGAACGAAGACGAAAGATCATCCCATATAATTGCATGTTTGTTCCATTATTTCTTAAAGCTTCTGTACACATGGTTTATGTTATCGTGTGTTTGAGATGTTTTCTATATATGAGTCCCATGAAGATGGTAAAGAGAACCATATGTGAAATTTGAAGGAAGGGGAGGAGGGGACTTACCCAGGTTGATTGCTCTCTTAGGGCACAAGGTGGGGCCGCAACATACATCTCCACTGTTTGTGTTTGTCTCCCTGGAAACCTCTGATAGTTCGGCTGAGTGGACAGCAGATGTTTTTAAGTGTGTGTGCATGGAGGAGTGGTCATACAAAACTTGTGAGAAAGTCTTTTGGCTCATGGGGTAAATACATCATTGTCTCTCTCTCTGTTTCTTTTTCCTGACTGCGCAATACCCTTCCAGAAAACAGTCGTCCCTTCCTTCATCCAAGCTTTGATTGTTTCAGTTCAATATTGTTCAATGACAAGTCACAAATCTACTGTCACAAGTCCTGGGCAAGGTCAGAAGTTCAACTTCATCTCATGAGCTCTCGTAATCGACCCCACAATGGACATGACTGTGAAATTAAATTTTTTAGATTGCAACAATGGCATCTGCAGATGTGAATGAGTCTCTTGTTCCCTTTGTCTCTCTAATATTCATTCTTTTTTCATTTACTCATTCCCGTGCCAAAAATGTTGAAATGGCTCCACAGGGACAGTGAGATGGTTATTATGCTGTGCTAAAGGTCGCTTGTTGACATTCCCTTTGTTTCTGAGTGTACCAAGTAAAGTTTTGAGCCTGACCTAGCCAAATCAGGTTATGCTGATATCAGAAAAGTAACATGAGAGCTGAGACTTGGAGTTGGTAATGGAATTTTGTACGAAATTTACGGATTCCATTTCTGATTCCACTTGACGTTTGCTGTTCCTTAATAGTTCTGTTAATAATTCTCTTGGTAATTTTGATAAAGAACAAATGGAAAATGATAGGACAGCAATTATTTTCTTGAGAATCCTGTTAGAACTTTAGAAATAAATTTTATTGTAAATTATTGGAGGGTTTACATTGTGACTGCCACTAATTGAAGCTGTGTGTGTTAATGATTCTGTTCCTCTAAAGCCAAGATTTCCTACTATGATCAGGTTTGACAACCCCATGTGATATCCGCCATCAGGATCTAATCTGTGCCTCTGAAATGACTCTGTCCCGAGGGATTGAACTTGTGCGGTCATGACATGGAGAGTCACAGCAGTGCCATGTGATACATAGCAGCACACAAACATCCTCTTTATCAGCATATTTATCAGCGTCATCAAAAAATTAGACCTATTACACATAAGTGAATGTTTTTTGGATAGTTCTTTAGGGAAAGGATGTTTTCAATGGATCAGTTATATGGTGATTTTTGGTGTTTGTTTGGTTAGTGCAGTCAGTGGTTCTCAAACTCTTATCCATAGACAAAAGTCTGTGAGTTGATTGGCAAATAAATAAAACAATTAGAATTGACTAATTAACTCATAACACTTAATTAACTGATTGTGTTGAGATGAATCTTACTTTAAAGTGTTTGTTTCACTTCAGCAGCGTGTGCATCAGTGTATGCAAGTGTTCATATCTTTAATTCAGTGAAATAAGAACAAAGTAGCAGCCTAGCAAAATAAAGTCAGGTGATTTAGCAAAATTTTATAGGTGCCAATAGCATCACTTGTATTGTGAACGGTTGCCATCTCTATTATTCAGAATTACAGCTTGTCGTCTTTTTTGCGGCTTTCATGATCAAGAGCAACGTGTCTCTCTTTGTCATCAGCCATTACATAACCCCTAAACATGAATGAGTGAGTGAGCAAACAGTTTATTAGTGTGAAATTAATGTTGGCACTACTTTATTTAGAAAAGCCTTTGATCCGCATTGAGAATAATAGGATACCAAGAATAGCTAATTAAACGCAGATCTGTAGCAAGATGAGAATGTACTGGGTTTTCAGTACATAAGGTTATTCAAGGAGAAGATTAACTGTCTTATACTACTTCTTTGCTTAAAGTGGCCATATTTTACACTTATCTATTGTGGTGTTTTTTATAGTTTTGCTAAGGTTTTTATAAATGGTCTGGGTGGATGAAGGAGGGGGCTTTATATTGTAAACTTTAAAGTATGATAGCATTGTACATCAGACTCTTCAAAAGAGCAAGGAAAATCCTGTTTTCCATTATGTTCTCTTTAAAGTCTTTTTGGCATCCGGTGATGCTCTGACTCGGATTGAATTAAAACAATCGGAAATCGACTCAAAACTCAAACAGTTCAAGGTAAAATCATTTCCCTTGAGGAACTCTGTCTAGATAAAGCATACAATCACAGAGAGTTCACGGCTGAGTGAAAACTACAGTATTTGTCAAGCTGCATCCGCTGTTATCGGAAAAGTTAGCAGGAAATTTCACCTTTTACTCTCTGACCAGGTCAGATTTCGGACAAAATATGAAGGTAATGTCACACTTATCCAGTCTGCGTTTTAATATCTCAGCCTATTTGTGATGAAGTTGATATGGTTGCACATTCAGAAGATTTGTTTATTTTTTGTGCATCTCCATGGTAATTATTACCAGTTATCTGTTTAGAATCTGAAAAATGACAACATACAAAAGATACAGCAGAGACTGTTTGTCTACTGCGTGTGTTTCCAAGATGGTTGCTCCCTAAGTTACGCTTCATACACTTGGGGAATGCGTTGACGGCTGTCAGGTGAGGTTGCCCTCCTGGAGCTGCGGAGCTACAGGCGGATCTTTGGCACATGCTTGTACATCAGCCATGAACTTTACTGTCTGGCTGACAGACAAATGTGAAAATACGATACTAATATGCAAGAATACCAATACAGTCATCCAAGCAGCAGTCTTAAGAATGTAAATATGACTTCAGACAGTTGTCAGTAGTTGACTTGTTACAAAAAATGTTTTTTATAAAAGATGCATCCAATTGTCTTGTACTGAAAGTAGCCTATAGTGGTCAACTGTTTTTTTTGGTTCTGATATCTTGAGATCAGGATGATTGTTAACTGATATACATAGAATATAGTTTAACAATAGAAAATTAATCTGACACAAAATCTGCTGAAATTAACTCTTTCCCTGCCACTGACAGACTTTTCCTGGCTTTTCACATTTTTAGTTATATGCGGTAGGACGTGCTATTACACGTTTTCTGAAAGAGTAAATCTCTGGATCAAACACAAGTGAAGAAAAAGCAGAATGAAGCAATCGCATATGTAAAAGGATGCATATGCAAAAATAACATGATCATCAAACATCAAACAGCATATAAATCGAAACTAACATTACTGAATGAAATGATGACCCAGAAAGTGTTATAGGACTGTGCAAGCTTTGTTGATGGAAGTGACTGACTCCTTTTATGTTTTGATCACCTATGTTTGGACGTAGTCTCTGGCAAAATGTGATTTTCTCAGCTGTTTGTTCAAAACGTTGCTTTTTTAATTAAATTTTCAACATTCAAGTGTTGATAATTTTTTTGTTTGTTTGTTTAAAAGCAGAGGTTCTGTTCTTTTGACATATTGCATGTTCAGATATTCATACAACAAAATATTCTGTAGGCCATGAAAATGATAAAATAAAATAAAAATAAAAATGCTGGCGGTGACTGGCAACGTGTTTTTTTTTTTGTTTTTGTTTTTTCTTTAAAGCTAGCTGGTAAAGAGTTAAATGTGCTTTTATACAGTATTTACTCAAAATTATTACAAGCGCAATGTGCATTGCCTGCTCGCAAGATTTTGGAACAGACCGCAAACTCTGTAATCTTTTAAAACCGGCATTTTCTCTTTATGAAACCAAGGGCCAGATTTACTAAACAGGGCAAATTAGTGCAAGAGCGCAATCCTCCTATCAACAACAACTGTAGCCATTTCAAGCGCAAAATAGTTTAAGACATGCTTTTTTTGGGCGTTAAATAATGGCGCAGATACCAGTAATTTGATGAGTGTAAATGTTAGTAAATCGCGTTGCGTGATTCATTTTAATATTCTCCTCCCATAAATTTTGCGTCTGAAAGGGAAACTCCTACAAATGCATATTCAATAAGATCAGGCGCAAAAATAACGGTGTCCACGCCTTTTTAGAGCTAATTCTTCACTGCGCGCCTTTATTAAATCCTGACAAAACTATTTTAACACCAAAAGATGGTTTATGCTGGCGCAAGCTGTTAATAAATCTGCCCCAAAGACTTGAAACACATAATATATTTTAAATAGATTTAAATATTATAGATGATTATATTAGATTATTAACAATTCTATAAATAATATTCACAACTTTTACACCAAAATAATGGTTAATGAAAAACACAGGATTTTACTTTTAATGTGCCTTCATGTCTAGACCATAATGTTTGCATTTGCCCATCTATTTTCACTACACCATAGCTAGTTTACCTAATGAATTCATTTCTATCTCTCAATACCAGAGTCGACAGTCTCTTTTAGATGCTGGCTGTGTGTGTTCATGATCTTCTGAAATGCTTGAGATCACCAATTTAATGAGTTCATCTCGGTTCCAAGTTTAAGTGCAGGTTCAGTAAGAGTGTCATTTGAATGTGTGTGTTTGTGTGGAAGAGTTGTTTGACATACACTGTCCGCATTGTTCAGAAGTCAGGGTGGGTTAAATATTAGCCTCTGGCCACAATGATTCTGCCCTTCCCTGAGAGATCACACAAAAAGAGCCGCTCTATGACGAAACATGAGAAATGATGGCCTGATTTGATATCACAACAATGTGTGTGTAAAGCCACAACCGTGGGCTATATTTTACAGTTTTTATTTGTGTAACAATAGGTTTCACACTGAATGCAAACACTTAGCAGTAATAAGGACTGATGATCTGCAGAAGAGCCATCAAGGTTACTTGAGTCCGTATGAATGGGCAAGGATTAGTGTAAAAACAATGTGCAAGACCCGGATGTCTGTAATTGAAGGGGAAAGTGGTCTGCGATGAGGTCTTGTGTTTGCATTCCAACAATTTTGCATCACGTAATGCACTCGTACAATGAGATACCAGTGGGAAACATGGAGCAGAACCATCAGAGAGAGAGTAAACAGTGATGGCGTCTGTTTGCGTAAGACCACAGGGAAGTACGCACACACATCTGCACCTGTTCTGTTGGTATTGCTCAAGTCAAATAGTAGGCAGAGGGAATTGTGGGAAAGGGAGCGATAACAGGGCACAGTCTCCATAAAAGTGTGGCTTTATTTCAGGCCAAACCACGAGACAAAGATTTTCCGCTCGCAGGAATTCCTGCATGTCCTCTGGCTGTCAATCGGATTGACTGTCCTCACACTGGACTTTTGTGAACTGTTTCATGGAAACCATTTATTTATAGTCTATCTGACTCTGTTTGTCTCTCTCTTTTTCTCTTCTTATTGGTTCACTTAAATCAGTGATCATATCCAAATGCTGCCATTAGAATTTTTACATTTTCTTAAGATGGCTGTGATATTCTGGTTTGAATTCATGTCTGTTTTACTGTACTGTTGGATGTCTGTGTACACAACAGTCATACAGGAGGAATGATCCTTACTTCCCTGATGCCATCTGAGATAAGGTGTGTGAGTTATGTTTATCTGTGTGTTTACGATGACAGGAAAAGTTTTATGAGAGAGATATTTATGAGTGTCTGTCTGCTCTTTTGGTACCCGTTTTACCCATTAACATGTTTATAAAAGCCCACAAAAATACTAAATATCTACTGTAATATAATACAGTAATTGTGGTTTTACATGTTTCTTGACAAAATATAAAAAGGTATAGCACACAGTGACTACACTATGCCATCTACCTGCAGACGTAAACTAGGCCATGCTAACCTTGACCTCATGCTCTAGTCGGGAATTGTGTTACAGATGTTGCACGCTGACACACACAAACAAACTGACTACAAGAATACGTAGGTTATCAGAAAGTTATTATCAGCGTGGGGTATAAAGTGTCTCCAACCCTCTGGATGGCAAGTTGTGGGAGATAGTTATTCAGTTTTGTTTATTTACTTGTGTTGGATGTTTAGAGACCAGTTAAGAAATTTGATTCTTTGTTGTATCAGGTTTTTAACTTATAATTTATATTCAAAACACTACTAGCTGACTCATACTACTGTATCATTACATAATTCAATTTTGTTTGTAATACAAAGTCATATTTTAGGTAATGCGCTTAGTTTAGAAGTGTATGGGGCAGGACATTGCACCAGAATATCTTTGAATAATTTTCAAAATTATAGCCAGTTAAACATTAAACGTTAACATTTATGGGGCAAGATATTTAACTAGAGTATGTGTTAAAATACACTTTTTTGGAAACTGTATTTATGAGATATCAATCATGTTAACATGAGACTAAAGTGCTTTAAAATCGCTTAGTAATTGAGCAAAATTAAATCCAGAAATTTAGTTAGAATTATGTAAACACAGTTAAGTTTTCACATAACGTAGACCTTTCGCGCCAGAAAAACAAGCGCGCAGCCATCTTTAAATTTTTGTCTTTGACCTTCCGTTTTATATTTCTATAGCATCACTATAGTATTAGCTGGTGAAGTAGATTTACTTATTGTAGAATTAATTTATCATCAGCACAGTAATTTTCAAAGTGGACGCCATAACAAATGTCAGTAAGATTTTAAACGAAAGATTTTAAAGCATCTTACTTCTGTTCCCATCGTCAGATGTGGAAATACAATCCGGAAGAAAGAAGACAACGAGGGCAGCGCATAAATGGGGCGGGGCTACATAAGATCTTTACGCAAAATACCAGAAATTTGCTTAGAAAAGTAGTCTGGTTGCTAAATTAATAATTGACAACTTAACATCTTAAAACACTTTTGTATAGAAGAATTAATTAACAAAAATATCACCTCTTCTGCTTGTAATACATTCAGAATATCTGGCCCCATAGACCTCCATTATATTTGTATTACATTAAATGCTAATTTTGCTTGCTTTTACAAACTAACAGGTCTAAATTGTTCCACAGCGTGTTAGAGATGCTGTCGATTGTATTGAACCCAAAGCATTGATCGAATGCACTGTTCATAGCTCATGTTTATCTGTGTGATAGATTAGAACACAGTTGTGATTCAAAACAACATTGTAAAAAATTCTACTAATACAAAATATTGGCAGAATTTTTTACAATGTTGTTTTAAATCACAAATGTGTTCTAATCTATTTGTTAACCGCTTGTGTAATTCAGGTACAGTGTGGATTTGTGCCATACAGTCGTTTATATCTCTCCCACACACAGAGTATTGTAAACACTGACCTTCTGGCTAGGACACGAGTGGGCGGGGCATAGTGGATTTCCTGCATTCTGATTGGTCGATTGGATTTGTGCGCTCGAGAAGGGGCGGATTAGTTGGTCACATGACCGCTTCAGTTCTCTCACTCACTCCTGAAGCAGATCCTCGCAAACATACGCACTCCGCAGCCGAAAATCCCCCTTTTACGAGGGAAGAGGAGTGTCGCTGAGTGAGAGCTGCGTTTTGCGCTTTACTGAGTGGAATTGGGGTCTGTCTGTGGAGTTTGGGGCTGTTTTTGTCGGGTTTAATCCTCTGAGGTAATCTGGATTCTTGAGGCGGGAATGAGAGAGATGCGCTCGTGCGCTCACTGGACTTTAACTCTGTGAGGAGCAAACAGGTGAGTTTAACTCTGTAATTTTTTGAGAAAACACCTCTTTTTATTTTCTAGTTCATGTTTTAACGACGAACTGTCGTTTAGAGCCAAGTTTTATGGTTAAGTAGCTCACACATACCGTCGCGTGCATCTACAACAGAGTTAAAAGCTTCAAAAGAGGGACTTATTCGTCAACCGTCACTATTTGTGTAACCCTAAACGAGTTTATAACGCAACGTTACGTTGTTTTATTTTTCGCTTACCTTGTGGTTATATTCTATTCTGAGCTCGAGACCCTTGTACTGAAATCTGAGTCCAAAAAATCTTTCGCGCTCTATTTATAGAGCTGCTAAAGATAAGAAGAGAAAGAGTTAGTGCATGAGGGGGTGTGGAAGCTGAATAAACAAGCTTTCCATTGATGTATGGTTTGGTAGGATAGCACAATATTTGGCCGAGATACAACTATTTGAAAATCTGAGGGTGCAAAAAATCAAAATACTGAGAAAATCCCCTTTAAAGTTGTCCAAATGAAGTTCTTAGCCATGCATATTACTAATCAAAAATGAAGTTTTGAGATATTTACAGTAGGAAATTTACAAAATATCTTCATGGAACATGATCTTTACTTAATATCCTTATGATTTTTGGCTTAAAAGAAAATCATTTTGACCCATACAATGTATTGTTGGCTATTGCTACAAATATACCCGTGCTACTTATGACTGGTTTTGTGGTCACAAATACTTTAGGACTCACTTATAAATATAGCAATGTCATGACATTCGTTAAAAATGTATGTTTGTTTGTTTTTAGTCCGAATTCGTTGTTAGTTAGTGTGTTATAAGTGCAAAAGTCAGTCGAAGAGTAAGTAGTGATTGTAATGGCTCATTTGAAGGTGATTTTCTATCTGAAATGGGAATCCTGTCACTCTGCATCTAAACACAATGAGCCATTGACTGTAGGACACACTGTGAATCTTGTGTCTTGTGCTGCTGGTGTCCCTGTAGTGTATGTTATTGTCTTGCGTGGCTATTGTATTACTAGTGTCCTTTCTGTTATTGCAAGCCTCTCTATGCAAGAGAAATCCTTCACAGCACTTCATTATTGCCTGTATTCAGAGACCGAACAGCTGTTGTAGTGAGGATTGAGGATCCTCCCCGTTTCTTTCCTGTCATTTCCCACACTTTATTTTTTATTTTTTCCCCTAGTACACCCACCCTGACAGTTTGAAACAATCCACAACACATCCCAGATCAACACACACTCTGCTTTACATAAAGCAGTTGATAAGCTGAGATTGACAGTCAGGGTTATATAATTTCATGTATGGGACATCTGTCGCCTGTCCCAGCGGAGTCATCCAGATTCATATTTGGCAGATTATGATTCCATTATGCAGTTTATTTTCAACAGATGGTGGGAAGTTTTAAATAGTTAGTTGACTCAAAAATTATATTGTCAGAAGTAGCATAAAAATGGTCCGTATGACTGCATTATTGTTCAAAAGTTTGTGGTCGGTAAGATTTTTGAAAGAAGTCTCATGTGCTCACCAAGGCTGCTTTTATTTGCTCAAAAAAATACAGTAAAAATGGTAATATTATTGCAAATTAAGATGACAGTTTTCTATTTGAATATATTTTAAAATACAATTTATTCTTGTGATACAAAGCTGAATTTTCAGCATCATCAGTCCAGTCTTCAGTGCCACATGATCTTTCAGAAATCATTCTAATATGGTGATTTGCTGCTCAAGAAACATTTCCTACTATTATGAATGTTGAAAACAGTTGCGCTGCTTAATATTTTCATGGAAACTGTGATACATTTTTTCAGGGTTCTTGTATATTCAACATTTATTAGAAATAGAAATGCATTATAAATGCCTTTACTGTCACTTTTGATCAGTTTAATGCATCTTTGCTGAATAAAGATTTTATTATTATTATTATTTAATATATTTTTTATTTTATTTATTTCTTTTTTATGTTTCCTGAGCCCCAACATTTAAATAGTAGTGTAATTTAAAAGTTATATAGACTGCAACTGCACACAATTTATATGGACTACTCTAAAAGTGTCTGTTTTCCTCTCACTTTCATTTTACAGGAAATAGCATCTTAAACATTTAATTTTGTGTTATGTAGAAGAAAAGCAGTCTTAACAGCTTTGCAATGATGTAAGGCTGACTAAACAAATACTGTGGTTATTGTATGGTAATACCCACCCACCTGTTGTTGTTATTGTCATTGTTTAGAGTTGTTCATAGTTCTGCCTTTCAGGCTTGGCAGCTTGTGTGTTGTGTTTCTGTTTCTGGGTGGGTGTGTCAAAGTTGTCGTCATCCTTCAGCACACAACAGTTGTCGCTAGTGCTCGCTAGGTTTGAATATTGCATCATAAGTTGAAACACATGAGCTTTGTGTGTATGCATGCAGTTTGTTGTCTTGACAGCATAATAAACTTAAGCCGCGTCCTCTTTGGATTTATTTGATCCATTTTAGCATTTGTGTTTGTTTACATTTGTGCTTATTTGGCTTTTCTGCCAAGAATGCAACTCCTATTCAGGTTAATAAGGTCTTTGCTTTCTTGCACGTGTGTTCACATGCCTAAAAATGTGTGGGGTAGTATTGCCGCTTGTTGGCTTCGGCTGTTTTATTGAGCCCACCCTCAGTACGTGTGTGTGTTTTCTGGCAGAGTTGTGTGTCTCTAATCTGAACCATCTTTCCAAGTGCCATTTGACCTGAATGAGCAGCTTAGCAACGTACAGCAGAGAAAAGAAGTGCCCCCCCCCGCAGCCCTCCAGAGGGAGTCGCAGAAGAGAGCGAGTGTGAAAGCCTAGAGAGGTACAGGTGAAAGCTTTTACTGAGGCCTGGGAAATGCCTGACACTGTCTGGCACAACAGCAAAAGTGATTGGAAAACAGTCTCAGCTGAATGTCTGGAGTTTGCTAAGCATCACTGTTAAGACTACTTATATCTAGATTTAGGGATTTGAAGAAACCTCGATTGGCAACTTCGCCCAATGAATGAATGGTCCTACAAATCATGTCGTCTGTTCAGGAGATGTGCGCTATTACTTTGGTAAACTTACTTAATTTTTTCAACCGTTGAATAATAAAATAGTCTAATTGAATCTTTAAATCCAATCAAAAGTTTGAGATCTGTATGATTTTATGTTTTTGAAAGAAGTCTCTTATGCTCACCAGGGCTGCATTTATTTGATTAAAAATATAGTAAAAATTTAGGAATATTATTGCAATTTAAAATAGCTGTTTTCTGTTGTAATGTATGTTAAAATGTAATTTATTCCTTTGATGCAAAGCTAAATTTTCAGCATCATTACTTCAGTCATCAGTGTCACTTGATCCTTCAGAAATCATTCTATGTTGATGCTCAAGAAACATTTTCTTATTATCAGTGTTAAAAACAGCTGTTAATATAATACTTTTGTTGAAATCCATTATAATTTGAGGATTATTTGAATTGAAAGTAAAAAGAACAGCGTTAATTTGAAATATAACTAATTTGTAACCAGAGTTGGGTAGATTACTTTCAAATTATCCATTACTGATCACAGATTACATGATGAAAACTGTTGTTAGTAACATAATCTAGGTTATTAATTTTAGGTAATGTAATCTGACTACTTTTTAGATTACTTTTTTTTAATCCAACTTGTTTTAAATGTATCATTATATGTACCATATTGATATAAAAAAAAGCAAAGAGAAAGAAAATGTATTCCATGTTTTTTTAGTGAGCTGGTGGAGAGTGAATAGTGAGTTGATAACCTAACAATTAATTAAATCTTAAAAAATGTAAAATAAAAGCAATTTAAACACTCTAATTATTGTATTTGTTTACATGCATGTCAGTGTGACCATTAACCAACATCAGAGAACTCTAAACATGCTAATGTGTTGTTAAATTCTTAAAATATTAACAACTTCTGCGATGTTTCAACAAATATTATATTTTAACGGGTGACAAAAACATTTGGAATCCCTGCATTAAAGCACATTAAACGCTAAAACAGCAATGGCACGCCCAAAGTCTTCCAGGTTTGAAATGTTTTTGTCCAGACTTCCAGAATCAATAAATTGTGAATAATTTACTGCCACTGTGTAAATAATATTTAATCATGTAATCCAAAAAAAAGTAACTATAATTGAATTACAAGCAAAATGTAACACACTCTAATTACAAGTACTACATTTTTGGAATCTGATTACGTAATCCAAATGACATGTAATCAGTTACTACCCAGCATTGTTTGTAACTTCATAAATGCATTTTCCTAACACTTTTGATCAATTTAATGCATCCTTAATGCATCCTTGATGCATCCTTGATGAATAAAAAAAAAAAAAAAAAAGCCTGAAGTGAACCATCTGGAGAAATTCAGTGCTCTGTCATTTTTAATGCTCTACAGCTTTGCTCACACTAGAGAGAGAAATCCACATGTCTGGGACAATAGTGTGTGTGTGAGAGAGGGAAAAAAAAATCAGGCTTAACTAAACCTGATAGTGTTATAGGATAGTGCTGCCCTCCTGTTGGTTGACCTGACGCCACCCTTCACTGTTGGCAGCCACTCTTTTCTTTTTGTCAAAGGTGAACAAAGAACGAAGTCCATTGTGAATAGTGATACTCTCAGCAAGCGGGTTCAGCTAATGTGCGGTTGGCTGTTTTTTGATTGTATTGATCGGTGGACTTATGTGCGTGTTTGTGTGGGATGATGAGTCTGTCCTTGGGGCATTACTGATCGAGACTGATTTGCCTGTCAAATGAAGTGCACAGACTTCCTCTCAGGTTTTTTGATTCAGTCAGAGCAGTATGTATTGTTAGGTGTGTACTAGGGATGTGCAAAAGTAAGTATTTAGAGATTTTTCATGAACATGCGCATACTCGAGCTGAATCTCTCTCTTTGTCTCCAGGTGAAGACAGCAGGAAAATACAGTAGATATGAGTGGCGAGTCGAGACAGGGGGTGGTGACGACCCCTCCGCCCCCCAGCGTGGGGAAAAGGGAGGGCTACTTCGACCGCATCAACGAAAATGACCCTGAATACCTGCGCGCACGCAACATGTCACCTGACCTGCGACAAGACTTCAACATGATGGAGCAGAAGAAAAGGGTCACACAGATACTACAGAGTCCAGTAAGAAAATACACTTTGGACCAGGATTTTAAAAATTGCTTGTAAATCTCTTATGATGCTATTTCTCACCAAATCTTGGATTAAATCTTTTTATCAAGTTGTTTTCTTGTAATTATTTGCATTTCAGCACAGGTTTTGTATTTCTTTTTGGAACTGATTGATCGTAGGCCTCATTGATTTGAGCTTATGCATCTCAATTTTTGAGTAAAAAAGCATTAATTGTGGAGAATTTTGGAAATGTTTACTCCAAAAAAATGTGGCCTATGATTAATTAGTTCCAAAAAGAAATACAAAACTTGTGCTAATTGAAAGAAAACAAGTTGCTTAAATATTGAATTCTATATTTGGTAATAATATAGAATAACAATGTGGAGTACAAAAATGATCACATTTTTTGGGAAGTTGTTATACCCTATTTCTATGGTTAAAAGTAAAGGTTCCAAAAGGGTTTTTTGCAGTGATGTCATGAAAGAACCATTTTTAGTTCACCAAAGAACCTTCAGTGAATGGTTCTCAGAACTGTTTTTTTCTTAGTGTGAAGAACATTAAAAAGTATTTAAAAAAAAAACAAAAAAAAAAAAAAACATTTTCCACAGTAAAGAAACTTTTGTGCAATGGAAAGGTTCCATGGAGGTTCCAGGTTCCAAACATTCCAATGTTCTTCATAGAACCATCAATGAAAATAAAAGAACCTTTATTCACTCTTGAAAATTAATGTTTTGCAATCTATGGTTCTGTGAAGAACCTTAAACATCCATGGAATCGTTACAACACACAAAAGGTTCTTTACAGTGGAAAAAGGTTCTTTAGTTTATGAAATGTTCTTCACACTAAGAAAAAAAGTGTTATTTTGGTTGTTCTTTTTCTGAAAGGTTCTTTGAGGAACCAAACATGGTTATTTTATGGCATTGCTGCAAAAAACCATTTGGAACCTTTATTTTTTGTAAAGTTATTGTATTGTACAGGGATGTTTTTCCACTTTTCCACTGATTTAATCAGCAAGAATGTGCTTTCAACGTAAAAGTGTTTACTTATAGATTTTATAGGCTGTCTCTAGCCATGTGGTTTTGAGTAAAAGGCACACTGCCATGAAGTTTACATTCAAAATTTGGCATGAACTTCTAAAGTTGGTTTTGAACCCAGCTGGTTGCACCTTACACTGCCTCTCTGTTGACAATGAAAGATTTATGGTTTATTCTTGTCACATGAGAAGGTCTGTCAGTCTCTTAATTGTGTGTTTGGTGTGATGTTTTGAGTTACAGCTCAATCGTGCACACAAAGCCAAAGCTGCACCATAAAACCCATCTGGAAGACCACACCCTATTACACGCACACCGCTGACTTCCACATCTTGTATATAAACACAATCCAGCCAGTGAAGCAGCTCTGACCTACAGTAAAGAGAGATTATAGCGAACGCACACACACACAAGATTAGTTAACACACACTGGAGAGATTACAGTGAACGTACTGCACAGATTACACTCCTGCGGACATTTCAGCAAACACATACTGTGTTTAAAGGAGCGTTCAGAGTTCTATTCAAGTTAAGCTGTATGGATGGCATGTTTCATTCTGTCGATTGCCACAGAAAATAAATCCAACTCCCACACATTGTGAAAACAACTACTTTTATTCAGCGAGGACGCATTCAATTAGTCAAAAGTGACAGTAAAGACATTTATATTGTTGCAAAAGATTTCAATTTAAAATAAATTGCTTTTAATTTTTCTGTTCACCAGAGAATCCTTAAAAATCATCATGGTTTAGAATGTTAAGCTGTTTTCAACTGATTTCAACATTGATAATAAAAATAAATGTTTATTGAGCATTAACAGTTGCTGAAAATTCAGATTTGCCATCATAAATGACATTTTAAAATTATTAAAAAAAAAAAAATCTTACTGACCCAAAACTTTTGAATGGTAGTGAATACATTTTTTAGACCTTGCAAAATCAATGACATTTCTTTGAGAATTCAGCTTGTCAACTTTAGAAATTGCAAGAATGATTTGTGATAGTGTTGGTAGCATCAGTAAAAATAGGTTTAAAATTACAAATCCATTATCTTTTGCCTTGTGTGTTTTTGATTTTATTATCGTTTTTTGGAGTTCAGATCCTTGAAGTTTCTTGTAAAATTATAATAGCCGTGTAATATCCAGCTGTTATTGCACATTTGTGTTGTAAGAAAAAGCATCCAATTAAAAAATGTGTGCAAAGTGATTTATAATTTTAATAAAATAAATATAAAAATAATATAATATAAAATAGTGCTGTCAAACGATTAATCGCATCCAAAATAAAAGTTTTTGTTTATGTATATAAACATCACACATTTTCCTGAAATGTATACTTGCATGTGTGTGTATTTTTATATATACATAAACATACACAGTACGCACACATTATGTAAACAAAATGTTTATTTTGGATGCGATTAATCGTTTGACAGCACTAATATAAAAATATTTTACAAAAAATATATAAAATATTTTGTTTATATATATACAGAGTCGGTGTGACAGTATGGTTAATTACGGCAGCGCCGCTGGGCTTTATTAGCAGCAGCTGTCCGAGCACGTGTTTCTGAGACACACTATATACTCTTCTCGCTCATCCTTCACTCAGTATGGAGACAAGCCAGGCAGGGCAGGCAGCAGGTGTATCAGCACACAGGCCTGTGTGTTTACGTCTGCACTATCAGAGCTGATTCAACAAGCCTCTCTTTCATCTCCCTCTCTCTTTGCAGGCTTTCTGCATGTGTGTGTGCATGTGGAAGAGCGCTGCTTAAATTACACGTCTGTCCGTAGACTGTGTTTAAGGTCAGACTATTATAGGCAGGGCGGAGTTTGCTATGCTTAGACCTCATCTGTACTGTCACAACCAAAACAAATGAAGACATCTCAACGTCAACGTAACCCGCTCAAGCGGAAAAATAGCGGTTTGCACTGAGGGACCGCTGATATTTACTTAGGAGGTTAAACAACATGTTAATGATATTAAACTGTAATGGCACAATTGAATTTGTCTTGAATTTCCTCCATGGGTTATTTTTAGTTCTCCCACTCCCCTCTGTTTCCCTCTTCAGTATTAAAGCATGCCATTCCCAAAGTTCTAGCTGTTTTCCAAGAGTACTGTGGTTTGGGTCGGTCGGGACACTTACGTTTGAGAGGAATTCGTGCCGAGAGGCAGGTGGGACCTTTCATACCCCGTCCCGGGCGTCCACTTCACATTCAAGCACAATTTAATACTCACACAAGGAATTAGAGCCCAGGATATCTCCATCTCACCTTTGTACTAGCCGGTTTTGGCTGGGACTGCTTCGTTTGAAGTGCGGCCCATTTGAGGTGAATGGGTTACTAAAGCAAATTCACCACATCTGATCAATACAGACTCTGGCCCACATTACAATGTCACGAAGCTCAGATAACGCCCACCTTCCCCCATGACAGATACGGTTTCATGGTTTGATATTAATGTAGTTACTATGTTTTGTGTTGTTATGAGGTTAGTTCGATGCCGCTTTGAACTAGTGACAACTGTGGGCATGTTAGCCCATGTTTTTGTGATGGCGTATCCCTATGCGAACATGTTGGCTGCAGGTTTGTTTTTTTGGAGGCATGTTTGATGATTCCCATGGTTAATCTTTCATCATGATGCAGTTCAACTCTAAAGCACTTTGCTGAAATATTTAGATATTCACATATTTAGTTCAGTTATTTTAGTTCAGGTAGTTCAAGACAAGCATCAGTTTTACTATTGCTTATACTTAGAGAGAGTTCACCCAAAAATGAAAATTCTGTTATTAATTACTCACCCTCATGTCGTTCCAAACCCGTAAGACCTTCGTTCATCTTCAGAACACAAATTAAGATATTTTTGATGAAATCCAAGAGCTTTCTGTTCCTGCATAGACAGCAACACAACTGACACGTTCAAGGCCCAGAAAGGTAGTAAGAACATCGTTAAAATAGTCCATGTGACATCAGTGATTCGACTGTAATTTTATGAATCTACGAGAATTTTTTTTTTTTTTACGAGAACTTTTTGTGCGCACAGAAAACAAAAATAATGACTTTGTTCAACAATTTCTTCTCTTCTGTGTCAGTCTTTGCTGCATGTGTCGCGGTACTGTCGTCAACGTGTGTCAAAGACTGACACAAAAATGTCACCAAACATCTGTAAACATGCTGCACTTTTACAGTTAAGATTCGCAACCCCTTACCGTAACTTTTTGGATCATGAATTTATGGCTTTTTTCTTTCTCTTTGTTTTCTCAGTGTATGTTTGAGGAATAAAGCTCTCATTCAAATCCAAACAAACTTAAGGGCCAATTTAATTTGCTTCCTGTGTAGTTTGTTTCACCCTAGATTAGGAAATCAAGCACCAGTGAACTTCACTGACACACACACACACGCAAAGTCACTGGCAGGGACGGCCCGCACATTGATATACAAACACCATGCCCACTTCCCTGTGGCTGCTTGGTGACTGTGACTATGGAAATCAGACAATCTCTCCAGACCTGTGGTGCGTTCTAGGATGGCACTGCGTGGGATGTTAAAGTGCTTTATCAGACACACAGATCAGCCAAAATCACATTCCGGAATGTGAGGAGAATCTGTAGATTTGTAGAGGAATCTACATTTCGGATTGCTGTTTTCCTGTAGTATTGCACAGCCAGACTTAGTCAACTTTGCATGAAATTCTGGCCAAGAATATAACTCAGTTAGACCTGTGAAATGACCATTTTGTTGCTGTTTATAGGAAGAATTATCTAAAAGAATTGTTGCCGCAATAATAGACCGGCATGAGAGAACTCTACGGTAAACAGAAGAAATCAGACAGCAGGAATCAGACTTCTTTTGATTATTTTATGCTTAAAGCAAAACATTTCTATTTGTGAATAAGTTAACCTTTACTAAGTCTCTCTTAAATATTTGATGTCAATAACCTGGCAAATCTAGTGATTAATTGGTGCTTATCCCAGTCTAGTACCATATAAACGTAACTTCAAAAAGCCATTAATTATCCCAGTACCTGCAGTTTGCATAAAACAGATTTTTACTACTGCTTGACATTTTGTGTGCAAAATACATCAGACTATCAGTGAACAGAGCGTGTCTGCTGAGACTAGTTTACCTTATTCTGATATATGCATATGTTTGCATGTTTGTATCTCACCAATCTCAAATACAGTGCTGAGTGAAGTTGTACATGCCTCACTTGACATCCAGACAATTACTCACACCTGTTAATAAGACAAGTCTTTGTGCAACTGTACAGTAAGAGCGAACAGTCATTGTAACTCAGGCATTGTGTCAGCATGTGAACGCTCTGTCAGTGTCTGTTTATCCTATGATTCATTCTGTCGTCTGAGCTCTTTGATCACCCTGTGCCTGAGACTCCAAGCAGGTGTGTAGAATGACAGAGCTTCATTAAGAAGAGCTTCATACTGCTTATAAAACCAGTTACGGATGGTTTCCTTCCCTAAACATTGAAAATAAAATTTCAGTGGTCTAAAAATGGATTTTGGACATACCCAAATAATTTAAGATGGTGCTTTCATCCTTTACTGCCTTGTTTTTGTCTGTAAAGAGTCTCCTCCAGCGCTTCAGAGTAAGTGTAGTAGGCCTATGGGTTAATAGACTTAACTAGTTGTCAAGATACAAGTGGAAAAAACTGAGTACAGAAGGTTTAAACATGCAGGATCGTGGGAGGATTACAGCTCTGTGTCCATCTCTCATTACTGTGTGTGAGTCATCTCTAATCTCGTGTTTTCTTTCTCTTTCAGGCGTTTAGGGATGAGCTAGAGGGACTGATCCAGGAACAGATGAACAAGGGGAACAACCCCACAGGACTGCTCGCTCTGCAGCAGATCGCTGACTTCTTCATGGCCAGCTCTGTAGCCGGCTGCTCCACCTCCCCCCTTAGTGAGTATCACCATGGTGCGGCTCATCTACACAGGAACAGATTGCAACATTCCTTCAGTCCTCTGATGTCCCAGACTGCCCCACTCCTCCACCTGTTCAGAGTTATACAGGTCGCTAAATAATAGATAGTCCCATAAACAGACATTGAGGGAGGAAATACGACCAGCCGACTCAGGAAAGCCTTTGCATTCTTTCATCTTACTTCTTCCTCCCTTATCACCCCATCCAGCCCCTCCGCGCATGTGTCTGTTTTCTCTCTGCGCTCTGCTATGCGGAACTAATCAGAAGAACTTCAGTGAACCCCTTTCAGTGCTTAATGTACATTCAGAGTCATAGCCTAATTCTCATAGGTGCCTGTAGACTATGCACAGATCTAGAGCATTATCTAGGACACATAATGGAAAAAGGTATGAGATTTAGAAATAAGACTTTGATGTTATGTAGATATGCATTCTGAATGGCAGTTCCCTCCCCACTTTGCCCAGAATGTTTAGGTAAACTAAGTTGCAAAAATGGGCCATTTAAAATGTGTCATGTTTGTGGTTTTTGAATAATGGCTACCCACATTTGCACATATATATGAGGTCTGTTTAGTGGAGATTTCAAAAACAGCAGTTTTCAATCTTTCTCTGTACAGTAGTGCTGGGCAGTATGACCAAAAATTTATATCACGGTATTTTTCAAAATTAGACCGGTTTCACGGTATATGATGGTATTTTTTTTTTTTCATCCATGACCGGGTGTTAACCACATTTTCTACTGATTGAGAGAGGAAAAACTGCAGTAGATTGACTTAGAATGCCCTATTTTATTGTCATGAGCGAATATTGTAGAAAAATTCCACACTAAATAGTGACTAAACACGACCCATTAATATATGTTAACCAGGAGTCACTCTCATTTATAATCACGACATCGTCTGATAAAATCAACATGCATCTAACATTACACTAAAGAGCGGCTATGCGGTGGTTTTGGCTATATTTTGTTTCATGCAGCGCATTGCCTGCATCTGAGTAACAAACTAAAAACAACAACAAACAAAAAAGTGCATAATTTTAACAGATGAACTATGCTCATATTTATAATTACAAACAGTCAGTTAGCGGCAGGTGCTTGGAAATGCTGTTTTGTACTCATTTACTGAGGAGTCTGCTGCGGTACGGCCAGCTGAATGCGGTGCTTCTCTGCCGCTCACTGCACAGAACAGACGCAGAGAGAGGCGACACTGCGCCGGGAGAGTCAGATCTCGCGCTCGCGGGGCAGCACTGGTGACATCTTCCAACTGAACCATAGCTAAGGTTTATCCAAAAAAGTTGCTAGGTTTGTCAGTTTGTATATTCTATGGAAAAAAAGCCGCTAAAAGGGTCTGAAAGTTGCTAAATATAGTGCTAAAGTCGCGCTCGTGTGTGTGAGACACGAGAGCTGATGGCAGCAGGTGGTGGATATTGTGGATGAGTTCTTCTGTGTCATCACGTTCTACTAGTTCTACAGCTTCAGAACTTTCACGCTTAGTAACACATACAGCTGTGTCCTCGCCACAATGCAATAGTGAAAAGAGACCCCTCTCAAACAGTGTCACGTTCCGTACGTTATTTAAATGACACCGGTATTGCGGTATTTTAAAAATTCATATAAGAAAAATAAACACCGGTATTCGGTATGAACCGGTATACCACCCAGCACTAACACTGAGCTCTAGATTTATCCAGCTGGAGTTCTATAACGAGTTTTGAAATGAGTTCCAGAACATTTAGTCAAGTGGAGTTCTGAAAAGAGCTCTAGAATATTTAGCTATCTGAAGTTCAAGGAGGAGTTCTGGAACATTTAGTTAACTGAAGCTCAAAGATGGGTTCCGAAATGTTTAGTCAACTGAAACTCTAGAATGAGATCAGGAATGTTTAGTAAAGTGGAGTTCTGGAAACACTTTTGGAATGTTTAGCAATCATGGAGGAATGTTTCCTAAATGTTTACCTAATGGAGATCTAGAAAGAGTTTTATAATCAACAGGAGTTCAAGGATGAGTTCCTAAACCTAAACCACATCTGAAATGAGTTCCAGAACATTTAGTCAAGTGGAGTTCTGGAAAGAACTCTAGAATATTTAGCTATCTAGAGTTCAAGGATGAGTTCTGGAACATTTAGTTAGCTGAAGCTCAAAAATGGTTTCTTAAATGTTTAGTCAACTGAAGCTCTAGAATGAGTTCTGGAATGTTTAGTAAAGTGGAGTTCTGGAAACACTTTTGGAATGTTTAGCCATCTGGAGATCAAGGATAAATGCTTCTTGAATGTTTAGCTGATGGAGATCTAGAAAGATTTTTGAAATGTTTAGCCATCTGGAGGTCAAGGATGAATGTTTCGTGAATGTTTAGTCAGTGGAGCACTAGAAAGTGTTTTCTAATGTTTAATCAACAGGAGTTCAAAAATGAGTTCCTAAACCTTGTAATAAGTGCAGAATGTTTAACCATCTGGAGTTCAAAGTTGAATTCTGGAGCGTTTAGCCAGTGAAGGTCTAGAAAAAGTGCTGGAATATTTAGTCAACTGGAGTTCAAAGATGAGTCCTAGAATGTTTGGTCAGCTGCAGCTCTAGAATGATTACTTAAATGTTTGGTAAAGTTTAGTTCTGGAAATATTTTTGGAACGTTTAGCCATATGAAGTTCAAGGATAAATGTTTACTGAATGTTCAAGGTTGAGTTCTAAAATGTTTGGTGAACTGGAGTCTAACAACGAATTCTGGAATGTTTAGCAAAGTGGAGCTCAAGAAAGAGTTCTGGAATGCAAAGTAAACTGAAGTTCAAGGAAGAGTTCCTAAAACTTGTAATAACTGGAGATTGGAAATGAGTTGTGGAACATGTAGCCAAGTGAAACTAAAGAAAGAGTTCTGAAATCCGTAATCAATTGGAGCTCTAGAATGAGTTCTAGAATGTTTTGGCAACTGGGGTTCTTTTATATACAAAGTGCTTTAACTGCCTTTCTAAAAGATCTGTGAGTATTCTAGATGTGAAGTGCTGACTGTGTTTATCAGGCTGAATTGTTTTTTTTTTTTGTTTTTTTTTTTGCTCTTTTTAAAACTGTTATTGGATTTCCATGTTGTTCTTTGACCAGAATCCCTAAAGGTTCTAAATAAGCTACGGTAAATTGATTACAGCAGTGTTTTTAGCTGTACAAACTACATCAGTCTAACTAAAACATCTTTATTAGATTCAGGCGTATCAGTGTTTCATGGACACTCTCGAGGTGTTATCAGTTAATCCGGACACAGTACTTGCTGTATTCAGTCTGAGTTTGATTAGTATCAAGATATTGATTTACACCCGTTTGTTGTCCATTTTCTCATGAGAGCAGTATAGGAATGTCAATTTCAAGTTGAACATCTGTCTAATTGAAGTCCATCTTATAAAATGCTTCAAACCTATTCTTGAATTCTTCCTTGTTGCTCTGTTTTCTCAGGTTTGGGCATGGTGACCCCAATAAACGACATGTTCAGCATGGAGTCCAGTACTATGGTGAAGGGAGAGAAACAGATCCGCTGCAAACTGGCCAGCCTCTACAGGCTAGTGGACCTGTTCAGTTGGGCCCACTTCACAAACTGTTACATTACAGTAAGGCACAGCTTTCTATCATTAACATCGCTGCCGCAGATTAAATATTATACTTGTTTTTGGTGTCAGTATTTTAGAACAAGGAAATGAAAGTGAATGATGTGCATTGTGTAATCCAGGGTTTCGCAATCCATTCCTGCAGGCGATAAACATTATAGTTCAACTAATCAGACACTCCCAGTTTAATACATGGAGAAAGATCTGCTTTCCCATTCATCATCAAATTAAATTATGTTACTATTGAATTAGACACATCTACTTATGAATGGCTGTTAATGGACAAAGATGCTTTTTGTCTTCATAATGCTGTAGTTCCAGCATCTGCACTCATGCTAATGAGCTTAACCAGGTGCGCTAAATAAAGAAATATCAAATTTTGAGTATCTGGATGCCTGTTAGAATGGATGAAGAAACCCTGAGTTAACTTGATCAGGAAAGGAAAAAAGCGACTTATTTTTTTTTTTTTTTTAAACATACAGGTTCGTGTCAGTAAGGAGCAGGATCATATCCTCATCATCCCCAGAGGACTGTCCTTCGCTGAGGCCTCTGCGTCCAATCTGGTAAACAAACTCTCTGTCTTGCATTATCACAGCAGAGCCTGATAGCGGTTCTGGGAACGGCTCAAGCATCACGCCACGGTGCTGCTGGGGTCACTTTGAGCGGTAGCTTTAGTTGAACTCACATTCCAGTAAGACTTAAAATAGATTCGATTCAGGCTTGTGCGGTTCTTACTGTCGGAATTCTTTTATCAGTTACATATTATGTTGATGAAATGATAAATAATTACTTAATGATTCCGTTTTGATAGCTTCAGGTTGTATTTTGTGCTGCTTTGGCATTTTTTTTTTTAGTGGTCTAGCAGCCTGTTTAAATTATTAATGAGACAATAATATTGCCCAGAGCTGAATAATATGTATTTTCCTTTGTGTGTTTGGGATTTTTGTAGTCTGATATTGTGGCGTGCACTGAGGGAATGCGTTGGCAGACCTTGACTGAGCTCAGTGCTTGTTGCCAATGTTTGACGTGTGCTTAATCAGCCGGTTATTTCTTTGAAATCTCAGAGTGGGTTTTGGATTTGTACTAGCCTGTGTGTTCATGTCCGTCGGAGGCTTTTAGAGGCTGTAGTTGTTCATGCTTATTATTTTCTAATCGTGTTGCGGTGGTTCTTAATCCTGGTCCTGGAAAACCCCAGCAAAAAAGCCCAAAGTATACTTCAGTTTTGACGCCAACGCTTAGCCAATCACATACTAGAAAATATCATCTTTGTCCAATGTGCTGTTTCTCTTCAGAAGCTGCGAGCGGTTAAAAATATCTTTGTACTCATTTAAACTAGAATTGCGTGTATCTCTTAATATTGTTGGGTGATATGCTCAATTTTCATATTGTCCTATCGTCAGCCTGCGAGATCGCGGATACACATAATTTATTTAATTATGTATTTACTTAACTTCATTGCTGGAAAGTGAACCAACTTCAGCGTAAGACTAAAAGCAGCCTTATGCTTTTAATATGGCTGAATTTGTTTTTAACATGATAACAACTTAATAGAAACATCGTAAGTTACTAATTATAATGCTTGCATTTCCTCAGGTATTCAAAAAGCAGCTACAGAAAACGAGCAAAGAACATTTACATTACCAAGGAACATCACTCTAGCGCAAATTTATGAACTTTAAAAACACTCCCGTTATAATCAGTGAAGCTATCTACAGCTTCACTGTATGATGAATAAATCTCTTCTACTTACATCGCAGCACATCTGCACTTTATTGTTTATGATGAGAGAATTTGCGAGGCAGAATTCAGTCAATGCGCACTGAACAACGAAACTCTGCTGTTTCAGCGACGACTCATCTGAATGCCTCTGATTGGCCATCGCATTCATAAGCTCACCATAATTATGTTGGTTAGTTGCAATGCGTAACACTGTAAAAATGCGAAAAAATAAATATGAAACAGACAAGCCCTAATATTAATTAGATAGTACTACTAGCCTAATAATAATAATCATCTTGCTATCGTCAAAGGCATCAGCCACAGGCGATTTCTCTGACTATCGTCGATACACGATATTATCGTCTATCGGCACAACCCTATCTCTTAACCCACACATGCACTCATAAACACGAACATCTATTCTTCGTATTCGTCTCCAGTAGTTTATCGTTCCGCCTCTTCTGATTTTTTTCAACTGTGAAAAGCCACCTTGTGGCTTATGGCACACATATAGTGAGCATTGCTAATGACAATATTTACATCACGCACACTTTATGCATATTCTAGTTTACTCATAAAAAGGAAGTATATTTTGGCATTTATCTGACTTCCAATCCACACATCCACTAATAAGATGCTGATATAATGCAGAACCAGATCTGGAGTCAAATCAGATTCTGTTAAAGTCAAAGCTTTCAATATGTTTAGAGCTAGCCACCCTAAAGGCCCGTTCACAGCAAGGATGATAACTATAAAGATAACGATAAAGATGTAGTTCTAAAAATCGTTCTCAATATTAAAGAATAGCAGAGTCCACACCACAGCTATAACGATAAAGGCACAGGGAAACGATATCGTTGGAATCACTTTCAGAACGATTTTTTCCAGCTGATGAACAATAAAAACATGACACCCAATCAGAATCAATCCTGCTATAATGAGCTCGAGAATTTAAAGTGGCAGAAGAGCAGGCACTTAGAATAAACAGACGATATTGTCCATTGGTGTGGACGCTAAAATAGTTATCTTTACAGTTATCGTTATAGTTATCGTTCTTGGTGTGAACGGGGCTATATAACAACACATCTGGTTTAATGAGACTTTTGAAGGTAACATTATCATTCCCTTGAGTGTCAAGGTTTTCTACCACTACCATAGAATAAAAGTGCACATATCAAGTTTATACAAGCATTTGCAACTGCATTTACGCCCTTGCTAAGAGTTCACTTCTGGCTCATATCTGCAAACCACAAGTTAGCTGGTGACGAATAGAACCGAACCAGTTCTTGAGGTTTCGCTTTTGAGCGTTTTTCTCTCCCGCTGGCGTATTAATGAGTTTTGACATGCTGCTTGCGGTGGATGCTGTTTTGACAAATTCCTGCCAATCATGTGATTTAACACTGGAACGGATTTGTGAAGCACATTTGTCCTCCTGCCTGCAGCATTTATGACTCAGTGAACAGAATTGAAAGCGCCTGAGGCGAGCAGCGGCAGTATCTGCGTCTGACTTCCACTCTTGTGCTGGCTAATGCTGTTTTTAATGCAGCACTATGCTGAATTGTGTTTGGGGTTGAGTTACAACCACTGCCACAAGCACATTTTTCACAGTCATGAAAATACACTTGTGCCATTTCAGGATTATGGCATTGTGCCATTTCAGGATTATGGCAGATCAGATTTTTTGGTCATTTATAATAGGTGCATGTTGATCTTTTATGCATGGATCAAAGCCAGTACAGGTTTGTCCAGTTTCTTTTTGTTTGCATGGACAGTGTGTTTTAGACAGATAAAGACCGATCTCGTTTGCATAGTCAGAACATACAGGATTTTTTTTGTCTCTTTGTGTATGAGAGCGATAGAGCGAGATCTCAGTGTTGCTGACACAGTCATTCAGAGCTGCTGTTCTCTTCTAATGTGGGCGTGGCCATGGGGACGGTGCCCACTGGAACGAGGCCAGCAATCTGGGTCAGAGTTTTATTAACCCTCTACACGATCATTCACTTTCACACTCTCTCTTCTATACTCATTAGTTCACTAAACCCTCTTAACAGAGAACTACATTACATTAACTATAGATTTTAGCACTTCTTGAATAGAAATGTCTGTGTAAAACTCACTGATTTGATGCAAAGGTGTTGTGTGTAGTCAAAAGAGCCAAGTTTCAATAGGTATGTCCCAAATTTGAGTACCTACACACTCTTCTAAGACATTTTGTGGAATAAATAGTGTGCTTATTAGTGATAATTGCAAAAAGAAAAGTGTACTTCAAATACCTGGATGATATACTTAATGAACTGAATGATCACCATCACGAAAAAGCAAGGCTCGCAAAATTTCAAAATCCCTGGTAGCCCTTCGGGCAGGTACTCTTCAGATTTTGGTAGCCCGAAAATTAATTTAACTAGCCCAAATAAAAAAAAAAAAATTTTTTTTTAAAAAATATAGAAAATCAGATAGGAGTCTAAATGTCAATCAAAAATATTTTCAATACACAAATATCAAAAAATATGTAGTAAGGAATTTTATTTCACACTTTACAGGGTATCTGCAGAATTTTTTTAAATAAATTTAAGGCAATTTATGACCCATTTTAAGAGCTGCACAAGTAAAATGAAAACAGTATGAGCGGGGTTGGACAACGTCTATGGTAATATACAGTATTAAGCCATAAAATGACATGATTTACAGTTCAGATACAAAAACGAAAATCTTATACAACAGCATTTCAGCTTTAAGACTATTTTTATGAAAAGGGATAAATGAAGCATATAAATTATTATATTAATTTAAAACGAATAAATATTACTGTCTTAATTGTTTAGATTTTTAGAAGGCACATTAACTTCTTTCTCTTTTACAACTCTATGTATTTGCTGCGTAAAAACATGGGTCAATATTTGCATTGATCTGACCATAAACAGCAAGAAAGGCTTATTGGAAATGCAAATTCATTCTCTGCCACGAGGTGGCGCTTTAGGAGCAGCTTAATATAGTGGTTTCGCTCAGGGAAACTCTCAGTTAGCAGCTGTACACAAAGCAGCACCGTCCGCGCTCAAAAACGCTGCTTTATCAGGCATTATAGGTAAGATGAAATAAAAATTCCAACGACACATTTCTGAGGACAGTGGGTTCCCTTCAGATGCATTCACATAAAGACATCTAAAAACAAGTTTAATCTAGCTGTATCACCATTCATGTCTTTCCGTCCCAACTGTAAGACCTTTTGAAATTATAGTTAAGACATTTCTTATACCGTTTAACGTATTTAAAACTTTTTATGGCCTTAAGTTTGATACAACTAAATTGAAGAGTTTTTAAGGACCCGTGGGAGCCCTGTATTTAAGATAGCCCGTCAGGCAGGGCAGTGATACATTTTGGTTGCCCGACTGGAAAACACAATAGCCCCGGGACGTCGGGCTAGCGAATTTGCGAGCCCTGGAAAGGTGTTGGATGGCAAAATAACCTTATATAATTCATACACTAGACAATGCATAAACTGCGTCACAAATTATGCATTGTGCACTTATACACTATGTACTTATGCGCTATGTAGTCAGCCATGTAGTGTATGAATTTTATATGCAGTGCTGGGTAGTAACTGGTTACATGTAATCTGGATTATGTAATCAGATTCCAAAAATTAAGTACTTGCAATTAGAGTATATTACATTTTAAAATGCTCATCAGATTACAGTTACTTTTTTATGGATTACCTGATTACATATTGTTCTGGACAAAAACATTTCAAACCTGAAAAACTTTGGGTGTGTCATTGTTTTTTCATGTTTATTAATGTTTGTTTGTGTAATGAGCATTCCCATGTTTTTGTGAGTCTTAAAATAAAATAGGTTAGTTAATATTTCAATAATTTTTTATTTTTATCAATTTACTGCAATTCTTACATTAAGCCCAGTTTAGGAAACCCTGGTGTAATGTAAGGTTTAATGCATTTTTTGATGTTGATATAATAAAATAGAATATATTTTCTTTCTCTTTGCTTTAATAATATCAATATGGTATGTTTAATGGTAGGGGTGTGACGATAAATCGATTCGTGGATCGATTCTGGGATTTTCCAAATGCATCGCGATTCTATCTGGAATCGATTCTGATCTTAGTTTTTAACAGCAGATTGCGCTATAGGCTAGTTTTTAACCGCACACTCAAATGCTCACAAAAAAGACCGCTTGTGCATTCGGCTGAGTAATGTAAGTGGTTAAATGTACTTGCACCTCGGCTTTTATGCTTTTATGACACAAGATTAATGTAAATACAGTCCATAGTGAACACTCTTGTAATTCGCTTCAACCTTTTCAAACTTTATGAATGATTATTGTGATGTGTGTGTGTGTAAGGAACTGGAAGCAAACAGAGTACAGCTGTTTCTAAAGCACACAGTGCCATCTGCTGTTAAAAACTAAGCTCAATCGATTCCAGAGAGAATCGCCATGCATTCGGAATATTGCAGAAATGATACATGAATTGATTTGTCACACCCCTATTTAACGGTAAGTTTAAAACAAGTTGATTTAAAAAAAGTAATCTAAAAGTAGTCAGAATACATTACTTAAAACGAGTAACCTAGATTACGTTACTAACTACAGTTTTCATCGTGTAATCTATAAACAGTAACAGACTACAACTTGTAAGTAATCTACCCAGCACTGTTAATATGGTTATTTTGTCCCAGAAGAAAATTTAATAAACAGTTGTTAACAAAAAATATGGTTATTTTGTCATTAACCCTTTAAGCCCTGAAGGCATTTTCAGAGTTTTTTTTTTTTTTTTTTCTCTCTCTGAGTGACATACAAAAAAGTAAAGAATCGTAACTCTAAAACTATAGCAAAGAGAATCAAAAGGTTGGTATCGTTTGAAAGGAAACTTTTTACATTTTTAAATAAAAATAAATAAATTAATTAATTAAATTTGGACATTCTCGTGCTGAGAAACTGCTAATAAACAGCAAAAAAAAAAAGTGTGTACAAGGGAAAATCTACATATCTTTCTAATTTGACATGCAATATCTCATGAAGGAAATAAGGTAGGGGATAATTCTTTTTTGTTGATGTTCCTCTATATGTGAGCTGTATTTGGATCTGAATTTTGTGGTGGTCACATAAAGAAATCAAAAGTTACAGCATTTGGAACAAAGGTAGGCATTTAAAAAAAGAGTGACATGCACCAAATTAATGACTAATAACGCCAAATCTCTAGCAAGGAGAGTCAAAAGGTTGGTATTGTTTGAAAGAAAACTTTTTACATTAAAAAAAAAAAATACATTTGGACATTCTCATGCTGAGAAACTGCTCATAAAAGACAAAAAATAAAAGTTTGCTAAAGGGAAATTTTACATATCGTATTTGACATACAATAACTCAGGAAGGAAATAAGGTAGGGGGACAATTCTTTTTTGTTGATGTTCCTCTATATGTGCGCTGTATCTGGATCTGAATTTTGTGGTGATCGCATAAAGAAATCAAAAGTTACAGCATTTAGAACCAAGGTAGCCTTTTTTGTTTAGCCTTTGTCGCCCCTAATGGGCATTTTTAAAATCGTTCTTTCACTCATGATCAATCCATGGGATTATGTTGATCTTGGACTCATTTCAATCAGGAGCATCCACTGTAAGTAATGATGTGCCATTTTCTACAATCCATGCATGTTTTATGAAGTTATAAGCGCAAATGCCAAGTGATAGCTACATTTTAGTTTTAGTTAGCATCTGTGTGCCTGTGGGGTTTTATGTGTCGTAATTGCGTCAGCAATATCTCGTGATCGACTTATTGGATTATTTTGATGTTGGACTCATTTTAATCATGATAATCTGCTGTAAAGAATGATGACAATTTTCCACAATCGGAGCATGTTTCATGAAGTTACGAGCCAAAATGTGACACATGCTACATCGTTTATTATTTACATATGGGTCTTGCGGGGCTTCACGTACAAAAACTCACTCAAGTTTAGTCAAAGCCCAAAACAATTATACTTGTTGTAATCTACTCCGTGAGAGCTTTCAAATGACATATGACACATGACTATCTGAGCTTTATGATGTTTTTGACATTACAGTAAATAGTACAAATATAATATTTCAAGAATTATGATTTTTTTTTTCCCTCCAGTTTATCAGCAAATAACTAGGGGTGTCAAAATTAATCGATGCATCGCGATACGGATGTGGACGATTCTGCATCGATGCAGTAATAGACCATAATCGATTATAGCCTATGACATCATTCGCATACACGCTTGTCACGTGAGTATTAAAAATGCACTCTCTATTTTAAAATCAGAGCTTGGCTTTTTCCCGCATATGGCACGTGTGTGCACTAGAGACGTTGCGGTTATAAATGCACTTGAATCTACTTTTATGATACGATACTTTTATGATACGAAATTGATGCAAACACAGTCAGTTATGTTTTCAGAACAGGACAAAACATCTGATCTGTGGAAATAGATCTATGCATTAGGCGAGTGTGAATGCAGTCTATTAAAGCTGTCAGTGCTATGATCTCATCTAATCAAGCAGCAATAATGCTGAGGAAAAAAGAAAAACCAATAACTATGATTATCTGTAAACTTTCGATTACTTAAAGCACTTCCAGATACTGAAAGTGTTTTTTGTTTATCACATGTAATTTTTTTCCCCCCTTTATTACTTTATATTTGCTTGTATGTTTTGAAGCTATATTTACTTTTACTTCTTAACAATACTTAAATAAGGACCCAGACCAATTTCTCCTTATATGAAAATTATGGGGCATGTAAAACAGACCAAATGGACCATTTATAACATGTTTCTGCAGTTGTTTTTGAAATACAATTCCTCCTTGTGAAACATCTGTAATTTTACATATATATGACATTGGGCGTTTATGATAAATTTTTCATGTTGCATATATGTTACATTGGGCGTTTATTTCTCAATTGAAAAAAGTACATTTTAATTTTTTTTTTTTTTTTTTTTTTTGCTAAATAACAGTTTTTTCTGTTCATTTGCTTTTCCACAACATATATCAGAATGATTACTTTTCTGGGAAGATGAAACAAAAACCTTTTTCAGAAGTAATATAGTTTTTGCATTTTATTTGCTTTGTCACAACATATTTCAAAACCACATAACTGTGACAATTAATTTTACAACAACTCTTTTGTAACATATCAAAATTCTACCTTTTCAGGTATATGGTTTAACCAGAAATTAATTTTTAGATTTTTAGATTTTATTTTTTTTTTCACAACTCGAAAATGTGCTGAATAACTGAATAAAAATAAATAACTACCTCACACTGGAGGTCAACATGTAAAACATGCACGTAGATTTGTTAAAATATGCTTTGAAATGAGCAGCAGAGAATATATAACAGTAAAATAATTGAATCAGCTAAATTAATTGAGCAGCTCATTAACATTTTTACCATTTTTCTTAATGTGACAAATACGTCACATCAAAATTCCACCTACTATTTTAAGGTTAACGGCCTGATGTGACGTCACCATAATATCTTCATAACATTTTTTTTTTATCAATTTGCTCAAGAAATGCATTAAAATCAGGTTAAGAGTAATCTAGGATATGTTATTAAAACATTAGAATTGTTGTATGGGTTGAAACATACCTTTTGTAACAAAAAAAAAAAAAAGGTTTTAAAAATTGCTGACACTGTAACGTGCTAATCAGACAGGACACCATTTTGGAAATGTTGCCATGGCAATAAAAAATGCACACATTGTCACATGACTGAACCTGGGTGTTCATTATGTCACTTAGGGACTTCCTGAGTTGAAAGTGAGGGATAATGCTTTAAAAAGACCTTTCCAGATAATCACCAGTGTTTGTGACAACCACGTCACCGGGGGTTCTTATGAGTTAATTATATATTTAATTAATTAATTTACATAATAATTTTAAAAAGTAGCCTGCTTATGTAATTTAATAAAAATGCATAAAATAAATTTGATATAATCGTGATGCATCGTGATATTGAATCGAATCGTTGACATGATAATCGTAATCGAATTGAATCATGAAACCAGTGCCGATTCACACCCCTACAGATAACTCGGCACTACTTAGGAGTTTTTCCATTTGTCTACATGCATTGTAAAGTTCAGTTTAAAGTTTAATACTACTTAAAAATAAAAATATGGTCACATTAGCAAAGTTTTGCAGGCTAAAAATGTCCATTATATAATGTCAATAGTGTTTCAATGTATGAAGCACATCTCACACAGACGTCACTTTCAAACCAAGCAGCTTTCTGTTGGTCAACATGGTGAATTCAACCTGAACCTGTTTTGAAAAATGCATGGGGAAGTTCCCAATCCTGTGGATTCCTGTTGAAACGACTCTACTTTACCCATGAAAACTTACCAAAAAACAGTAAATGTGGCCTCGCCTTAAGAAGTGTGTTCAAATCCCTAACCGCAGGTATGAGCAATGTTGATTAGTAGCAACATTGTAACTCTTACATAATGTGGCATGAGATTTCTTGTCTGTGAAGCAACTGCTGTAAACTGTTCCAAATGTTCATGTAACAGGAAATGTAACTTGTAGGTTTTTTTTTCCCTTGTTATGCTTCTTACGTGCCATGTTAAATGTGTTTTTCACTCCTCAAAAATCTGGGAATGTGCTTTATTTATAAAGATGACTATATTCATGTTTTTGCTGGACTGTTTTGTAACAAAGATGACAACAGAAATCAAACCACACACAGGTTAAAGCATAAGTTTAGTTTTCCTCTGGGATTTATCATACTCTTACCATTTATTACATCATAAGCTAAAACCAACGTTAAGCTACAACTCTCTTTCCAAATTAGATGCAAGATTTTACCAGTTTCCCAGCATCTCTTGAGAGAACCTCTGGGTCTTGTTTCAGTCCATTAGCATTAGTGTGGTGGCATAATACAGCAGATGTGTCAGAAGTGGACCAACTTCCTGTGGAGATGTGCTATTAACTGCTGCAGTAAGACTTGCATAAGAAATGGGGAGTTTGTTTTTGTGTCAGAACAGTCACATGATATTAGTGGCTGTGTATAAAAATGATCTGTATGAGGTTGGATGTCATTTTGAGCTCATTAACATCAGCAGGACAGTGTGTTTATTTTGAGCTGGTAGTGATATGGGGTGTGGCATCGATGGGCATGTGAAAGGCATGTTGGGTGGCCTGTTACAGGGCAGGCATGTGATGCAATTTGATATTCAATCAGAGCTCTAGAGGAATCAAATGTGCGCAAGCACCTTTGTTCAGTCTAAAAACAACACACATGCACAACCAATGATTGGTTGATTGAATAATTAATACTAATAATAATTAATACTACATGTTTGGAGTCAGTAAGTTACAAGTTATGCTTGTAAAGTCTACATTTATTTGAGCAAAAATACAGTAAAAACTGTAATATTTCAAAAATTTAAAATAATTGTTTTGTATTTGAATATATTTTAAAGTGTAATTCATTCCTGTGATCAAAGCTGAATTTTCAGCATCATTACTCCAGTCTTCAGTGCCACATGATCCTTCAGAAATCATTCTAATGTGCTGATTTGATGCTCAAGAAACATTTCTGATTATTATCAATGTTGAAAACAGTTCATATTTGTGTGGAAACAGAGGTACTTTTTTTTTTTTTTTTTTAAGATTCTTTGATAAATAGAAATTTTAAAAGAACAGCATTTATTAATGATAGAAATTCTCTACTGTCTCTGCTGTCACTTTCGATCAATTTAATGCATCATTGCTGGATAAAATATTAATTTCTTAAAAAAAATCTTACTGACACCGAACCTTTGAACATTAGTGTAAATCAGCTTAATCAGGCTGTAAACTTCCTGGAGTTTTTCCCTATTGTCATCTGTTGACGATAGCAGGAACTGGAGGCTTTTTTAAAACATTAACTGAATCATCCACTGGTTCACAGTGTATCTCAGATGTCAGGTCCTTCCTGATTAGGTGCACAGTGTCAGGATTAAAAGAAAATGAGAGATAGTGTAGGATGTTGGGAATAAAGACCTACAGTCTTCTGGTTTGTTTAATTAGCAATCGGATATGAGCAATTAGATGCTGTATCTGCGCTAATATTAATTTCTTTAATAAAGCTTGTAGCCTCACAGTTTTTTTTTGTGTGTGTGTTTTATGAGGGTTCAATGTATTTGCCCTATATTTTCACAATCATCTTCAGTCATGAACTATATTTTGCTTCTTTGGTTCTCCAGGTGAAGGTGAATATTCTCGGCGACGTGATCGATCAGGGCTCCACCAACTTGCAGATCGACCCAGTCGGCTTCAGCCCTCACGCCGCCATCTACTCCGTGAGACCCGACGTGCGCTGCGTCATTCACATACACACACCGGCCGCTGCTGCTGTAAGTTTCCATCCAGTCAAAACAACTTCTGCTCCATATGCACTATCAGCAATTTTAAAGTAATATGTAGCTGAAATTTACATTATAACTGTAAATCACCATGACTTGCATTAATCTCTTCTGTCATGTCAGGTGTCGTCTATGAAGTGCGGCCTTCTGCCCATCTCTCAGGAGGCTCTGATTCTGGGTGACATTGCCTATTACAGCTACCAAGGCAGTCTGGATGAACAGGAGGAGCGCATAGAGCTACAGAAAGCCCTCGGACCATCGGCAAAGGTAAACTACCTCCTGTACTTCTCATTAGCTATGTTTCCATCCACCTATTTTTATGCGCTTTTTGTGCATTAAAAAATGCTGGATGGAAACGCCAAGATGCGCATAATTCTAAAAATGTGCATAAAGAACTTATGCGCTCAACTTAAGGCCCGTTCACACCAAGAATGATAGCTATAAAGAGAACGAAATTATCATCCACACCAGCAGACGATATCGTCTGTTTGTTCTAAGCGTACATGCGGCTGTCGCTTTAAATTCTTGAGCTCATTTTAGAGGATTGATTCTGATTGGGTGTCAATGTTTGTATTGTTCATCAGCTGGAAAAAAATTGTTTTGAAAGTGATTCCAACGATATAATTTCTCGGTGGCTTTATCGTTATATCTAGGGTGTGGACTCACAGCTATAACGCTATATATTGAGAAGGATTTTTAGAGCTATATCTTTATCGTTATCTTTATAGTTATCGTCCTTGGTGTGAACGAACCTTTAGTCGGATAAATTTCTGATCCAGTAAGAAAACGTGCATAAACTACAATGGAAACAATTTTACTGAATAAATTCCTTAATGCGCATCAAAAAAAGACGTGACTTGGCGATGGTACAGCATAAAACTGGACCAACCAGTGGACCAATCTCATTGCACAGCATCTGAAATGCTAGTTTTCTCATTCTAAAATGCTCGAGTAAAGTCTCGTCAAAGTGCTTTGTTATAATTAACTCCCAGAACTGCGTTCCCAAACAGCAGGCTCTAAAAATAAGATAACACGACCGCGTTTCGTCTGCGCACTCTGAAGCTCGTAATTTATTATATGCAAAAACTATTATATACAGTGCCTTCTCCTACTGCAGCAAATTAAATTTTTCTTCATGATATTTAGCGCAACTTAATCAGGAAGTGACGATTTTGTTCTCTTCAACTCACTGGATGGAAACGGTGCTTTATTCGCAAATGTTTTATGCAATATTCCAATTTTGTGCATAAGTTTAGGCTAATTCGTCATTGAGAATAAAAGTGAAAAATTCAGTTTGTTTGTAAATGTGCAAGATATTTACATATGTGTTGTGTTGCAGGTGTTGGTTTTAAGGAATCATGGGGTTGTAGCTCTCGGGGAGACCATTGAAGAGGCCTTTCACTACATTTACAACGCTCAGTTTGCCTGTGAAATTCAGGTAATTCACACTTTTACAGTTAATTTTAGTGATGCTTTGTAAACACAAAAGCACATGGCTAATAGAAAGCCTGGTGCTATTTGGGTAATTTTGATGGCTGTAGTCCATTGAAACATAGCTGTACCAAGCTGTATCTTATAGGTCATACTAGACTGACTCACAGGCATTTATTGAAGGGCAGAGAGCTACCAACATGTTAGTATTGTAGCACTAACTTGTCAGCAAAACTTGTTTTTGGTCTACCCAAGTTTTGGGTATGTGATGAGACACTGATAACAAACAAAGCAGGACTTATTTTGTAAAATGGACCAGAACGAGTTTTTTTTTTTTTTAAACCTCTTCTCCAAATTCCATATTTTTTACAAGTGTTTTGTTTTTTCCCTATTTTAAATTTCCTGTTTTACTCGTTTTAATTTTTGTTCTAAAATTTTCAATTTTAGTAATCAAAAAGCATGTCTAATTAATTGAAATAATGAAACTTATACAATTGAACAATTTAAAAGTTTAACAAAAATTACATTTTAGGGCCTTATGAAATAAATTTTTTTTTTATTTAGTTATTTATATATTTTTATTTTATTTATTTGTTTATACATATATATATATATATATATACACACACACACACACATACATGCATATTATATATATAGTGTGTGTGTGTCTATATATATATAAATAATAATAATAATAATAATAATAATAATTATTATTATTATTATTAATTAATTAATTTTTTTGTCAAATTCTGTTTTGTTTTTGTTTTTACCAAATTCATTCCAAATTCGTTTTTCTCTCAGTATTAATGGTTCAATTAATCAAAACCATGTCTAATAAGTTGCATTCAGAAAAACAACTTCATTATTATTATTATTTTTTTTTAACAATAATAAGGTCCTATGAAATGTTTTGTTTTTTCAGAAATTCTGTCTTGTGTATTTAAATTTTTCTGGTAATCAAAAAAAGGTGTGAAACATTAACAAATCTTTTAATGAAATGAAAATTAAACAACCCCTTTCATTTTAATACAAAGTGTTATGCAACAGAGGTTTACTGTTAAAATAAAATAATGGATGATAATGAAAATTTGTGTAATTATTCCTTAAAATAACTTAGTAGTAGTAAATTGAGACATACAGCCTAATGTATCAACATGTTACACTCTTTTTTTCTAAGCTGAACTTTTTTGAAGTTGTATTTATTTTATAGTAAGTTTGTATTGTTTGATAAATGTTGAATCTAAATGTGTCTGTAAGCTGATACAGCAGTAAATTTCAATAAAACCAATAGGTTTCTGTAAAAATATCTCTGTAGGTGAATGCGTTGTCATGCGCTGGAGGAGTGGAGAACCTGATTGTCTTGGATCTGGAGAAGTATAAATCTCGGACGCAGGGGGTGGCAGAAGCTGGGGTCAACATGGGCTCTCAGCACAAGTGGAGGCTGGGAGAGCTGGAGTTCGAGTCGCTCATGAGAATGCTGGACAACCTGGTAAGTGCTTGTGTGCCATTCCATTGTGATGCAGATACAGTGGATATGAACTCCGCTTTAAACCAAGCCGTCGAGCCAAAAACAGCCCAAAGCATCTGCTAAATGACTACTTACTACTAGTCCAGCTGTGTTTGAGAGGAAAATCACAGCGGAGAGACTGGAAAATCACTTCTTTCTTTGTCTTTTAGCCTTTTTCTTTTTCCGCCCTCCTTCCTCTCCTATTAGGCAGATGAATGGAGATAGACATAAAGTGAGGGAGCCAAACTCTTCTCTCTTCTCTCTGTGTCTCTTTCTCCAGCTGTGTTCTCTCTCTCTGTCCGTGTGAGGTAGGGAAGAACGCAGGCATGTGGAAAGTCTGTTTTCTCAGCCGCAGCAGAAGAATGGAGTGATGTGGAAGATGATAATGATATGGTGTGTCACTGAGCCGCTGTCACCAGCTTTCAGTGAACCCATACGATTTTCCTGCTTCTACTGGAGAGTTTCAGCGTTTGGTTACATAATGTGCTTTAAACGCAGATGGACCTTTAAAAAAGTGCCTTTTGTAGTTGATTTTTGTGCAGTTTCTTTCTGCCAAGTCAGTTTCCAAGCAGAGGCTTATTATATAAACCAATTCAGTTGAATAATTCAGAGTTGAATTATTCATTAAGCTCATTCATAAAAGGCAATTAAATGATTTAAGAATAAGTCTCGTCCTTATAGTTACTAGAATTTGACTAGTTTTTCATTTGTAATTTTTATTATTAAATATTTAATTACGAGATTTGTGTGTGTGTGTGTGTGTATATATATATATATATATATATGAGAGAGGCAATTAAATGTTTTAAGAATACATTTTGTTTTTAACGGTTACTAGAATTTGACTCTTCATTTTTATTTGTATTAAATATTTTAATAATAATAATACTATTAAATTTATTATGCATGTGTGTATATATATATTAATAATATATACATTATAAATATTTATTATATAGCTATAAATATATAATATTTAATAAATGATTTATAGTGTATATATTAATGCATACACGGTAATAAATTTTAATAGTATTATTATTTAAATTTAAATAAATTTCGTTTAAGCTCATTCATAAAAGGCCTTTGAGTAATTTATCTCTGAAAGCAATGAAATGATTTAAAAATAGGTCTCATCCTTATAGTTTCTAGAATTTGATTAGTTTATTTTATTAGTAAATGTAATTTTAATAGTATTATTAGTACTATATATTAATATTATATATCATTTTTTGAAGTATATAATAATGCTGAAAATTTTGCTTTGATCACAGGAATAAATTACATTTTAAAATATATTAAAAGAGACTTTAAAAACAAAACATTAAAAATCTTACTGTTCAAAAACTTGACTGGTAGTGTATATATTTATTTTAATCTTAGCGTTTTAATTTTGCTCATTTTTAATTATATTTGTATTTATATTTGCATGTATCCTTGCATTTATTTATTTATAGTTTGGTGCACATTTGTAGTTCTTGTTTTTAGTATTTGTGTTTGTTTTTTTTGAGAACTTTTTTTTTTTCTTTATCCACTATAAAATTGTTTTGCAGTTTGTCATACTTTTTATTTTCCATGTATATTATAAATATTTATTTTTCACTTTCAGGGTTACAGGACAGGCTACACGTACCGGCACCCCATCGTGCGGGAGAAGCCGCGACACAAGAGTGAAGTGGAGATTCCTGCGACAGTGACAGCGTTCATGTTCGACGACGACGATGCTCCACGATTCCCTCTGAAGTTACTACAGCAGCGACAGCAGAGAGAGAAAACACGCTGGCTCAATTCACCCAACTGCTACATGAAGGTGAACGTGTCAGACGGGGCGAGCGAGGAGAACGGACGCACCAAGACCATGGTGAGACTCAGTTCATCTCTGTTATGGTGATCCGAGATTTGTGCAATCCAGATTTTGGAAGCCTTTTGAATGAAAAAAGGGGATTGCTGTAAAAGTAGTAAATCTTTCTTATCAGAAAGTCCTCTGGTGGATTTTGTGAAAGAGCAAGAATGTGGTTATTTCCTGAGCATACCTGACAGCAGATGAAATGAACTCATATTTCTGTCATCACAGATAAGCTTTTGAAGCCTCATAACTTCTGTCATTGACTGGAGGACGCCTGATGCCAAACACAGTTCCCTCCTGACCTCTAGTGGTCAAGGCTTTAGTATTAGAGCTGCATTTTAGGGCCTTGAGAAATTATTCTCGATTCTGTTTTTTCTGTTTTAATAATTCTGGATTTCATTGTAATGGTTAAATTAAATTTGGTTGATTTAAAAAGGCATGTCTAATTAATTGAAATCATGAAACTTATACAATTTAACAAGGTTTACAATTTAAAAGGTTTACACAAATTACATTTTTAGGGCTCTATGAAATAAGTATTTTAATATTTGCTTATTTATTTTTATTTTATTTTATTTTTATTATTTATTTTTATATTTATTTAAAAGTTTATCAAAAAATAAATTTTGGGCCCTTTTTATTTTTTTCCCAAATTCTGTCTTTTCCATTTAAATTTTTCTTAATTCTATTTTAATGGTTTATTAAATTTAAGTAATAAAAAGGCATGTCTAATTGATTTAAATCATGAAACTTATACAATTTAACAATAATTTATTAAAAGCTAAACAAATATTACATCTTTAAAGCCCTATGAATTCTGTTTTTTTTTTGTTTTTTTTTACTAAATTCGATTTTAATGGTTAAATCGTAATAATAAGAATAATCAAAACATGTATACTCAACTGCATTTATAAAGCTTTTTTAAAATTTATAATTTATTTAAAAATGTATAATAATTGAGTCCTATGAAATGTTTTAATTTTCTGGATTTATGACTATGATTTAAATAATGAAAATTTGAACAGTTCTTTTTATCTTTTGGCAAACAAATTGCTGCACTGCAGAAGTTCTCTGTTAAAATTAAAAACATAGGGGGGAAAAATAATGACTATAAAATAGTGTTAATAATTGTATTATATTATTATTATTATTATTATTATTATTATTATTATTATTATTTATTTTGAGAAGTACAATCTCCTGCACAGTAGCAATTTATTTCTGTCTCAAGTTAAACCTAACTTTTATTTTGACGGGTTGTTGTGAACTTTCTGTTTATATATGTTGATAATTTTTATCAACCAAAATGGTGAAATATTGGTGAATTGACTCTCAGAGCAGCTCTGGAGATGATGTTCATGTCCTCATATAATGAGACTGCAGACGCTGAAAACACCACGAGCGTCACACGTTTCAGATACATCTAGTAGTGAAACTGCGCTGCTCTTTCACCAAGAATGAAATGTCAGACTTAGCCAAGACTAGATCTAGCTCAAAATTAGACGTTTGAGATGTCAACATTTGAGAGAATTTGTAGCAACTCTTTCAAAACAGCAGTCCCTAGACTTTACGCCAACTCTGAATGCTCTCAAATGCTTTAAAATCTTAGCCTGTATTTATTTTCTTGGATTCTGTATTAAATCTCTTTCTCTTACTCCTCCTCTGCAGTGGATGAAGTCCGATGACGGTGGAAACACAAGCGGGACTCCGATCCGCATTGAAGATCCCAACCAGTTTGTTCCTCTGAACACGAACCCCAGTGAAGTTCTGGAGAAGAGAAACAAGGTGAGTTATGAGTGCCATCAGACCGTTTAAAACTCACTCAAGGACCCTTTTCAAATTTCCAGGGCTCTCAAAAGTGCAAGTCATCATAGTTGGGTAAACCTCTGTAGGTGAATAAAAATTAGGTAACACTTTATTTTAAGGTGCCCTTGTTACACGTTACATGTACTTACTATTATAATAACAATAAATTATACATACAAGTAACCTTAAGCCAAACCCTAATCCTAACCCTAACCATATAGTAAGTACATGCAGTTAATGAATATTAGTCAGAACTTAAATGTAATTACAATGTAACAAGGACACCTTAAAAATAAAGTGTCACTAAAAATTACAACAAAAACCGTTTTTTACGTTCACATTTGCTCCAAAAGCAAAAGAAGAAATCCACAATAGCATTTCTGTGACTTTCTAAATGAATAAAATATATTGTGAGATTATTATTACTTACTCATGTCATTTCAAAACATCACTTTCTTTCTTCTGTTGAACGCAACAGATATTTTTAGAATGTTGGTAACCAAACAGCTGCTGGTAGCCATTGACTCCTATAGTATTTTTTTTTCTATACTATGGAAGTCAATGGCTACCGTCAACTGTTTGGTTACCAACATTCTTCAAAACATCTTATTTTGTGTTCACCAGAAGAAAGAAACTCATACAGGTTTGGAACAACATGAGGGTGAGTAAATGATGACCGAAACTTCATTTTTGGTTGAGCTGTCCCTTTAATGGCAACAATTTAGTGGTATGAATGAACATTACTTTTTTTAAAAAAAAATTTAAATTTAAAAACTGCTAGGTTTACAACATTAATAACTGTGGAAACCAATGATCGCAGTCTGTTAAAAGGGTCCATCAGGACTCTTATTCACTATTTCATCAATGTCAATGAGTCTTAAACAGCTTTCTTGTGTTTTTTTTTTTTTTTTTTTTTTCCAGATTCGCGAGCAGAACCGGTTTGACATGATGACAGCAGGGCCGCAGTCACAGCGGCTGGCAGGGATTGTGGTGGAAAGACCGCCGGTGAGTGTCAGAGAGCAACATGACCATAAACACAGACATCCGTGTCACTAGGTGGCGCCAGATCCTCTTAAAGACAGTTGAACGGTGACACATCACAGTCGTGTTGGTGAAATGAGCATCAGTATGTAAGGCAAAGGCCTCATGTTTCTGTTTTTCTTTTTAAGGGACAATCGCCAGTTCAGGTAAAATCCCAGGGAGTTTTGTTTGTCGTCAAGTCACGGTTTTCGTTTTTGAAAAGTCTGCATGACTCCTTGTTACATTGAAATGTTGCATTTTTGGATTTGCAGTGTTCTCACTTCATATTTTGTGTTTTAATATTAGAGGATTTGTGACTTTTCTTGGTTTTGAATGCACATTGATGAACACATCTGATGGTTTGCGTGTTTTTGTCGTGCTTGTGACTCATTTGATAACTGAGGTGGGCTTCTAGTGTCTTATTTTGTGTTCTCTGCTCTGCCCACGCACATGTGCAGCCGTACACAGGCGATGACGAGGAACAGACGGGACCGCTTCCTCCAAACCCCTTCAGCGAGCTGAACGAGAAAGAGCTGGACGACTACCAGAAACGAGTCGAACCGCAGCAGCTCGGATTGGACGGTAAAATACGCTCACGAGTCCCTCACACCTCCACTTTACACATACGTTCAAAGGTTCAGGGTCTGAAAGATATATGTGTGTGTGTGTATATATATATATATATATATATATATATATATATATATATATATATATATATAATTTTAAATAAATGAATTATCTTATTAAGTAAGGATGCTTTAAATTGATAAAAAGTGACAGTAAAGACATTTATAAAGGTTTCAATTTCAAATAAATGCTGTTCTTTTGAACTTTCTATTCATCAAAGAATCCTGAAAAAATTTCCTCAAAAATATTAATATTAATTAATAATAAGAAATGTTTCTTGAGCAGCAAATTAGCTTATTATAAAAATTTCTGAAGGATCATGTGACACTGAAGTCTGAAGTAATTATGCTGAAAATTCAGCTTTGCATCACAGAAATAAATTACATTTTAAAATATAATACAATAGAAACCAGTTATTTTAAATAGTAATAATATTTCACAGTATTACTGTGATAAAAAATAGCATAAGATGCTTCATTCAACTACATAGGAAAAAAAACCAAAAAAAAAAACCTTACTAACCCCAAACTTATAAACAGCATTTTACCTTGCAAACTAGGGATGCACCGAAATGAAAATTCTTGATCGAAACCGAACAAAATGAAACACTGGGCTGGAGGCCAAATACCGAACACGTTTTTTTGTGGGGGTTTTTTCCCCATGAATGCTGCTGATTTTTTTCACCATTGCATAAATTAAATGGTCAAAATGTGCTTTTTATGGTTTTGTCTTTTCAGAAAAAAAAAAAAAAATCAATTACAAAACAATTTCAAAATATTTAGCACTGAACATTTTTAACATTCTAGCAGACATTATACCAACAAAGCACAATTTAACTTAAAATGAATAAGTTAGTAAAATATTTTAACTTATTTTAATATTAACTTATTCTTGAATCAGGCATGTATTTTTATTGTACAAATAAATGCGGCCTTGCTGAGCAGAAGAGACTTTTTTTGACATCAGAAAATATTACAGATCCCAATTTGAACACTGTGAGTGTTATATTAAATGTATTAATAGAGCAGTTATAATCATTATTATTGTCTTACTTTTTTATTTTATTTTACAGAACAACAGTAAACAACAGTAAAGAGTGTTGATGGAGTTCTTGCTTTTTCTCAGCTTTTATTTTGGCGGAAATCTGCAGGAAGACCTCAGTGCTTCTTTTTGTTGACTACAGCAGATTTATAAATGATTCACATTGTGAATTTGGGAAGATGTTTGTTGCACATATTACATTGTCACATGCCTTGTAAAATTCATACTGACGAGTAACACTGTTTCAGCGCAGATTTTCCTCGTGCTTTGGACTTTTAACCCTGGCTAACAAGCAGATAGCGCTGTGAGTTCGCGCAGCGCTGTCAGAATACCTGCAATTCGTGTGTGTATTAGAAAACATAACGTTCTGCAGTTTATTTACTAACTGTTTAAGGCCATTTCACGATTTCAATCATCAGTAACCAGCAACAACCACCACTTCCTCTTCTTCTCGAAGACATGTGATGCAGTGCTAAACAGTCTCTCGCTGTCGGTGCTTGTAATGATTTTTGCATCTTTCTCGGAAACTTTTGCCGACACATTTGCTGCGTTATAAAGAGCGTGCGCCTCTCACACTACTCTGGTTGCCATTTGATCACGTCACCAAAAATGTAATTGTTCGCTACAATTTATTCCGTCTTTTCGCTTATTCGGTCGAACACCGAAAGAGCTTTTTTTTTTACTATTTTTTGGCCGAATAATTTCAGTTGCCAAACATTCGGTGCATCCCTGTTTCAAACTTCTGTAAACTAATAAATAAATACCACACTGATGCATGATACTTCCTTGCCTGTAAGAACACCTCATTTCCTGTTCCCAAAGCCACGTGTGTATATGACCCAGTCAATGCTAATGCTATAACTTAGCCCCTCATAGCTGAAAATCAATACAGTGTGACTTGCACAGAACTAACTTGAGAGCTGAGAGCATGTTAACATGTCTACTTCTCTAACTGTCTGTCTCTCCTGCTTGTCTGTCTGTTCACTAACCAACTGACTCCTGCAGATGAAGAGCAGCTCACGTCAGATGACGCTTCCACACTCTCTCAGTCAGTGTCTCCACAAAACACTCCAGCTAAAGAAGGTATAGCGCACTGAAAGAGCCGGCTGTCTCACTTCACTGTGACGTGTGTGTGTGTGTGTGTGTGTGTGTTACGTGGCTCCAAATGTTAACATATCAATATTAGAAGCAAATGTTTACCAGGGTTACTACGTAACAATTCAGGAAGAAGAAGAAAGAAAACACAGTGAGAAAGTCATTATACTGTAACAACTCAAATTATAAGCTAAAACAATTAAAAGCATTTTTGGTAATTGAAGTAAAGCTGAAATAAAATTAAATGTAAATATTATATGAAAAAAAGCTTTGAGGTACTATTATAGTTTTTATAAATATTTTGAATCAGTTTTTATTTTTATATGTTCTGTTTTTATTTTGATTTAGTAATTTTGTTGTGTTTGTCATTTTTAGTCGTTTTTATTTTTTATATATATCTATATAGTTTTTATTCATTTTTATTTCAGTTGTAGTTTACTATAATAACTAGGTTAACTACGGCTAAAACAGTAAAAAAAAAAATTTAAAGTAAAGCTGAAATAAAATGAAATATAAATATTACATGAAAAAGGCAACGACTTTGAGATACTTTTATAGTTTTTATTAATATTTTGAATCAGTTTTTTTCTGTTTTCATTTTGATTTAGTAATTTTGTTGGTTTTGTCATTTTTAGTAGTTTTTATTTTTTTATTTATGTCTATGTAGTTTTTATTCATTTTTATTTCAGTTGTAGTTTACTAAAATAACTAGGTTAACTAGGCTTTTTTTAAATTGAAGTAAAGCTGAAATAAAATGAAATATAAATATTACATGAAAAATGAAAAAGCCAACAACTTAGAAATACTTTTATAGTTTTTATTAATATTTTGAATCTGTTTTGTATATTTATGTTTTTGTCATTTTTAGTAGTTTTTTTTTTATATGTCTATATACAGTAGTGGTCAGAATTATCGGTACCCTTGGTAAATATGATCAAAGAAGGCTGTGAAAATTAATCTGCATTGTTAATCCTTTTGATCTTTTATCTAAAAAATTCACAAAAATCTAACCTTTCATTGGATAAAAATTTAAAATGGGGGAAATATTGAAATAAATTATGAAATAAATGTTTTTCTCAAATACACATTGGACACAATTATTGGTACCCCTAGAAATTCTTATGAGTAAAATATCTCTGAAGTATATTCCATTCATATTCACAATTTTGAGCACTCCAGGGTGATTATGAACATGAAATTATCCAGCCATGGCTTCCTGTTTCACAGAAATATAAATAGGAGGGAAAACAAAGGCCAAATTCCCTTAATCATCCATCACAATGAGAAAAACCAAAGAATATATTTCTGATGTGCAGCAAAAGATAATTGAGCTTCACAAATTAGTGAAGTGGCTTTAAGAAAAGAGCTAGAGCAGTGAAAATTCCCATTTCCACCATCAGGGCAATAATTAAGAATTTCCAATCAACATAAAATGTTAGGAAACTGCCTGGAAGAGGACGTGCGTCTGTATCGTCCTAATGCACGGTGAGAAGGAGGGTTTGAGTGGCTAAAGACTCTCCAAGGACCACAGCTGGAGAATTGCAGAAAATAGTTGAGTCTCGGGGTCAGAAAACCTTAAAAACAAATTGTCAAACAGCACCTACATCACCACATGTTGTTTGGGAGGGTTTCAAGAAAAATTCTCCGAGCTCATCCAAAAACAAACTCCAGCATATTCAGTTATCAGACACGACTGGAACTTCAAATGGGACTGACTTCTATGGTCAGATGAAACTAAAAAATGAGCTTTTTAGCAGAAAACACTCAAGATGGGTTTGGTGAACACAGGGATAAAAAGTACCCCATGTGTACAATGAAATATACTGCTGTATTTTTGATGTTGTGGGCCTATATTTCTGCTGGAGGTCCTGGACATCTTGTTTAGACACATGGCATCATGGATTCTATCAAATACCAACAGATAAAAAATCAATAAGTTACTTACTCTGTTAGAAATCTTATAATGGGCCATGTTTGGATCTTCCAACTGTACAATAATCCAAACACAAACCTCAAAAACAACACAAAAATGGGTCACTGAGCACAAAACCAAGTTTCTGCTATGGCCATTCCAGTCCTCTGACCTGAACCCTGTAGAAAATGAGTGGGGTGAACTGAAGAGAAGAAACACCAACATGGAGCTGGGAATCTAAAGAGTCTGGAGTGATTCTGGATGAAGGAATGGTCTCTGATCTCTTGTCAGGTGTTCTCTAACCTCATCAGGCATTATAGGAGAAAATTTAGAGCTGTTAAACTGGCAAATAGAGGTTTCAAAAAGTATTGAATAAAAGGGTGCCGTTAATTGTGGCCAGTGTGTATTAGAGAAAAACATTTATTTTATAATTATATTTCCCCCCATTTTAAATTCTTATTATCCAATGAAAGGTTAGATTTTTGTGAATTTTTTAAATAAAAGATCAAAAGGATTAACCATGCAGTTTAATTTTCACAGCCGCCTTTGGTCATATTTACCAAGGGTGCCGATATTTTTGGCCATGACTAGTTTTTATTCATTTTTATTTCAGTTGTAGTTTACTAAAATAACTAGGGCTAAAACCATTTATGTTAGTTAGTTAGTTAGTTAGTTAGTTAGTTAGTTAGTTAGTTATTTATTTATTTATGTGTTTATTTTAAGTAAAGCTGAAATAAAATTAAATATAAATGACTTTGAGATACCTTTATAGTTTTTATTAATATTTTTATATAAATATCTTTTTAATAAAAATATAATATATATTTTTAATATTTTCTACTTTCAAAAAGAAATCAAAAGATTTAGTAATTTTGTTGTGTTTTTGTAGTTTTTATTTTTTTATATGTCTATATTTTTATTCATTTTTATTTCAGTTTACTATAATAACTAGGTTAACTAGGGCTGAAACCATTAAAAATATTTTCTTTTTTTAAAATTGAATAAAGCTGAAATGAAATAAAATATTAAATGAGAAGCATAAAATTAAATAACTAACCAAAATTAGAAATGTTTCTTTGGCAGGTAACTGAAAGAAGTTTAAGTTTAAGTACTAAACTTTAAAAAATAAAAGCTGAAATTAAAGCTCAATAGAAATATTTAAAATGAGTAAAATGAATAAAAACTGTTTAAATCAAATAAAAGCATGTTACAAAATTACTAAAATTAAAATGAAAAGTGAAAATTTTAATAAAAATATGAATAAATGCTATCTAAATACATAAACAATACTAAAATAGCACTGGGGCCTGTTCCATAAAACAAGCTTACCAAATAAGCCAGGCTTATTTCAGTTAGTCTGACTTATTGTCAGTTGATTTGGTTCAAAATAAGTCAGACTAACTGAAATAAGCCTGGCTTATTTGGTAAACTTGTTTTATGGAACAGGCCCCTGGTCGACAGGAATCATAGTTTCAAAATGTTTATAGTAAACTGTCCTGCTTTTTGCGAAACGTTCTTGCATGATATGTTGCAGGACGTTACCTAGCTCTTCTGTTGCCTTTATAAACCAAGCAATACCTGTTTCCCATTTTGGAAGAGTAAATTAAAGCTGGACACTACACGTCTTTTGAGGGGAGCACAGTTGAGACCCTTACATAAACTGAAGATGAAGCCTTATGTAAACGAAGGAAATCCTGATATGCGTTCACACACACAGCGGGATAAAGTGGCGTGTTGGGTGGAGAAACAGTCAGTCTGTACCAGTTACATCAAACTCACCGGTTACTCAACCGGACATATCACATGACTGGTGATGAACCATAAGTAGGCAACAATCGAGGGCGCGTTCAACGCGTTTATCTGAAGTGTAGGTCAAACCTGAACCAGGACGTGTTGCTCCAGAGCTTCTTGTAATGATGATGCAATAATTAACTTCTGTAACTTTGGGCATCACTAGTTTAGACTTGAATTTGATGTTCGAAAAGCTTTTTATTAAATATTCAAACAACGTTTTATAATATATGCAGTAATCACCTGCCATGCAGTTTAACTCTGTTTAATGCAAAATAAAGCAATAAGTTGAGAGTTACAGTGATTTTACCACATGGGTTGTCAATATGATAATATAACAATTAATTGTTGTGAATGCATAATTTAATTACTTTATAAATAAAAACAGCAATAATAAATATTAACAATAACCACAAACATTTCTTCTCAACTATAGACTTTTTATGGAACAGCAATATTGTAACTTAAAGATTTTTTTTAAATTCTATTATTAATATTTTTTAAATAATTAGTTTACAGTTTATTAATAACACAGTAATGCGGCAAAAAACCAACTATAGGCTTTTTATGGAACAGCAACATTGTAACTTATTAAAAGATTTTTTTTAATTATTATTGTTAATATTTTTTAATAATTAGTTTAGACTTTATCAATAATACAGTAATGCAACAAAAAACACACTATAGGTTTATATGGAACAGCAACATTGTAACTTATTAAAGAATTTTTTTAAATTATTATTTAAATTTTCAGTAATTCGTTTAGAATTTATTAATAATACAATAATGCAAAAAAACAACAATAATTGTTTTTTATGGAACAGCAACATTGTAACTTATTGAAGATTTTTTAAAATCTATTATTGTTCATATTTTTTTAATAATTAGTTTAGAATTGATTAATAATACAATAGTATGACACAAAACCAACTACAGGCTTTTTATGGAACAGCAACATTGTAACTTATTATTAATTTTTTTAAATCTATTATTGTTTTTGTTTTTTTAATAATTAGTTTATAATTTATTAAGAAGATAAAATAATACAATAATACAAAAAAAAACAAAAAAACAAATCTAGCAAATAAAAAATAAATTAGCACATCTTTTGCCCCGTTTTTTGCCAAGCAACATTGTAGCTTATTAAAGAATCTATAGAATTTTTTGCTCAAATAATTTGTTTTTAAATAAAATGGAATAAATAATTTTAAAAAAGCTTTTTCTTGCCACATTACAACTTAATGTAATAGTTATTGGTGTATTTTTCTTATTTTTGCTTAATTAATAATACTAGTTTTGGCTAAGCAAAATTGTAACTTAATGTAATTATTACTAGTTAATTTTTCAAATAATTTTACTTTAATAATAATACAATAAATACCCAGCAATTTTCTGAAAATACTTCATTAGCACAAATCTTTATGGTTGCCAAACAACATTGTAACTTAGTAAAAAATTTAATAATTATCATTAGTTAATAATGATTCTAATAATTACTGTATAACTTACTACTAATAAAATTAGTACAATAGCAATTAACCACCACAAACAAATCCTCTTTCAAATAAAATTCATTAGCACAACTGTTAGCTGTTCATAGTTTCCAAACGTTGATTGATCAGTTCTGTTCTCATCGTTCCTCACCCAGAGAACCACACCGGCGTGATGCTGAATGGCAAAGACGACCACGGCAACGAGGACGAGCTGATCAAGCGCGTGAGCCAACTGACCACCAGCGTGGAGAGCGTCGAGATCAGCGTGCGCTCCGGAGAGAAGATCGAAGAGGCCCTGACGCCCGAGAGCTCGCCCTCCAAATCGCCCAACAAGAAGAAGAAGAAGTTCAGAACCCCGTCCTTCCTGAAGAAGAACAAAAAGAAAGAGAAAGTGGAAGCCTAGAGGACGCAGAACATCTACGCCTGTCGCTTTGTCTATCTTTGTTTTGTCGTTTTAAGTTCGTTTTTGAAAAACAACAAGGCATGTTGTTTCGGGAGTCGCTGAATAGATGGAGCAACATCCGTTTTTAAGAAACGTGCCATGATTATGAGTTTTATAAGGAAGAGAAGCTCCTGGGAAACTGGCTTCTCTCACCTGATAGACTGAAAATGTTCTGTACACAGTTTCCTAATGATTTTATCTCGTCGATGAGCCCATACTGCATTATTTTTTCATACTGTATGTTTGTTAGATTCTTTCAGACCTTTTATGAGCCCCTTTTCTATCCGTCATCTCTCATGGTGTCAGTTCTGCTTGCGTCGTTTCGGTGTAATCGGTCACACTACACAGGAGACGCTAAACAATCACACTGGAAAGTGTTCGGGGGTTATTTTAACAGGGTTTCTTTTATTTCATTTCTCTTACGTTGCCTGCGATTGGGTCTAATCCTGTGTTGAGTCACTCCAGTCTGTTCCTTGCCAAACGAAAAGTTCTAACAGCTAAAAAAAAAAAAAAAAAAAGCAGAGCAGTCACGTTTTAGTGAACATCAACTCTTCATCTCTTACGAAATATGTTAGCTTTTTTTTTAATTGAAACCGTTTAGTTTTTATCCATTCAGTTTTGTACTCGTTTCTATACTTGAACAACGAAAAAACAAAACAAAATCTTGAAGCATGTTTTGCTAGTCTGAATTTATATGGCTGATAATGTAGCGGTGCCTGACTTCTCAATCGTGTAATAGCTCAGATTACTAAACACTTGTAATGGAAATATATGAAAACTGGAGTGATGATATACACTACCAGTCAAAAGTTTTTGAACAGTAAGATTTGTAATGTTTTTTTGAAGAAGTCTCTTCTGCTCACCAAGCCTGCATTTATTTGATTCAGCAAAAACAGTAAGAGTTTGAAATATTTTTACTATTTAAAATAACTGGTTTCTATTTGAATATATTTTAAAATATAATTTATTCCTGTGATTTCAAAGCTGAATTTTTAGCATCATTACTCCAGTCACATGATCCTTCAGAAATCATTCTAATATTCTGATTTGCTGCTCAAAAAAACATTTATTATTATTATGTTGAAAACAGTTGGGTAGAATTTTTTCAGATTTCTTTTATGAATAGAAAGTTCAGAAGAACAGCATTTATCTGAAATAGAAATCTCTTGTAATGTTACATTGCAAAAAAATTCTGCAATTTCTTTCCCAAAAAAATTATATTAACTCCAAGTTTTTAGTGATAAATGCTGATCTTTTAATTTTTCTATTCATCAGAGAATCCTGAAAAAAAAATGTACTCAACTTTCAAATATTGATATTAATAATAATAATAATAATAAATGTTTCTTGAACAGTAAATCAGCATATTAGAATGATTTCTGAGGAATCATGTGACACTGAAGACTGGAGTAGTGATGCTGAAAATTTAGATTTGATCACAGGAATAAATTACACTTTAAAATATATTCAATTAGAAAACAATTATTTTAAATAGTAAAAATATTTCAAAATTTTACTGTGTTTGCTGTACTTTGGATCAAATAAATAGAAACTTTGTGAGCAGAAGAGACTTTAAAAAAACATTAAAAATCTTACGGTTCAAAAGGTTTTGAATGGTAGTGTGTATAAAAATATATATATATAAATGTAATATTTTTGTGCTGCACTTTTTAATGTGGTATACATAACAAAAAAAAAGTATGGATGACGATCTAAAGTGAAAGGCGTGAAACGAAAACATGAGAAATGTTTTAGCATCTTGAAAAAGGGTGGAGAAGGGAAACTTGTTAATGTATAAGGAAAAATATATATATTTGTAAACTGTATTTTTGAAAAACAAAAAAGAAAAGGAAAGTACTGGCTCTCAAAAGTGGGTTCAAATCTTTTCAGTGTAATTGATTCCCATCACATCAGATATTTAAGATTCATTCTGGGCCTTAATAGTACTACATCATTCATTAAGTCATCCCATAACCATCCAAAGCATCAGTGTTAATGAACGGCATTGTACAGTGTGTTTTTTCCATCTAAAACTGGATTGATTTACTCATCTTCCCTCCGCCACATCCGGTTTCCGTGAGGTCAGAGGTTGCTCGTTTTGCTTCGAAGCGCCCTGTCCCGCGAGATGAGGCTCTGTGGACAGAATGTACACCAAAAGCTAATCTCTTATGATTAAGATTAGCAGTTTGACCTCAGTTTGAACTCCATCAGGCCCGAATGTGGTCGTCCCGTAGGGGGAGGAAGAGGAGGAACCACTGAGAGAAAGAGAGAGAGATATGTATATCCCAGTGGGCAATGTGAAGTACGGCTTGGGCACGGAGAGAGAGACAGACACTTCTAAGCTGTGTAAATAGCATGTGCTTTTGAACGCGGGCCAGGCATGGATTAAAACACATTTAAAGCTGCACCGGGTGTGAGAACTGGTGCGGGTGGGAAGATTAAATCGTTTTATTGCTTTAAAGTTTTCCTTATTTTGGCTCTTTTTGCTTCGGTTTCCTTTGCGCATTGCGGTTTTTGTTTTAGGAAGTGTTAACTGGAATGTGCATCACATTCTCTTTTATTTTTGTTGCTCCTTTTACCCCTTCTGACCGTTTTGCACCTTGTTTTACTAATGCCTCTCTGTTAGTCTCTGGTTCAGAAGGCCTGTTTGCTTTGGCATACGAGTTTGAGCCGAGCCTCTTTGTGACCTGTGAAATCGTATATAAATGGTTATCTAACGGACTTGCTTTTAGATGTATTGCTAATCAGTGTAAATTCACAAATAAACTATTTTAAGAAGCAAACACTGCACTCATCTGTGGGGACAAAAACATGCATTTCACTCCATTTTGTTTGCGCCATTCATTGCATTTCTCAGTTCTTCATACACTGCCATTTCACAGTTATGAAATGCAAATGTTAAAGTCTAACTATAAATGGGAATATTTGACTTAGGTTAGTTAACCTCAAAAATCGTTTAGTTGCACCTCATGTCATTCTGAACTGAGATTTTCTTCTGTGGAACACAAAAGGAGAAATTTTTAATACTCACACTGTTCTTTCTCCATACGATAGCCCCTTTCACACAGTAATAACAGCAAATTGCTGTAAAATTACTGTAACGACTTCACCGGTAAATTCAAAAATGCGCTGTTCATACAGGGAACAACGTTCTGTGTTTTTCCCGGTAAAGCACCTTTCACACATCGGTTTCAAAATACTAGTAAATTCTGTGACATTAACCAGAAATGACCTCTAAACGGCTGCGCCTCCTGGTGTTGTTTGTAAACCTGGAGGGGTACACGCGATCAGTGTTTTTGTTGACGTTTTCATTTCTGTGCCAAACGTTCACATTCATGAAGCTGCTTTTGGCCCAGAGACATGGCATCACACGACTTCAAACCGAACTACACAGCGCGGAGTAAATGTGTCATCTGGGTTAGAACGTTATGATTGGCCCAGAGTAGACATCTGACGTCAGCGCGTTCTGAACTCGTTCGTACTCATACCGGTAATCTTCATTCTGCGTTCACACATAACATTATTCCCGCAGTTTACTGGTAATGTTACAACTTCTCATGCCGGTAAATTGCCAGAACGAATTTAACGGTATTTTTGAAAAGGTCCTGTTCACACATGATCTTTTAACGGTAATTTACCAGTAAAGTCTGTATGTGTGAAAGGGGCTGAGAGATTGCACCAAATGCAGTACAAGTAGCATAAAAGTGGTAGTTATGCCTTTTGCTCTATATAACCGGTAGAGATCGCAATATCAGATTTTCACTACACTGTTATCATGGCCAAAATAATTCAGGATTATTAGAAATATAGACATTTTGACCAAAAATGCTTAAAATTAAATTCAAATTAACTTTTTGTCTTTTCTCGATTTTTGGCTGATAAATCAGACACAAGATACAAGATTTTCTTTTTCCTGAAAAATGCTAGTAAATGTTATCACATTGGACTAAAATGTAAAGACTTGCACACACAGCAACTTAAAAAAATAAAAAAAAAACCTTGTTCCTCTTGCAATGTTTCTGGTAAAAAGAATCAGCCTACTTGCTTGTAAATCTCTCATTAAGCTATGTTATTTCCAAATATTAGATTCAATCTTTTTATCAACTTGTTTTCTTTCAATTTGCACAGGTTTTTGTTTTTTGGAACTGATTGATCGTTAAGTCTCACTGATCTGAGTTTATGCAGTAAATATTGCCAAAATTATCCACAAATTATGCTTAAGGGTATAGTTCACCCAAAATGAAAATTCTGTCATTAATTACTCACCCTCATGTCGTTCCAAACCTGTAAGACCTTCGTTCATCTTCAGAACACAAATTAAGATATTTTTGATGAAATCTGAGAGCTTTCTGACTCTGCATAGACAGCAACACAACTACCATGATCAAGGCCCAGAAAGGTAGTAAGGACATCGTTAAAATAGTCAATGTGACATCAGTGATTCAACCTTAATTTTCTGAAGCTACGAGAATACTTTTTGTGCGCAAAGAAAACAAAAATAACTTTATTTAACAATTTCTTCTCTTCCATGTCAGTCTTCACTGCGTGTTCATTTGAGTTTCACAATGCATGCGATATTTGGTAATAATATAGCATAACGAGAGTTACAAGCTGTTTTTAAAATGCTAGTCATTTTTGACCAGGAACACAAAAAAAAAAAAAAAAGATCTAGAGATGCATTTTTGAAAGTTGAACTACTTTTAACTTGAGCGTCACATTTCTTTTAAAAATGCCATGTCATGCACAAGACACCGCAAAAGGCACTAATGAAATAGACTTGTCCGTCTAGTGAATGTTTTCGCAGAAATGCAATGGAAAAGCGTTGTATGAACAATATCAGTTATCACCAATACCGGTATATATCAACTTCCCTTATTACCAGTCATCTAAATTCATACAATAAGCTTTCGAATGCCACTCAAATTGATGTTTTTTTTTTTTCTTTCAAAAATAGAGCATCAAGATGTGTTGCATTGTTATTGATGACAGCACTGGTTTTCAAGCATCTTGTAGCCAATTGCTGCAATGGTTTTTGAGAGTGATGATATGTTATACATACTGTTGATTAGCACATAAAATAATATAGACTCGCCTCAGTTTGTAAAACCCTCAAAAAGTGTGGACATGCTTAGAATGGCAGTCTATGGGGCTCATTTTGTGCTCCACACAGTTTTATGAATTCGCAATGGCGTGAGAGTGAATAAAAGATGCTCTTTCTTAAAGGAACAGTTCACTCAATGAAGGTTAGTGGAAAATGTACTCCGCCTCAGATCATCCGAGATGTAGATGAGTCTGTTTCCTCATCAGATTTCGAGAAAGTGGCATTACATCACTTGCTCACCAATGGATCATCTGCAGTGAATGGGTGCCATCAGAATGAGAGTCCAAACAGCTGCTAAAAAACATCACAATAATTCACACCACTCCAGTCCATCAATTAACCTCTTGTGAATCAAAAAGGTGCATGTTTGTCTATCAAGATTTTTTTAATCAAACTTACTTCTGGCCAAAATATGAGTCCATAATCCATAATAACATTCCTCTGGCACCCATTGACTGCAGAGGATCCATTGGTGAGCAAGTGATGTAACGCTAAATTTCTCCAAATCTGTTCTGATGAACAAACTCATCTACATCTTGGATGGCCTGAGGGTGAGTGAACTGTATTTTTGGGTGAACTGTCTCTTTAAGGATGTGGTTTCAAAAAAATGTGTAAACAAACAGGCAGTGCACTAAATTATCAGTATGCTATTCTCACTTTCAGTTCTGGGATCTCTGACACAGCAAAACATGTTCCTAAAGTCATGTGTATGTGGTTCACAACCGCGTTCTCATGAAATAATCAGCACTCGTTTCCCATTACATTTATGTATGAAGCACTTTTAATTAAAGACTCCCTTCTTTTATCACCAATATGCACCAATACCTACCAAAGACCAACCAATTTCCTCTTTATAGCAAAAACAATGCTTTTACTTTAAGAATATGTTGAATTCTTAACATCCATATATACGTAACAAGCTCAGTGTTGAGAAATCCAGTCTGATCTTCACTTTGACCTCTCAGAGATTGAATATATGCATCTGATTCCTTTTGCACAAGTGACAGACTGTTCATTTGAAAGCAGGCGCTTCACTATTGTGTTTGTGCTGATGTGCCTTTCTGCATTTTTCCCATGAATGCAACACCTGAAATATGCAACAAATTTATCCAGACACTGGTGTGATTCACGCGTTAGTTAAACCGTGGGCGACTGAGTTGGTGGGGCAAATCCCCAATGCTGATTGTAGGGCGGCTTTGCTGTTTTAGGACACAATGTGGTCAGTATGAGGCTGGTTGTAGATCGGTCGTCTCTCAAGCCTCATTTGCTTTTATTTTCCCATCTAATTTGATTCTCCTCAATCGGCTCATTTTACTCTCATAGAGCCATAGGATAATGCTGCCCTGAGGGCTGATCTATGCATAGTGAAATTGTTCAGATTAGCCTCTATAGTGACCCAAATATTATCAGCCTTGTGATTATTTTGCCCGTGCAGATGAATGTTTTGTAGATGTTTTGGTTGTATATGAAGCATCAAGATTAAATGGAAATAAATAAAAGAGGCCTTGTGATTTTCATTTATTTATTTTTTCTTCTTTCTTTTCCATGTGACCTTATTAGAATCCATGCTTTGGATTATTTACAAAATAGTAGCTATATATACTAGCTACTAGCTATATATATATATATATATATATATATATATATATATGTATTATTTATTTATTTTTTTTTTTTGTTTATATATATAGTTTGTAGTTAGTATGTTGCTAAGATTATCACGATACTTTAAGTGAATAAGTAAATTTATTTATATATACAGGTGCATCTCAATGAATTACAATGCCGTGGAAAAGTTCATTTATTTCAGTAATTCAACTCAAATTGTGAAACTCGTGTATTAAATAAATTCAATGCACACAGACTGAAGTAGTTTAAGTCTTTGGTTCTTTTAATTGTGATGATTTTTGCTCACATTTAACAAAAACTCATCCACCAATTCACTATCTCAACAAATTAGAATACTTCATAAGACCAATAAAAAAAAAACATTTTAGTGAATTGTTGGTCTTCTGGAAAGTATGTTCATTTACTGTATATGTACTCAATACTTGGTAGGGGCTCCTTTTGCTTTAATTACTGCCTCAATTCGGCGTGGCATGGAGGTGATCCGTTTGTGGCACTGCTGAGGTGGTATGGAAGCCCAGGTTTCTTTGACAGTGGCCTTCAGCTCATCTGCATTTTTTGGTCTCGTTTCTCATTTTCCTCTTGACAATACCCCATAGATTCTCTATGGGGTTCAGGTCTGGTGAGTTTGCTGGCCAGTCAAGCACACCAACACCATGGTCATTTTTTCTTCTCCTTAGCCAGTTCTTCTTCTCCTTAGCCCAGGTAAGACGCCTCTGACATTGTCTGTGGTTCAGGAGTGGCTTAACAAGAGGAATACGACAACTGTAGCCAAATTCCTTGACACATCTGTGTGTGGTGGCTCTTGATCCCTTGACCCCAGCCTCAGTCCATTCCTTGTGAAGTTCACCCAAATTCTTGAATCGATTTTGCTTGACAATCCTCATAAGGCTGCGGTTCTCTTGGTTGGTTGTGCATCTTTTTCTTCCACACTTTTTCCTTCCACTCAACTTTCTGTTAACATGCTTGGATACAGCACTCTGTGAACAGCCAGCTTCTTTGGCAATGAATGTTTGTGGCTTACCCTCCTTGTGAAGGGTGTCAATGATTGTCTTCTGGACAACTGTCAGATCAGCAGTCTTCCCCATGATTGTGTAGCCTAGTGAACCAAACTGAGAGACCAATTTGAAGGATCAGGAAACCTTTGCAGGTGTTTTGAGTTGATTAGCTGATTGGCATGTCACCATATTCTAATTTGTTGAGATAGTGAATTGGTGGGTTTTTGTTAAATGTGAGCCAAAATCATCACAATTAAAAGAACCAAAGACTTAAACTACTTCAGTCTGTGTGCACTGAATTTATTTAATACACGAGTTTCACAATTTGAGTTGAATTACTCAAATAAATGAACTTTTCCACGACATTCTAATTTATTGAGATGCACCTGTATATAGCATGTTCTAATAAAGTATAAAGTTACCTGCTAACTCCTCTATTTAATTACTGTCCGAAAACCAATATGTGACCCTGGACCACAAAACCAGTCTTAAGTCGCTGGGGTATATTTGTAGCAATAGCCAAAAATACATTGTATGGGTCAAAATTATTGATTTTTCTTTTATGCCAAAAATCATTGGGATATTAAATAAAGATCATGTTCCATGAAGATATTTAGTAAATTTCTTACCGTAATATATCAAAACTTCATTTTTGATTAGTAATATGCATTGCTAAGAACTTCATTTGGACAACTTTAAAGGTGATTTTCTCAATATTTTGATTTTTTTGCACCCTCAGATTCCAGATTTTCAAATAGCTGTATCTCAGCCAAATATTGTCCGATCCTAACACACCATACATCATTGGAAAGCTTATTTATAAAGCTTATTTATCTCAATTTGGAAAAATTGACACTTAAGACTGGTTTTGTGGTCCATGGTCACATATTTACTCCCCTCTGGCACTTGGCCAGTGTTCATTTTCCACTCTATTTCCAAGCAGTACATACTGATAAAGTATATGTCCTAAATAAACATCAAGAGCAGAATTCAAAGTTAATGTAAACATTTCCAAGTAAGCCACGGCTTCAAAGTAGTGCTCCAGAAATGTCCTTCCTGTCAGGAAGAAAGGCTCCTCGGCTGTATTGTCATTGTGTTTGGCCCTATGAGCTCATGACCGCAGGAGCTGTGGGAAGTTGGTCAGTGGGCCAAAACACCAGTCTTTAGACAATACAGCCATTCAAACACGGGGCGTCCCTGGAGGACAGAGCGAAGCGGGAATCTAGTGTTCGTATCTCGTGGTCGTATCTTTAGATGGGCTCTGGTGGAGGACTGCAGGATCTGGACATTAAGCCGGAGAAGAGTTAGAGGAACTGAAGAGGGGGTGTTAGAAAGAGAGAGAGAAGGATGGGGCCTCAGGTCTCCAGACAGTGTCCTGCTGTGAGTGTCAAAACAATAAAACAGCTCAAGTCCAGATGGATGCCCAGCCAGAGGGGATAAACACAGAGTAGATACAGGAGCGCTCCCTCTACAGGCCCCTGAGATGAGCTCTTTGGAGCTGAAGGGAGGGTGGATTTGTGTCAGCAAAACCCTCGAAGACCAGAGACTCCCTTTTTCGTTCTTTCAGCGCTCCTGCCCTCCCTGAAAGGCCTGAACAGTTTGTTCATACGCTTTCATGGACAATCCTCACTGAAACGTCAAGAGACACAATGATCTTAGGAGCCTCGCCAAGTTCACCATCGAGTAGTGATACTAAACGTCAAACAGAGAACGTGGTTGAGGCTGCTAGATAAAGTGCACTTATATCCTGTAATTTAACGTTTATAAGAAATAGCGTTCACACAGCTATTCTACTATGCTAATATGATTGTCTATGGAAATTGTTTTATTTTTAAATAATATACATAAAATAATATATATATATATATATATATATATATATATATATATATATATATATTATATTTATTACCTGTTATTTTTAAATTAGATTTGTAGATAGATAGATGTATGTATTTTAAATACTGTCAATAAAATAAATGTACAGTAATATATATGTATGTATATACACACAAACACACACGTTTTAATAAATACATAGTTGTATTGTATTTTATTACATATTTACTTATTACCTGTATAAACACAATATATTTAATTGTGTGTGCGCATATATATATATATATTAGTTTTATTATTATTAAATTATTTAAAATATATATTACATTTTATATTTATATGTATTACATACACAACTTATATATATATATATATATATATATATATATATATATATATATATATATATATATATATAATTATATAATCAATATAAATTATGCAGTAATCATTTATTAATTTTTTAATGTGCTTTTTTACAAACTATATATATATATATATATATATATATATATATATATATATACACACACACACACATACACACATTACTACATAAAGTTGTTTATTTTTAAACAGTATATAAAAGTATATTATATATAAAAATATATATAAACTATATTTAAATATATTAGAATATTAATCATATATGCAGATACGTGTGTGTGTGTGTGTGTTTTCTGAACTGCTTTGGTGATTGTAACTAAACTAAAATCAATACATTTTTATGTTTGCTGCTGTGAACCCACTTTCAATGGGCAGCAGTGTGCCTTTCTAATGTGAACAGTTCATTTGTCTTTATGGGTGTAAATGATATTCCATTGTTATAATTTCCTTGGGTGACGAGTCCTGCTGTGAACCGGTGTCCAATGGGCAAGACATCTGGAGCAGATGGTGTATTGGAGTCCCCCCAACTACTTTCAAGTAAGAAACCGTCCCATCCCTGTGCAAGGGCGAGAGAGAGGCAGACCCCATCTACGCTTGAAGGTCAGCGGGGTCACTACGGAGGGAGGCAGGAGGATGTCCCAACTAGGGGACAATGCCTTTAATGGAGCCCACAGCACTGCAGGTCCACACACACACATACATAGACACAATCCCTAAGCAGCGTCCTACCCACAATAGCACATGGTGACCTGGCTCACACTCTCTCTTTCACACACACACAGTGTAGGATGACAGTGTAGGTCAGAGAGGGTTAATCAGGATCAGCCCTTGTGCTCTGCACATTGTCTCCTGTACGTCCCTCTCTCGTTTTGACCTGAGCGGACGTAAATAGGAAGGTCAGGTTTCTTAAGTGACAGAGATGGATGTGCGTGAGTGTGACTTATAACACTTATAAAGGCCTAAACTCTCAAGGTCTGCATGTGAACGACGGTGCATTTCAGCACATTCGAAGACCACTTGAATAAAATATTCCTAGTATCTGACGATATAATTGAAACGGGTGTCCTGAGACCACACCTCTTGCCGTAACTCTGCAAACGACCAGAAAGTATGAGCATAGGCTGTTTACAAACTTGTCAAAGGGCTTGTGCTTTCTTCGAAATAGCTAGCAGGCTTCAGTTTACATCACAGACTTGTATTATGCAAGATGCTATCCCCCCTTCATCATGATGTCTTGTTTAAGCTGAGCTTTTTAAAACCAGTTTTAAGATAGTGGCTAAATTGTTAGCTTGCTCACTGAAAACGCATTTTTTTTTTAATTTTTAGCTTCTGTATTTTAATGTGTTACGTAGTTTAAAGTATATTAAAGGAATAGTTCACCTAAAAATGAAAATTCTGTTAATTCGGTTAATTACTCACCCTTATGTCGTTCCAAACCTGTAAGACCTTCGTTCATCTTAAGAACACAAATTAAGTTATTTTTGATGAAATCTGAGAGCTTTCTGACCCTGCATAGACATCAACAGTACTACCACATTCAAGGCCCAGAAAGGTAGTAAGGACATCGTTAAAATAGTCCATGTGACATCAGTGGTTCAACCGTAATGTTATGAAGCTACGAGAATACTTTTTGTGCACAAAGAAAACAAAAATAACGACTATATTCAACAATTTCTTCTCTTGTGGGTAAGTCTCTGCCACCATTCTTTGTGCACAAAAAGTATTCTCGTAGTTTAATAAAAATTTCGGTACAATGCAATATTTAATAAACAATACAATATTTTTTATTTTAGTCTATGGATTTTACCGGTTTCCCTCCACTTGTTATCAGTATTTTTCGTAACTCTGATGTCTCCTCCAAATTGGTTTATGGGAACCGGAGCTTCTAACGGCCACTGTAGTGACATGATAACTTTACGAATCAGCGATTGGCTCTTTCATTTAGAAGGCGGGGCATATTCCGCCATATTGTGCATTGCAGTTTCTTCCATTCATAAGTAATAGGAGTGAACCGTCTTTGTATATCTATAGTCTTTGAGGGATGTTCTCATAATATAGATGGTAACTGTCCTGTTCTCCAGGGACAGTCCCTATTTTTGTTTTGTCCCCGACTGGAGTTGTCCCCATATTAAAAAGCATTAAAAACAGCCCACAAATAGATTGCAAAAAAGCCCAACCAACAACTTTTCCATTTAGAAATCTGGTCACCTTTTTATAGTAGAGAGCATTTAATTATAGATCATCTTTCTCCTGGACATGTCTTGGCCGAGATTTCTAAATTGCCAGAAACATCCAAGTTTTGCCTTTGTTTTCATACTTGCTGAAGGTAATGACTGAAAAGTAGTTTGACCAGTAGCGTGCAGGTACACAATCGACCAATCGTGGCACGCGAGAGGGTGGAATCTACAGAGAATGGTCAAAGCAATTCAAATATGCATAAAACAAAGCCTGGACGTTTTAGGCAATTTAGAAATCCTGACCAGGACATGTCTGGAAAATATGTATTGTTTTGTATATGCCAGTACGAACAAATATTTTTGCATATCTAAATAATTTTGCTATCTTTTTGAAGTGTGTTAGCATTTCCATGATTTCTGTGCTAATAGACATGAACTGCAAAACTGTATTTTTATTACAGCTAAAGGCCTTCGGTAGGTGTTAGCTTGACTGGGACATTGACCAGTCAGAAGCCAGGCCCAGAACTATCCACTTTATAATGGCTATTTTACAACAGCTTTGTTTCGTAATTAGAAGTAAAGCGTGCAAGTCCAGTTAAACCGGGACTAAAATTAGTACCAGTCAGACTGTATCTGGCCTCAATCCGAGCCTGTTTCAGAGAGAACAGAAGCTTCTTGAATTGGAGCCAAACAGATCCAAAGCCATGTCAGCAATACGATGATAAACACGCTCCCATCAGCCCTCTAAATGAGGACAGGCCGCTATGAGATTGTGTTTAGATGGAATGACTTTGCAGCAAGACTCTAGGAGGCCAACTGGGTGCTGGGATCTGGCTCTGTCTTCACCAGTCCCTCTCTGCCTCCTTCCTAAATCTGATATTAAAAAGAGATTAAGGCGCCGAAACAACACCGCCAGTATCCGACTGCATCTCTTCCTCCCTTTACCAGCCAGGATGGTTCAGAGAGAATGCAGCGGGGGAAAATAAAAAGGAGGGAGTCGCGCAATGTGTCTCCCGTGTGGCGGCCGGCTGCCAAGAATGGAGGGAGGGGAGCAAAGAGAAAGAGAGGGGAGGGAAAAGCATGAGATCATATTCAGGTTCATTTTGTACCTGTTGGTTCTCTCTTTCCTGTAACGCAATACTGTGAGAGCCGCCCTGTCCTGCGAACTCTTAGGATATCTTAGCGTGCACAACGAGGACCGATCGGCTGTCTAATCCAGGACGACCCTGTGTCATAACGCGCACACACTGGCCTCCTTGTGAGATAAGCCCATTGTGTGCATGTAATGCATCAGTCTCAGGCCAACTATATCGAGCAGTAGGTCACACTGATACCATTGTGTTTCTCGAAGGGAGAAAAACAACCATTGATTAGTAACCCGACTCTGCTGTGTAACATGTTCTGAGGCCTATGGATTCCTAGGAACTGTATCTGGGTATTTGTGTCACAAGATCAGTGGTTCTCAAATTGTTTTACTTCAGGACCCAGATTTTACTCTGGACATCAAGAGACAACCCAACGAAGTAACAAAATTGTTTAATCGGAAATGGAATTTCGATAGTTTCATGTTCATGGCAGCCAGTAACCCGGCTTAGAAATCCAGGTTGAGATGCTAGCTGTTTTTTGTAACATGGTAGCTGGTTTCTTGCAGGTCCAAGTTGGTTTTTAGTTGGACAGCCAAACACTATGGGCCAGATTTACTAAACAGGGCAAATTAGCGTTAGAGCGCAATTCCATAAAAGCGCCGATGGGAGGGGAAAATTCTGCATGTGATTTACTGACAATGCACACATTAAAGAACACAGACACAGACAGATCATTTCCATAATGACCAGCGCAATCTACCAAGAGCAACGCAAATTAGCGCCTGCTTTAAGACTTTTTTTGGGTGTTAAATTATGGCACAAATACCAGTAATTTGATTAACGCAAACGTTAGTAAATCACATTGCGTGACTCAATTTAATACTATCCTCCCATAAATTTTGCGTCTGAAAGGGAAAATCCTATAAATGCATATTCAATAAGGTCAGGCACCAAAATAACTGTGTCCATGCCTTTTCAGTGCTAATTCTTCATTGTGCCTCTTTAGTAAATCCTGACAGTACTATTTGAACACCAAAAGACGGTTAGTGCTGGTGCAAGCTGTTAGTAAATCTGGCCCTTTGTTCTGTAAACCTGTTTGACGTTTTGATATGACCAGCTGGTAGTTGGTTCCTTGCTGGTCCTAGTGGGTTATTACCTGGCCCAAGTTGGTGATAAGATGGTAGACCATCTTGGACCATTAACAAACCAACTTATACCAAGGGGTCAAGCTGGTTTTTGAAACATAGTGCCTGGTTGACCAACTGAAGACCAGCTTGGATCAGCTAATGACCATCTTGGACCTATAAGAAACCAGCTGCAATGTCACCTTGCTACCATTTTCCAAAACACGGCTAAAAGCTTAAACTGGATTTACCAGCAATAAATTCACCACACAAAACATGTTTATCTGCATTGGAAGTGGACAAGTTATTTAACCTAAGTCTGACTCATATTTTCCTTTACCTAATGTAGTTTTGGTCACAATTCTCAAAGATGAGGACTGATCACACCCACATTGGCATCCGTCTTAATTTGATTAGCTTCTACAAAGTGACAGATGAATGGACTACAAGCGGGTGACATGACATGACTAAACTGGAAAGCTCCCATTATAAACAAATCTGTCAGCAAGTGCTCGGCTTAGCTTTGGTGATTATGACGGTTGAGTTCTAGATTTCTCATGTTGTTTACTTGCAGTGTAGATAGGGTGTAAGACTTCAGGATGAGATGGGTTTTCTTGACAGCGGATATCAGCCTTACACCCCAAACCACACTGACCCACTTGCACCAGGGGCCGAGATTTGTCACTTCCTCATGAACACATGGAGTCTGATTTAACAAAACAATTCAAACTGTTCAAGAATGAAAGTACTGTAGATGCAGGTATGCCAGGGATAATGAAACAAGACAGAAACGTGTGGTTAACTAAAAAAAAAAAAAAAAAAAAAAAAAAAAACATTGAGTCAACGACACTTGGTTCACTCAAAAGCGTTCTGCTTAAAGTGTTCTGAAATCTCCACAACACAACAGAAACAAGCTGCAACACAACAAAATTAGCACAACACAACAGAAACAAGCTGCAACACAACAAAATTAGCACAACACAACAGAAACAAGCTGCAACACAACAAAATTAGCACAACACAACGGAAACAAGCCTCAACACAACAGAATTAGTGCAACACAACAGAATTAGCACAACACAACGGAAACAAGTCACAACTAGCACAACACAACAAAATTAGCACAACACAACGGAAACAAGCCTCAACACAACAGAATTAGTGCAACACAACAGAATTAGCACAACACAACGGAAACAAGTCACAACTAGCACAACACAACAAAATTAGCACAACACAACGGAAACAAGCCTCAACACAACAGAATTAGTGCAACACAACGGAATTAGCACAACACAACGGAAACAAGTCACAACTAGCACAACACAACAAAATTAGCACAACACAACGGAAACAAGCCTCAACACAACAGAATTAGTGCAACACAACGGAATTAGCACAACACAATGGAAACAAGTCACAACTAGCACAACACAACAAAATTAGCACAACACAACGGAAACAAGTCACAACACAGCAAAATTAGCACAACACAATGGAAACAAGCCGCAACTCAATGAAATTAGCACAACACAACAGAAACAAGCCGAGAAACAACAAAATTAGCACAACACAACGGAAACAAGTCACAACACAGCAAAATTAGCACAGCACAACGAAATTAGTCCTTTACTTTGCGTTGTGGCGATTTCGTTGTGTTGTGCACTACTGGGCCACCCTAGTACAGAGACTAAAGTAACAGCAAACAAGTAATACAGACAACTTCTACTGTATACTGATTTTGTCCTCTTTGGAGCTTGAGAGTATAAATAACCCAGTTTTTTGCAGAGAAACAAGGAGCTTGGGCATTCTGCAAAAGAAACCACACTAGTTTGGAACAACATGACGGTGAGTAAATGACTAAAATGACTGAAAACAATACTGGTTTTATTATGTGGATGATTTTAGGCCCTCAACAGAGTGTGTCTCATGTCTGAGTCACTCTCCTGGTTAATATTTGCAGACCTGACTGTCTCCTTGACTAGTTTTGGCCAATTCCTCCCACCCAAAATACACAGTTAGCTTTCCAGAATGAAACGCCACACTCTCTCCCTCTCTTTCTTGCAAATGTCTGTCTTTACCCACCCCACATTCACCCCACCCTGAAGGCCATCTGCACCCATTGTCTGGGGCAGAGGACGAGGCTCCACCACCCCCTGCATACACACACAACCAGCTTTGAAGAAGGGGGCAGGGGTCCTTAAATCCAACTGCAATGAAGAAAAATGGCTTGCTGAGCAGTAAAACATCAGCTCAATAAAGACCTAAAGGAACTAATCACTCTTCAACAGAAACTATCCTCAACCTGCAGCTCTGCTGATCCTTTCTGTATGAAATATCAACATTTATCCACTGTTCTTTCCTACTTTCTGTCTGTCTTTTCCACCCCTCCATCCTCTTGGGACAATATGACAGTGGATCTGCAGGATGGAGATAGCAGCAGTGGAACTGTTCACCCAGATTATGGTTATTGTGTTTATAGAGTTTTTGAAGCCTTTGTAATTCAATATGAAGATGAGGTTTCCCTGTCCTAACCCTATGTTCCCATAGGAAAAAAAAGTTGCTCTTTCATAGCTAAGAGACTTTGTCTCAGATGTTTCTCCTGTAGTTCCTTGGGAGAAATGAAAAGAGACAAATTAGATCATTATTGACAAAAAAGTGTTCATATTGATATCTTTGACATTTGGTTGTAGACTTTGGAATCTTGGTAGGAACATTTGGTAGAAATGTTTGAGAACTTGAGGTTAAATACAGTGCCCTCCACAAGTACTGGAACAGTAAAGACAAAATTGCTTTCTCTGCTGTGGAGTCAAGACATTTGCAAATATGATTAAACGATGAATATGAGACAAAACTACAGAATGTCACATTTTATTATTAGGTCTTTCGACACATACATGTTTTACCAAATAAAAAGGACAGCACTTTTAGAGTTCATCCCACTATTTGATATGAGCATAAGTATTAGAACAGTTGCCTCACAGGTCTTTATAAGTGATCAGCTGTGTCCTGTTGCATTCATTCTTCAGATATTAAAAGCAGGGAATGTGTCTTATCAGTTATATCCATTGCTTCTGCATTCTAAGTCTTGCATTCAATGATGACACACACAAACCAGGATAAAGACGATGAAGCTGACTCTGAAAGAAAAGCAAGCAATTTGGATGCTAAAAGAAAAGAGGAAGTTAATTAGAACTATAGGAAAAACAAAGGGCATGGAGAAATCAAGAGTTTGGAAACCACCGGTGACATCAGCAACCAACGACGACCTAATTGGCTGAGAAAACAACAGTAGTTGATGACAGACGAATCAAAAAAGCGGTGAAAATGAACCCTAAAATACGTGTCTGTAAAATCACCAACAACCTCCAGAAAGCTGGGGTGATGCTCTGACAATCTACTGTCCTCAGGAGACTTTGACACAGAATTACAGATGCTACACAGCAAGATGCAAACCTCTGACCAGCACCTAAAATAGATTGGCAAGATTTGAGTTTGCAAAAAAGTACAAAGGTGAGCCAGTAGAGTTTTGGAACTGAGTTTATGGACCAATGAGACAAAGATTAACCTTTATCTAAGTGATTGGAAAGCAAAAGTGTGGAGAAAAAAAAGGGAACTGCAAATGCTCCTAAGCATACAACCTCATCTGTAAAGCTTGGTGGAGGTGGTGTCATGGCATGGGCATGCATGGCTGTCTCTAGATCAGGTCTTCTCAATTTTAATGATGACTTAATGTATGATGACAGTAGCAGAATGAATTTGGAAGGGTACAAAACCATCTTGGCTACCAATATTCAAGAAAATGCCACCAAACTCATTAGAAAGCACTTTATATTGGATCAGGAAAATGACCCAAAACACCCTGCCAGTTCAGTCAAGGAGTTTATCAGGGCAAAGAAATGTAAAGTCTTAGATTGCTGAATCAATCTCCAGATTTAAATCCGATTGAACATGAATTTCACCAGCTGAGGAGGAGAGTAAAGACAGAAACTCCCCAAAACAAGCAACAGTTGGAATTGGCTGCATTAAAGGCTGGGAAAAAGCATTTCAAAGCATAAGACCAAGAGTCTGGTGATGTCTATGGGTTGCAGACTCACTGCTCTGATTGCAAGCAAGGGATCTGCAACAAAATATTAGCTTTTAATCTTTTACATCTGCCTTAAATTCAACTGTTCCAATACTTATGCTCACATCAAATAGTGGGATGAACTCTAAAAGCGCTGTCCTTTTTATTTTGTAAAACATGTATGTGTCGAAAGATCTAATAATAAAATGTGACATTCTGTAGTTTTGTCTCATATTCATCTTTTAATCAAATTTGCAAATGTTTTGACTCCACAGCAGAGAAAGCAATTTTGTCTTTACTGTTCCAATACTTATGGAGGGCACTGTATGTGAAATCTCTGGGAGAAAATTTGGAGAAGTAGGCTACCAAATCTCTATTTGCTCTCATTTTAATCTCATTGCTGTCAATGACAGAACTGGCAGGTCACAACCCCAAAAAGTAGTCGAGGACAGCAGGAAAAACAATGCTTATGCAAATAATCCTATTATCATGCTTATTACTCTTAAAATGGTGGATAAATGCTTCTTTTGTTGTTGATGTGAAAGGTTGTCCGTCTAATCAAACTCAAGGCTCAGATTCATTTGGCTTCATTTAGACAGGTTGCCAAATCCTCACCAATTTGAGCCATAATATTATATTCAATTTCATATTAAGTCATTTTATGACAAGATTTATCTAACTATATTTGTATGAGGGAATAATTTGGCTACTGTGTTGGATTGCTACTTGATGTCCAAATGTAACATCTGGGTCTTGAAGCAAAATGAATAGGAAAAATAATTATTAATTGATAATTGACTTGGTTTTAATATTAAAACCAAACCTTGAAAGATGGTGTCCCTGAAGAACCTTAAATAGTCAGATAATCCGAAGTTTACATGGCACCATCTAAAATTTGCATTAACCTTCGAACACAAACATGTAAATCTTTAAGCTTCTGAGTTCATGTCCTCTTACTAAAGAGATCTCCACAATACTCGTGAAATCTCTATTCTGCTGTTAAGTGGGTGAAAAGATGCGCATGACGTCCAGATGTTCCTCAGCAATTGGTGTCCCAGTATCTGTCTTCAGTCTGGCTCAGACGACAGACCTCTGCCTGGGTTTGCACGGGCCTTTCAGATCCCAGCAAACCACCAAGCATTGTCTGGCCTAAACAGCCATCCCCAGCGCCATGAATGGGAAGAATAAGGGTGAGCTGGTTTGAATGGAAGACCTACTTTACAGACGGATGATCTCTCTCGCTCTCTCTCTTCTGGATCTTATTGTCTGTCAAGGCCATGGTGAAGCAAGCGGAAGCCCTGGAGAGGAGATTGATTTTGGGATTAAACTCCAGGGCTGGCGGCATTAACCAGACGGGTGAAGGAATATGCACTTGTGTGTCTGTCTGAAGTCACGTCCATGTAAATGATTGTGCGAGAATTTGACTGCCATGTAAGCAGAGTGAAGCATGTGGCTTCCTCAAAGTCGATATCAAACCACCAATGAAAACTCAAGAGCTTCATTCTGACGGCCACTATGTGCGTGATGTAAAGAGTGAAGGCTTTTGGGTGTCGACTAGGGGTTGAGGAACAAATATGTCCTTGTGAGAGAGGGGCATTAAATTAGGGTGTTTAAAACGTCAGAGAGATGAGCTGTAGGCGGGGTCAGGGCACCGAATGATGAGCTGTGGGGCGATGCTGGCCTCTGATCCATGTGAATGAGAATAATGGCCATTTAATTCAGACTGGAATCCCAACCAACAGCCATCATACTAAAGGAGATGGGCTTTAAATTCAAATTTGGGGCTAATGCAGTGTCAGCTAATCTTTTGAATGATGTAACTCTTTGGGTGGTACTTAAGATTTATAAATCTTTCTCTTATGTTCTCAGTTTTTGGTTCCGTCTCAAGCCTGAAATCTTGATTTTCTTGTTCCAGAATTAACAGACCAAGATTTTTTTCTAAATAAAATGTGAGTGGATGCAAAACTAGCTGCCAAGGTATTGTTGTATGGTTGCTAGGGTGTTTTGAGTGATTGCTGAGGTGCCTTGTGTGGTTTTTGAACATTGGGTGGTTTTTCCCCAATGCTGCTGTATAGTTGCTAGGGTGTTTTGAGTGGTTGCCAGGGTGTATTGGGTAGTTTCTGCATGTTGCTATATGGTCACTAGGGTGTTCTGGGTGTTTTCTGCATGTTGCCATGCAGTTGCTAGGGTGTTTTGAGTGGTTGCTAAGGTGTTCTGGGTAGTATTTGCATGTTTATATGTGGTTGCTAGGGTGTTCTTGGTGGTTTTGCATGTTTCCATTCAGTTGCTAGGGTGTTATTGGTGTTTTAGCATGTTGCCATGCAGTTGCTAGGGTGTTTTGAGTGGTTGCTAAGGTGTTCTGGATGAGTTTTGCACAGTGATGTGTGGTTGCCAGATGTTATAGATGGTTTTTGCATGTTGCTGTGCAGTTGCTAGGGCGCTTTAAATGGTTGCTATGGTGTTCTATGTGGTTTTAGCATGTTGCCATGCAGTTGCTAGGGTGTTTTAAGTGGGTTTAGCATGTTGCCATGCAGTTGCTAGGGTGTTTTGAGTGGTTTTAGCATGTTGCCAGTTGCGTGGGTGTATTGAGTGGTTGCTGAGGTGTTCTGGGTGGGTTCTGTGCAGTGATACGTGGTTGGTGGGGTGTTATAGATGGTTTTTGCATGTTGTTATAGAGTTGCTATGGTGTTCTGTGTGGTTTTAGCATGTTGCCATTCAGTTGCTAGGGTGTTTTGAGGGGTTGCCAGGGTGTACTGGGTGGTTTTTGCACATTGCTGTATGGTTATACTAGGGTGTTCTGATGGTTTTTGCATGGTATGCAGTTGCTAGGGTGATCTGGGTTGTTTTAGCATGTTGCCATGCAGTTGTTAGGGTGTTCTGTGTGGTTTTAGCATGTTGCCATGCAGTTGCTAGGGTGTTTAAAAAGAGGGGTTTAGCATGTTGCCATGCAGTTGCTATGGTGTTCTGTGTGGTTTTAGCATGTTGCCATGCAGTTGCTAGGGTGTTTAAAAGAGGTGTTTAGCATGTTGCCATGCAGTTGCTAGGGTGCTTTGAGTGGTTACTAAAGTGTCATGGGCGTTTTTTCATGTTGCTATGCAGTTGATAGGGAGTTGTGAGTGGTTGCTAAGGTGTTCTGGGTAGTTTTTCATGTTGCTATGCAGTTGCTAGGGTGTTTTGAGTGGTTGCTAAGGTGTTCTGGGTGGTTTTTGCATGTTGCCATGCAGTTCCTAGGGTGCTTTGAGTGGCTGCCAGGGTGTACTGGGTGGGTTTTGCACACTGCTATATGGTTACTAGGGTGATCTGATGGTTTTTGCATGTTATGCAGTTGCTAGGGTGTTCTGGGTTGTTTTAGCATGTTGCCATGCAGTTGCTAGGGTGTTTTAAGTGGTTGCTTCAGTGGTTTGGGTGGGTTTGCATAGTGATATGTGGTTGCCAGGGTGTTCTGGATGGTTTAAGCATGTTGCCATGCAGTTGCTAGGGTGTTTAAAAAGGGGGTTTAGCATGTTGCAATGCAGATGCTTGGGTGTTTTTAGTGGTTGCTAAGCCGTTCTGGGTGATTTTAGCATGTTGCCATGCAGTTGCTAGGGTGTTTAAAAAGGGGGTTTAGTATGTTGCCTTGCAGTTGCTTGGGTGGTTTTAGTGGTTGCTAAGGCTTTCTGGGTGATTTTAGCATGTTGCCATGCAGTTGCTAGGGTGTTTTAGTGGTTGCTAAGGTGTTTTTAGTGGTTGCTAAGGCATTCTGGGTGATTTTAGCATGCTGCCACGCAGTTGCTAGGGTGTTTAAAAACGGGGTTTAGCATGTTGCCATGCAAATGCTTGGGTGTTTTTAGCGGTTGCTAAGGTATTCTGGGTGATTTTAGCATGCTGCCACGCAGTTGCTAGGGTGTTTAAAAAGGGGGTTTAGCATGTTGCCTTGCAGTTGCTAGGGTGTTTAAAAGGGGGGTCTAGTATGTTGCCTTGCAGTTGTTTGGGTGGTTTTAGTGGTTGCTAAGGCATTCTGGGTGATTTGAGCATGTTGCCATGCAGTTGCTAGGGTGTTTTTAGTGGTTGCTAAGGTGTTTTTAGTGGTTGCTAAGGCATTCTGGGTGATTTTAGCATGTTGCCATGCAGTTGCTAGGGTGTTTAAAAGGGGGGTCTAGTATGTTGCCTTGCAGTTGCTTGGGTGGTTTTAGTGGTTGCTAAGGCATTCTGGGTCATTTTAGCATGTTGCCATGCAGTTGCTATGGTGTTTTTAGTGGTTGCTAAGGTGTTTTAGTGGTTGCTAAGGCGTTCTGGGTGATTTTATCATGTTGCCATGCAGTTTCTAGGGTGTTTGGTTGCTAAGGTATTCTGGGTGGGTTTTGCACAGTGATATGTGGTTGGAAGGGCATTGTGACCTTTTTAAGCATGTTGCTATATGGTTGCTAGGGTTTTCTTTGTGGTTGCTAGGGCATTTCTAGGTGGTTCCATGGTATTATGGATGGTTGCAAGGTGGTTGCTTACTGACCTAATTCAAAAAAGCCCACCTGCAAGTCTCAATGATCACACATTTGGAAAAGTAATAAAATAAACACATACTACTCTATTAAGCCGCACAATTTGACAATCAGTCATGTTCGTGACACAAACGGTGTTTGTCATGCAATAAAGTGTAATACTGAAAAAACCCAACCCTAAGTATGAACAATAGTAATTAATCCTTGCCTCAGCAAACACCACTAACACAATAAAAGCAATGGCCCAGATTCTGATAGCAGTGTGCATGAGTGTGCATTTTCTTGCAGTTCACTTCTGCAAAACTACCAGCTGTTAAACACACATGAGCTAAATGATTCACCTCTACACTCTGTCACATGGTAGAGCAGCTGAGTCAGACCTGAAGATCACATTTAAACACCCAAACCTAATAAAACCAGCTACCAGTTGCAACACACGGAGTGACATCAGACAGTGAGGGTGTTGAAATGCAGCAAAGAAACAAACAGAAAACCAGCCAGTGAGATGATGGGAACAGAAAACCGCTGGTAGCAAGAGAGCGAGAGAGACAGCTGTGAGGTGATAGGAACTACAACATCTTACTTTTTCGACATTACTCAACCTCTGTTCCAAAACCAAGTGCGCTTTCTTGCTATCTGCTCTCTACATCACTCATTAATGACAAATAATGATTTGGTGTAGGCAGCACTTCCATTTGCCATTATATGCATATTGCTAAGTCAACAACGTGACATTTTAATAAGCGTAAAAACACATAGCCCACAAATATGTTACAGGCAGAGCTGGGTAGATTACTTGCTAATTGTATTCCATTACTGATTACAGATTACATGATGAAAACTGTTGTTAGTAACATAATCTAGGTTACTCATTTCAGGTAATGTATTCTGACTACTTTTTAGATTACTTTTTTTTTTTTAATTAAATTAGTTTTAAACGTAACATTAAATGTACCATATTGATATAAAAAAAAGCAAAGAGAAGGAAATATATATTCCATGTTTTCATGTTAACATCATAAAATGCATTAAACATTACATTAGTGAGCTGGTAGAGAGTGAATAGTGAGTTGATAACCTAATAATCATAAAAATATAAAATAAAAGCAATTTAAACACTTGAACACTAAAAATATAAATATTATACCTGCATGTCAGTGTGACCATTATCCAACATCAGAGAACTGTGAACATACTAATATGTTGTTAAATTATTGAAATAATATTTCAACAAATATTATATTTTAAGGGGTGACAAAAATGTTTGGAATCCCTGCATTAAACACATTAATAAACATGAAAACAACGACACGCCCAAAGTCTTCCAGGTTTGAAATATTTTTGTCCAGACTTCCAGAATCAATAAATTACTGCCACTGTGTGAATAATATATAATCATGTAATCCATAAAAAGTAACTGTAATCTGATTACAAGCATTTTAAAATGTAATATTTTCTAATTAAAAGTACTAAATTTTTGGAATCTGATTACATAATCCAGATTACATGTAATCAGTTACTACCCAGCACTGGTTACAGGCTGCATAAGAGTTTGTAGTTAGCTTGTTGCTAAGCTAACAGTGTGATACTTTGGCTGCATCTGAAATCTTAGGCAGCTAACTTGATGGTTCGTTGCCTTATCAGGCAATAGCTTTATAGGCAGTGTTTGCGCAAAAAGGTACCTCTCGAAACTGATTTCAGACAGACTTATGAGGCAGCGTAATTGTTTAACAATCTACAACAAAAATAGAGAAAGCTTTTATGATAACTAAGTGAATATTTAATTACTACAATACTAATTTCGAATTTACTACGATATTAATTTCGCTAGAAATAATGAATATGAAAAAAAGTTGGTCAAAACCTACATTCACATAAAAATCTTTATTCAATACCATCTTTATTCAATTTTTTTTAGTTCAGCAGTCACTGAATTGAACGTAGAAGATTGTGGGATATCAAAGGCAGTGAAGGATACATCTGTGCTGCCTTCTAATATCGATCAAATCAAGTCATCTCAGGAGACAGGAAGTGAAGGTAACATTGGATTAAGACATGCTATAAATGTAAAAAGTGTAGTTTGTATTTTGCATTTTGCTAAGCTAATACCAAGATACTGTAATAAACATAAAAACAAATGCTTTTGTTAGGCTTATTAAAGTGTTGCGTGAGAGTTTGTAGTTAGCAAGTTGCTAAGCTAACCACATGACACTTAATTAGTGTAAAACAAATAGCATGCAAATGCTAGGTATATTTAGACTTATTAAAGTGTCATGTAAGAGTTTGTAGTTAGCATGTTTCTAAGCTAATAATGTGATATTTAAAGTGTAAACACAGCACGCAAATGCTATTTTGGGCTTGTTAAAAATGAGTTTGCATTTGCCATTTTGCTAAGCTAATCACATGATACTTTATTAAAAGTAAAACAGCAAACAAATGTTATTTTTAGGCTTATTAAAATGTCACATAAGAGTTTGTAGTTAGCATTTTGCTAAGCTAACCACATGATAATTTAATAAGTATAAAAACAGCACAGTTGCTAGGTATTGTTAGACTTATTAAAGTGACGTAAAAGTTTGTAGTTAGCATGTTGCTAAGCTAATAATGTGATACTTTAAACATAAAAACATAGCACACAAATGCATATTTTGAGGTTTATTAAGTATCTAGTTTGTAGTTAGTATTTTGCTAAGCATATCACATTTTAATAAGCGTAAAAACACATGGAACACAAATGCTGTGTATTTTTAGACTTTTTAAAGTGTTGAGTAAGAGACTGTAGTTTGCATGTTGCTAAGCTAACAGCACAATAATTTATCTTAAGTGTAAAAATACATAGCAGACGTTAATATCAGAACTCTATTGATTGGAAAAAATTACAAGTAGGTAGCACACCTATGATGCCCTAAATTGCTGTCATCTTAGGCATTATGTTTTCAAACACAGCAGTTGTGTCAGCTGTGTAGGTGTGATTTCCGCCACTGCGTTTCCATGATAAAATCTAATGTTTTGACTGACTCACCAGCTATACCATTAAAAACAAGTCCGTCACCATTCCTAGTTTTGATCGCTGATTAAAAGTCCCCACCAAAATGTGTTTGTCCTACTGTTAAAGGAGGTGATGATGCATGCAGCATTCACAACTTCCACAACATCCTGGCCTCAGGCGGTTATTAGATCCTTCGACCTGTCGCTCTCTCTTTAATCATCTCCTTTCCTTCCTTGTAATTTTCCGAGGAGGCCTCATGCTAACAGCTATGGCAGCGTCTCGCTGCTTCAAAGAGCCGAAGGCAAAAACTCATTTACTCTTAGTAAGAGACCAGATGACAGAGAGACAGATGTCTCAACAGAGACAGGTGTCTGTGGCTGAGTGTCACGCAAATAATAACTGGTTATCTGGTTAAGACGGCAAACCGCAACAGAGTGAGACAGATCGTGCTGAGTGGAGGAGAGTCAGGACCCCTCTTTAACACCAACCCCCTCTCTTTATCTTTCTGTCCCTCGTTCATTGTCACCAGCTGTCCCTCCTTGGGAACACAGAAAGACAATGAGCTACAAAAGCCAAAGGGCAGTTACGTGCTGCAGAGAGAGTGCGTCGTCGTGTCAGGACGGTTTGGCCTGTGTGTGGACGCCCTTGCGTGTGCGAGAGAGACATGTAAGTCGATTGCTTAGATGCAGGGAGGGGTCATGACGTTATGATACTGTTTCTGAAGGAAAAGGTGAGAGTAATTCAGCCATGATAACATCCAGTCCAAGTCCTTCTCTGTGTCTTGGAGGCATCTGGACTAACAAAAGACCCCCTGAGTGACATTTGACCCAAACGAACAGGCTACGGCACCTGAGGGTCCAAAAGTATTAGGTGTTCCTATTATGAAGACTATATATGTGTTAATGTACAGGATGAATTATAAATCAATATTTGAAGAAAAGTTAAAAATTATATTATATTGTTTTCTTTAATAACAATATCAATTTAAAATAAAGGTTTTTAATATACCCAGGTGCTCCACTAACTTCTATAATAAAAACTGGCAATTTATTAAGAACTATTTCAGGTATTTCTTAATTTTTCCTTTCGCTAATCAAAATATGTTGACATTCCTTGATAAGATATGTGAAAATACACAGCATTTTTTTTATTTTTTATAATAATAAACTTTTCAAGAGATGGAAATCATATTAGCTGGCTTTCTTTAATAACAATATCACACTTACTTTTAATTGGGTGGTTTTTAAATAATTTCACTAGTTTAGTTTGAGTAGATGTTGCCATTTTTTAATATCTCAACTTCTAACATGAAAACTGCCAATTTATGAAAAGCTAAGTATTTTCTTAATTTTCCCTCTTGCTAATCAAAACGTTTTGACATTTTATGACAAGACATATAAAACCCATAGCACACAAATATTCCATGTATTTCTGGGCATATGAAAATATTACATGAGAGTTTGCATGTTGCTAAACTAACAGTGTGATACTTCTAGCATAAAACAAGTGTAAAAATCCAAATATTATTTAAGAGTTTGTAGTTTGCATGTTGCTAAGCTACTTCTAGCATAAAACAATCGTAAAAATACAAGTATTGCATAAAATTGTGTTGTTAGCATGTTGCTAAGCTAACAATGTGATACTTCTAACATAAAACAAGTGCACAAATCCAAATATTATTTAAGAGTTTGTAGTTTGCATGTTGCTAAGCTACTTCTAGCATAAAACAGGCGTAAAAATACAAGTATTGCATAAGAATGTGTTGTTAGCATGTTGCTAAGCTAACAATGTGATACTTCTAGCACAAAACAAGCGTAAAAATACAAGTATGATAAGAGTTTGTTGTTAGCATGTTGCTAAGCTAACAACGCTATACGTCTAGCATAATACAAGCGTAAAAATAAGTGTCACGTTAGACTTTGTTGTTAGCATGCTGCTAAGCTAACAAATAATTACTTCTAGCACAAAACATGCATAAAAATACAAGTATCGCATAAGAGTTCGTTCGCATGTTGCTAAGCTAACAATGTGATACATCTAGCATAAAACAAGCAAAAATATAAATATTGTGAAAGAGTTTGTTGTTAGCATGTTGTTAAGCTAACAATGCAATACTTCTAGCATAAAACAAGCGTAAAAAAAACAAGCATCGCTTAAAAGTTTGTTCCACAAATTAACCATGGTCTTGCTACACTAACTATAGTTTGAAGTCCGCATGAAATCAAAATTTACTTTATTTACTTGCACACATTGCTAGTCTTGATGTGAACAATTAATCCGTTAATCCGCTGAGAAAAATGTTTTATCTTGGTAATCTTTAATCAAAATCTGAACATTACTTCCGCTCTGGAATGGCAATCCTTTTCTGATGACGTCAATTTGACGGCTTGGGCAGAATATCCTTAAACACACCCCTCCAACCGTTAGGTTGCTATGAGTGAGAGACAGAGAGGAGGAGCGCAAAAATAAAACCATGCCCTCTGTTCAATATTCCGTTTCAGCTGGAAATATGTCACTACACTGAAATAAAGTCGGCAGCAACTTCCGGTTCACGCCGACTTTAACTATGGTATTTTTAGTAAAACTCTGGTTATACAAGTGGTAGTCATTACTCCAAAAAACATGGTTACTATACTAATAAAACTATAATAAAAATTTTCATTAAGCAAATATATATTTGTAAACTAATTATGGTATCATATAAGAGTTTATAGTTAGCATGTAGTTAGTTTGTACACTGTAAAATTAGAACTATTTCAGATATTTCTTCATTTTTCCATTCATTAATCAAAATGTTTCAACCAAGACAAGTTTTCTTGAGAATATTGTTTAAATTGGTGATATTTTCACAGGCTTTTCCTGTGTTACTGTGGCTTGGTGTCTTTTGTAATACTTTTAACCAACAATGGCAGTTCCTTTATGACCTCATCCTCCAGGAAGTGACATCAGCCCAAACGTCAGTGAGTATTAGCAATGGATTTCTGTAAATTCTGATGTTTTGTGGTATTAGCTAGTTTGTCTCACTGTAAATGATTCCATCGTGTTCAATAAAGTTCAGAAACTCATATAATACTATTAAAAACTGATTAAAATACATAAAAAAAAAAATAACTCTGTTGGACCATATGCAAAAGCTACAGTGTTCAAATGTTACTACATAACATGAATAACCTATGAATAACCTCATATGCCAAGGTGTTATTCTTAAGCTAGCAGCTAATTTCTGTAAATAGTTGCCTCCCTGTTTACAGCGGTGGGTGAGTTTTTGAACGATTAGACAAAAATCCATCAACACTCAATGAATAAAGGCCACACACAGCTGATTACACTTTAGACAAAGAAAGCCAGTTAAACAGTGCTAGCTTGTACTAGTCTGCTAAGTAAATGCCTCTAGGGAGTCACTCGCAGTTTATACTGATCACCATCATTATAGAACAACAGAGCAGTTTAAGAGAATATTTGTAGTGGTGTTTTTATACTCAGGGGTCAGCTTTACAGTGTAAACACACACCAACATGCGCATACAACCCCCGAACGAGAAACACAGGGAGGGTCAGCATCACTAATTCACACTTAGCAGTGAAATGTAACACCAAATGTGAGAAGGCACACGGTTTTGAGCTGCACTGCGTCAAACTGGGTGCTGAGAATGGTATACAAGTTTCAGATGCAACCGCATATCCTGTTGCATTCGACCAGCTATTACTTAAGACTGTGACTTACAGCTCATTAAAATACAGTACATTGAATCTCAAGCTTCTTTACTAAAGAAATTCAAGATTGAAATAGATTTCCAGAATGAAATGTCAACAGCAAGGCAACAAAATGGTGATTAAGTTTAGTGTAAATGAAATTGTCAACTGCATACAAGAATTGACAAATAATGCAACCCTTATGAAAATTAACCATGGTTTTATTATAGTGAAAGTGTAGTAACCATGTTTTTTTGGTGTATGTATTAGCATTTGTATAACCACAGTTTTACTACAAACACCACGGTTAAATTAGGGTTAGTGTAGCAAAATCATGGTTAATTTGTAGTTACCATGGTTTAACTATAGGAACCATGGTTGTTTGGTTTTATTTGTAGTAAAACCATGGTTAATTTTCGATCACAAGGCAGCAAATGATGCATGGAAAACAACCAATTGCAATTCAATATGCAAATAGATGCTAGAAAGAACACTAATTGCAGTTTATATGCAGATATTACAATGATATTGTCAATGTTGGTTATATTTTGAATGTCAAATGGAAATAAAATGTTGATTTTCTTTTTCTTAAGAATTCAATGAACAGAAACAGCTAATTAAGACTTATTTTATCTAAAAAACTGAGAAAAGGCCTGTAGCCACAATGCTGAAGTCTTTGGAATTATTGCTAAGGTGTTGTGAGTGGATTTTAACATATTGCTAGCACATTTTAACATATTGCTAAGGAGTTTTAGGGGTTGCTTACTGTTAGTATGATATTCTGATCTTTAGATAAACAATAAGTCGTGGCAACTTAATTTAATCAATTTCAACTTAATTTTAAAGAAAAAAAATGTCAACAACAACATGGTGAATTATTCCATGTTGGTGTAAATTATTCCAAATGGTGTATTATTCCACTTTTTATATTTATATTATTTGTAGTTTGCATGTTGCTAATCCAACAGTGTGATACTTTTAGCATCAAAAAATTGTAAAAATACAAGTGTCACGTAAGAGTTTGTTGTTAGCTTATTGCTAAGCTAACTATATGATACTTCTAACATAAAACAAGCATAAAAATACAAATATCGCCTGAGTTTGTTGTTAGCATGTTGCTAAGCTAACAATATGAAACTTCTAGCATAAAACAAGCGTAAAAATACAACTATCACCTAAGTTTGTTGTTAGCTTGTTGCTAAGCTAACAATGTCATACTTCTAACATAACAAGCATAAAAATACAAGTATCGCCTAAAAGTTTGTTGTTAGCATGTTGCTAAGCTAACAATGTCATACTTCTAGCATAAAACAAGCATAAAAAATACAAGCATCTCATAAGTTTGTTGTTAGCATGTTGCTAAGCTAACAATGTGATACTTCTAGCATAAAACAAACATAAAAATACAAGTATCGCATAAGAGTTTGTTGCTAGTATGTTGCTAAGTTAACAATGTGATACTTATAGCATAAAACAAGCGTAAAAATACAAGTATCCCCTAAGAGTTTGTTGTTAGCATGTTGCTAAGCTAACAATGTCATACTTCTAGTCTAAAACAAGCGTAAAAATACAAGTATCCCTCAAGAGTCTGTTGTTAGCATGTTGCAAAGCAAAAAATGTCATATCTAGCATAAAACAAGCGCAAAATACAAGTATCGCCTAAGAGTTTGTTGTTAGCATGTTGCTAAGCTAACAATGTCATACTTCTAGCAATAAAAAATTGTCAAAAATTTCAACTCATCTTGTCTAGTTCAATCTCGAATAACTTTAAAAATGCAACATGCTAACAACAAACTCTTATGTGATACTTGTATTTTTATGCTTGTTTTCTTGAGTTAGGTGGAGGATTTTTACAGTTGAATACTTTAGCATTAGCTTACTTGCTAACCCTAAGTACACTCAATACTTATGTAATCTAATGAAAAATAAATTTAATACAGTGCTAGAACTTCACTACTGAAATATACAGTTGTATTGACACATTTTGAAACTCTTTTTGTCTCACGCCGGTGATTTTGATGGAAGCAGCGGCTCGAAGCTAATTATCAAATGCTCACCCCCTAAAGTGAAGCTTTCCCTAGAGTGCCACAGATTGCTGGCATTTATTTTGAATGTCACAGAGTGAGCATGTAGGTGGAGAGACACCGTCAGCATGAACACACGTGGGAGGAGACTGCGATTATAGCAGTTACATTTTGACAATATTAGCTACTTCTTCATCCGCACTCTATTATCACAATTACATATCTTATTTCCTTCAGGACCCAATGGCTTCGAACACAAGAGCTCCTGGATTCCTCAGTGAAGAATTTCAAACATGTTGTTGGAGAATGTTAAACGCTATTGTTGGGCCCCAGAGCTTCAGCGATGACTTCCACTCTCAGTCACGGCTTATTGTTTTCAAAAGCAGCCCAGCGAGAGGATACATTTTTAATTCGGTTGTGGGAGTCTGGGCTGCGGGTTGTGTGAATGAGCGTGTTAAATATTTAAGCAGGTAGACGCGGAGGATTGGCTGGTGCCTGTTGTCATGGCTCCCAGACACATTCGCGAGAATGACGACCCTAATGAAGAAGGCTGACCCCAGATAGCCTGCAGTGCAGGATGGTCATGTTGGCTTTAAGAACAGCGTTGGTTCACTCATGGCTCCTCTTTCATTAAGGTCTCAAAGGGCTTTTTGAACGTGACTGATTGTGGAGAGCTATAGAAGTGCTGGGGGTTGTAAAATGCCATTAATAGCATCATACGCATTTAAAACAAAGCAGCAAGAGGGTTGAGAGCGGACTTGAGTAAAAGGTCGCAACCTTTTTGGTCTTGTCCAAATACTGGAATGTTTCCGTGCAGGAAGATCTTAGATCCATTTTGCTTTGTAAGAGATTTAAATATTAGATAACACAGCATCTCTGCCCTCCCTACAGAGAACAAGTGATTTGAGAGGAATGGAATGATATACAGTCAAACCAAAATTTATTCAGACACTTTCAACATTTCTCACATTATCACAGTTTATTTGCTATAGTTTAGAAAATGGGAATAAAATATGACAAGAAGTCAAGAGTTAAACTGTGTCAGAACAAAGTCATCTTGATAATGTCAGATAACTTTGATAGAAAGGTTTGTAACAAAACATGGTCAGGTCAAAGTGTCAAATCAAATTTTTGGTCACAAATTTTTATCAGTTTTACTGGTAGTCCACTGTATGAAGAATTTTTGGGTATAATATGTCACAGTTTACTTTATTTTGCTATCCTCACTTACATAAATGAACTATAGTGTCCTGCACCCACTAGTAAAAAAAATATCAAAAATTATATCTGGTGTCTGAATAATTTTTGATTTGACTGTATATATTCAGCAAGGACGCAATAAATTGATCAAAATTGACAGTAATGGCATTTACATCGATACTGAAAATCTATTTCAAATAAATGCTATAACTTTTTATTTATCAAAGAATCTTGAAAAATATATCATCGTTTCCTCAAAAATATTAAGCAGCACAGCATATTAGAATGATTTATGGGTCATGTGACACTAAAAAAATCAGCTTTGCAGCACAGGAATAAATTCCATTTTGCATTATATTAAAATAGAAAACAGTTATTTTAAATTGTAATAATATTCCACAATATTACTATTTTAATTTTAATTTTAATCAAATAAGAGCAGCTTTGTTGAGTTTTTTTGTTTGAGTTGTTGTTGTTAAATATTTAAAAAACCTTGCTAACTCAGACCAGGGTTTTTGTATTGTTAACTATTCATTTTTATTTATTAATAATTATTTATATTCATTATTAAGGTTTTGAGTATTGTTGATTCACATTACACAGACTAAGATGCGGTTCACGACTCTCTGCTTTTACAGACAACATCAAGGACGCAATAACCTCACTGATGTACTAGCTCAACTATACAAGCCTTTTCAGCTCCGCTCGTCTCCCACAATGCCCTGCTTCATCGTCAGGTGTGTGACTAGCACGCATGGGTTAAAGGCCACGTTACCAATCTCTCTCTTTTTAGACATAGCGCTCGCTGGCTTTCTAGTGCTCTCCACTTTCAAGTTTCCTGTGAACTTAACATCAAACGGCTGAAGCCCTGTGCACTGGCTTTGAAGTGCTGGAGAGAGCTGAGCTCTGCCATCCCCTTGTGCTGGCGCTGGTAAAAAGCTGCCATGCTAAAAAAAGTCAAAGACTGCAGGGAACGGACAGTGAACTCCAGCCACTCCGCCCTCCCTGTGCACCGAATGGAGCCTTTGAAACATATTCCACTCTTGATAATGATGTTTCAGTGCTGCTGTCAGCCACAACTGGAGGTGTGAGGAGCGCGTGTCGGGATTTGGACCTTTCAAGGTTTCGTTTAGCCAGAATCACTCAGAACCTATAAAAGAGAGACTAGGCAGTGAGAATGAATACTCATAAGAGGGTAGTCAAATATAAAAGCTGCAGTTACACTAGAATTTAATCACTCAATATTTTTTATCAAACACTGCAACAGACGATGTATGACATCACGCTCGCCTTTCAAATCATAATTTCAAGATATAATGAATAATAATAATAAATCCAAATGTAAAACATAGTCTACTACAGTTTCCTGAAACATTACAAGCCTGTGGCTTTGAAGTTTGTGTTCTTTGTATTCAGCTGGATAGTGTTTAGTGTTTAGTGTTAATATACTGAATTAGATTTTATTTTTATATTTTCTGCCACTTTAATTTTAATTAATATTTTAGTAATTTTGTTGTGCTTTTGTCAATTTTATATATATATATATATATATATATATATATATATATATATTTTTTTTTTTTTTTTATTTATTTTTTTTTTGTCTTGGAAACTAGCTGAAATAAAGTTAATTTATATTTTATTTCAATTAACATTTATTTATTTTGATGAATTATAACAAAAAAAAAGTGAAACGTATTATAATGAATTTTTTTTTTTTTTTTTAAATATCAATTTAGCATGATTATTATCATTAAAGGGGTAGTTAACATGTGACCCGTGGTAGCAAAATGAGTCGGAATGAGCAATTTTGTTTTCACATTCTCCATTAAAATACCTTCAAAATGATATAGCCTATGACATGAAAAATACAGTTTAAGTTTTCTGAAAATTCAAAGCAAAATCACCACACAAAGTTGCATATTTTCCTCCAATTCTTTTCTAAATAATAATGACTATATAATTAATCACAATATAGCTATTTTTTATTTTATCTTTGTTATTAAAAATAAGAACAAAGATGCAAATAAACAAGAGCAGCGAGTGATTCCGTATTTTCTTTTAATGTTTGATTAACACTGAGACAGATCTATATTAAGACCTACTGTAATGCACAGATCTAATATAATGTTACACATCAGATTTTCCCCCAACCATTAACTAAACGTGGATGTAAGACATAACAGATTATGTTTGTGTGAATCTCGCCAAGACATATTTTGCAATAATGTAGCCTATGTTATAGGGAAATCAGCGTGTCTTATGCACGCTACTATTTGGAGCATTGGGATCGCTAGAAGAGGGCTTAATGAACTCATTTTTGTGAAAACTTCAAATTCGACCAAAACTGACATTTTTCACTTCTTTTGTCTGTAGCTCAAAATTAGACCGTGCGCATTCCGACTCATTTTGCCAGCACGGGTCACACATCATTTATTCACCCTCAAGTTGTTTCAAACCTGTATGAGTTTTTTTTTTCTTTTGTTGAACACAAAAGAAGATATTTTGAAAAATGTTGGTACCCAGTCAAAATATATTTTTTGTGTTCAACAGAAGAATGAAGAGGTTTGGAACAACATGAGGGTGAGTAAATGATGATAATATTTTCATTTTTAGGTGAACTGTCCCTTTAATGATGATAACCATGCTAAGAGGTCACTCTATGATGTATCAATTCTCAGGTCAGAGTTCACCAAACCTGAAGCAGTAAGCACCTATGTTTTTAACCTTACAAATGTGACCCATACTTTTGTCCTCAAAGATTTTATTTTTTATTATGAAAATCCAAAGCTATTACTAATTGAATATGTTGTTAATTTTCTTATTTTGAATGCAAAATTCTTCATTCATAAGCAAAAATGGCTTAAATCTCCTTTGTCTTTCCCCCTTTTTCTTTCTGAAGTTGATTCTCTTGTTTCATGTATTAGACTTATACATAACAAAAAGAGTGCCAAATTTTTGATGCACTATGACAGCTTTTCTAAAATTATGTAATTTTATTTTTGCACTTTTCTGTATAGATAATTTCCATAATTTGATGTAAGCAAATCCAGAATGTTCTTTTTCGGTCTTTATTTTTATGATTGTTCTTTGTGGAAATGTGTTCATGTCTTGTTTCCCTGTTCTGTTTTGCAATAATAGTAATAAAAACCTGAAGCAGTGAAACGTTTTCGCATGAACTCGCGTTTCCAGCCTCCAGTGTTTGCGTGCATATGAATGGAATTCAATGGAACAAAAAGCATAACGGCTCCTTTAAGCTGGGTGTGACAAAAAGTTACACTGCTAATCAAATCAAAACGTGACATGTCTGTATGTTTGAGCTTTAAAAAACCTAATAAACTCAATGAACCAAAAAAAAATCCTAAAATCCTGTTCTTAGTAAGGGAAGAGGACGGACTTATCTGAGTTTGTAACTCATAGCATTGCATTATTCTTGTGGCTTAGCAATGCTTTGTATGTCTGGTACTGAATCCAAAATCGCATAGGCCTACTTCCTTATATAGCAGGCGAAAAACAGTATGTGAAAAGAGCAGTATGAGAGAATTCACAGTATTCACAAAACAATACAGGCAAAAAGTTTCTAAATTTCTTACTACTTCCAGCTAGATTCTGAAGAACACATCCAATGGACGCTTTATTATCCAGAGGCCATGAAAGAGGGAATGACAGTGAGACGGCGTAACTGACATTACAATGACAACATGACAAATGTAGTACGGATTACATTCATACTATATAAAACAAACTTTTTAATGGTTGTGAAGTAATCACTTATTCAAAAGCAATGTGAGTGTGCGTTTTACTTTTACGATGTAAGCTAGTACTCTAAAAGTATGTAGAGCAATCTTTGGTCCCTTGGTTATTACGTTTTATTTGCTTACAAGCACACTACTGCCTATGTTTCTCTCAGTGTTCATTTTTATATCACATGAAAAATCATTTTTCCGAAGGCACGTGCCTGGTCTGATGACGTCACTGTTTGGGGGTAAACCAAAGCCACTAGAAGGCAAGCCTGCGACCATTAGCTGAAAAAGCGTAACGGCTAAAGCTAACGCTTCCGGTCTGCCAGTACGTGGGAAAGGAGACCAGAGGCTGTTTTCTTTGAATGGATGTCAATGGAGGAGAGGCTTCACTACACTCTAAAAAATGCTGGGTTATTTTAACCCAATTTTGGGTCAAATATGGACTAACCCAACTTTTGGGTTAAAAATTTTATGTAAAAATTTAACCCAACAGCTGGGTTAGTCCATATTTGACCCAAAGTTGGGTTGAAACAACCCAGCATTTTTTAGAGTGTACGCTGAATAAGCAGCTTTCTAGAGTTAACAGCTTATCATTTAATAAATCGACAGCCTATCTGCTAATCTTCAACATGTTTTACACTAAACAAAACTTTTGGATTAAACTATTTTTAGAGTTTACCGCAAAAAAAGTGCTGTTTTATAAGAGAAGTCACTGACTTTTTGCGACAGGTTGGATTCAGCTTACGGCACCTTCCATTCATTCCTATGGTATCCGTAAACGGCGATTGAGTGTCGTACAACTCTGACTGTAATTCAATGACGTCAAGGTTGTAATGTGATTGGTTATTAAGGCACACGTGATCCAAGTTAGCCGTTACGCTTTCTCCAATAGTAAGTAATACAGACCCTCTTATCTCCCTACAGTAAGAAAATCTCTGGGTAAACCATAGACTGTATAAAAACATGGACGTAGTGTCGGTGACGTCACCCGTAGGTTTCTGAAGAGCGTTTTTGAAGCTTAAAGTGGGCGGAGCCGGCCGTCGCCATCTTGACCGCGCGTCACTCCCGGGATAATCGAAAATGAGCAAAGAGGCGGGAGCTGGTTGCTGAAACCACGCCCACTTAGCTCGATGGTGGCGACAGCAGCGGCAATCCACCCGTCACTCAAGTGGCCACGCCCTTAATTATGCAGAACTTTTAAGGCTTAATATAATTCAAACGGATGAGTTATAAAAAAAATCACCCCCCTCACAGTTGTAATGAAGGGCAAAATTACCTATATAGACCAAAACCACTTTTTGTACATTTTTTTGTGCTGTAAATTTCAGTAGCCCCTCACTGCAGAACAAAGATCCAGGGGGCGGGGTTGGATCCACATCTAGGGGGTGGAGATGGTAGGTTTAGGGGTGGAGATGGGTAAGTTTAGGGGTGGGGATGGGTAGGTTTAGGGATCAGGGGGTGGAGACGGGTAGGTTTAGGTATATGTAAAGTGGGAGGAGTTGGATCTAGATCTAACCACGCCCCCTGGATCTTGTGTTCTGCAGTGAGGACCATCTCGTAAATTTGTGCGTTTTAGCATGGGGAGTCTATGGAGCTGAGTCCCTTTTGTGGCCAGTCAATGAATTACAGTTTTAGTCACTTCTGTGTTGGTTTCACGAGAGAGAGAGCAGGAGGTAAACGTTTTAGACGTGACAGACGAGCACCCAGCGGGCTCTAGGACCCGGGGATCCCGAGTGTTTTATCTCCTCATCCATTACATTCCCTTCATTTATTCAGTAGATCCAGAGAGAGCAGCACAGCACAATAACTCACATACAGATTCAATTCCAACCACATTCACTGCACGGGAACAAAATGGTGAGGACTGAGAGGCAACGAGGAGAGGTGAAGGCCGAAGACTTGTTTCTGGAGTCCGAAACATCTTTGGATCAGCAAGATTTTGAGATGTCTACTTGTCCTTTCAATGACGTCTTCAACTCCAGAGACTCTTCCATGATAAACACTTTCCTGAAAAATGTACAGGTTTTATTGGAGGCTGCGCGTTACATTGAGAGCGCCGAGAGGAAAGATGGAAGTAAGTGAAATTATAGTGCACTTACGAATGATTTCGACTCTTTTGCGTAATGCAGACAAACTGTTTCATTGTCAATAGACTCAGACAACAAAGGATTGAGTTCAACGAACAATCAGCCAAGTAGACGAGGAACGTGCAATGTGCCCCTATATGCGATGCACGGCCACAGTGCTTTTAAAGGATCAAGTTTCCAAAATGTAAAAGGAGCCCTTTTTATATTTTAACATTTTTATAATACATAATGCATAAGCTTAAATCGTATTTTTAACTGCACAAAGTCATATAACGCCAAATGTCTATTTTATTTCATGTGTCAGATGAAATAAAAACATGAATAATTCCCTCTGCAGCGCATTTAATGTCTCAAATCGCAGGCTGGCATGTACTGTCAAATGGGGCATCTCAAGAGTCTGGCATTGTTCGGCAGTGAGACATGCCAGGCTGTGCCATCTCTTTCTCTCGAGGAACATAAACAAGTATATAAATAAATAAATAAACAACATTTACTGGCACAATACACACGCTGACGTCACCTCTTACTGTGGTAGACTGTAATTTGCATCTTTAACTATCAATTACGCACCGGTGGATGTATGTATGATTAAACAAATAAAGGCATTTGATCATATGAAGTTGTTTTTGTTTTGAGCATTAAATTGTGCTTTGTCCTGAAAGGTAATTTTAGGAAAATGTATGTGGCACCCATGTTTTTTTTATTCATGTTAATGTAAGACTAGTTGTGTCTATAACTATTAAAGAGAGGTTTATGTGAAGCACTTCAGAAACAATAGATTTTCGCCATTCGATTTATTTTCATTATTATTTAATGCGATTTAAAGCAAACCCGTTAAATCTGAAATTTTACATGCAGACTGCATATATCTACTTCAAAAGAGTTCTCCAATTTGCCTTCCTGTTTTTTAGGGGGTGTGTTCACATGACATCCACATGGCGCACGTTGCGCTGCTCTGATTGGCCAGAGCGTGTTGCGTTGGCGGACGCTAACTAGGGCCTCTGACCAATCACGGCGCTGTAGGGCTGTGATGTCATATGTTGCTGGGCCTGGCTTAAACGGGCTGGAAGTGAGGGATTGTGGGAGTTGAAGTGCGCAGTATCAAAACGGGAAAAATGGCAAAAACTGCATTTTTAATCATTAAATGTAACGCAGATTACATGGATTGTTACATGGCTGCTTATAAAATTAAATGATAAATAAATTGATGACTGAAATATAGATTTGAGATGCAATAGCTTGGAGTGCACAGCTATGTAGGAAACCCGGGTTTCAGTTACAACATCTCCCTGTACAACTGTTATTAATAATAATAATAATAAAAAAACGAGTACAACAGTAAATTAATGAATATAAAATGAATATTTATATTTTTCTAGGTATGTTTTTATCTCATTGGCTATAAATTGCTAGATATTCTTAAGGTAGACTTTGTCTTATTCGTTTATAAAAGTATTTAGTATTTAATAATCGCTAATAAACTAAAACATAGATTTAACCAATTCAAACAAGGTTATTCTTTTACTAACTAATATCATAATAATAAACCAGCGTGCCCTGTTCGAGTTAAAGGGCCGGTTGGGTGAAAGACTACATTTCCCATAATTCCCCGCGCGGAGGTCTCTATCCTCTCAGCTGTTAAAACAGTAGGTAAACAAACTGGGGGAGGAGAAACCAGCGCAAGCACCAGGGACTTCGCAGGCTGGACTCTTTTGTACCTGTTTCTATTAATTTTATACACTTTGTATTCGACTGTTTTCCTAAAGCACGTTTACTACTTTGATATTCAGGCGTCGGATGTTTTATTTGTGTTTAATTTCCTGCAGCTAGCTTGGTAACAGTGTAGGAAATACCTCGAGTCGACGGTTCATCAAATAGAAACAAAAACAGGTGAATCGTTGAAGGATATTAAATGCTTTTTTGCAACGCGACAGCTGTCATCGTGATCACATATCAGGAAAAAAAACGACACACATCTAGATTTATTCAAACGATGGCTGCTGTGCTAAATATCCAGAGGTTACTGGAAGCAGCCGAATACATAGAAAGGAGAGAAAGAGGTACATGCTATTGGTATTTATAACACGCAAACTGTCCTGTTATACAGATCGAGCTGTGAGTTAACTGTATTTTGAAGTGCATGAGGGATTTGGCCCGTGACACGTTTCTGCGGTGTCTTTTTCAGAGAGTGAACACGGATATGCCTCGACCTTTCCGTCTGTTCAGCACTCCAGCTACCAGAGACAAAGGAAACTCCGAAATAAAAAGTGCAGCAACAACCACAACAGGTAAGCACCTGATCTGACTCTCCACTTCCACAAGAGGGGAAAACACTGCTGGAGAAAAGCCAGAGAGAGTCGTGTGCACAGATCACACTGCTATGACATCTGTCAGGACCCGGCACTGCTTATAATATTGGCTTGAATCATTGCTGCTGTTTTTCTTGCTCGTTTTCTAGTCGCCTTTTTATTTGTTATGTTAAAAAAGCAGTATAAACTTTTAAATGCGTTTTTTTATAAATATAGCAAAGAATATCAGATATATATATTTTAATGTAAAAGACATTTCTGCTTCTGAAAGAAGGTGTATTATTATTTTTGTTGTCGCTTGGTTTGTTTTGGGGGAGGGGAGCTCTCCTCAGCTGATTGTCAAACTGGACTGCTGCAGCGTTGAGGTTAGGGACCGTGTGAAAACTCACGTCCTGTTTTCGCTTTTTGGGTGTCGTTTCGTTTGAACCGAAAGTCTGCAGTGTGCATATCTTCGGTTTATTTGACGCGTTTGCGGTTAATATCCGCTAAACAGTGGGGGGAAAAAACAAAAAACAAATCAGGTTGCACTATTGGTTCTCACGAGAAGAGTGCTTTAATTTAGCCCCGCACCCTTGAACGCACGGGTCTTATTTACAGCAACTGTTGTTTTCTGGCTGCCAAGGTGAACAGCCTGAGGCGTCTTTATTAAATTAAATTTCCACGTTATTCTCTTTCTAAAACATGTTTTGGAAAATGATCACCGGTTTGTCGATTTCATAAAAGAAACTAATCGAAAATATTAATCTGTCTATTAAAAGGCGCTTTGTTAAATCATGAAAATGGTGCACGCGGCTGTGATGCCAAATGTTATGTTGGTAGACAGTTTATTAGCTTTTGAGATGCCCAAAAATGTAATCCATGTAGGCAGCTCACTAGGTTTTGTGATGCCCAAAATTGCCAACTGGGTGGACAGTGTAATATCTTTGCAAAATTAACCATTGGTTTACAACAAATAAAACCAAAAAAAAAAAAAAACATGGTTATTATAGTTAAACCATGGCAACCACAAATTAACCATGGTTTTGCTACACTAACCACGGTTTAACCATGTTTTTTTGTAGTAAACCTGTGGTTATACAAACATAATAAATCTGCCAGAAGCCATGGTTTACTACACGTTTACTATAATAAAACCATGGTTAATGGTTTCGTAAGGGTAGTCATTCATGTTTAACATGCCATCTAGGTAGGTAACTTTTTATGATGCCTAAAATGTCATCTGTGTAGGTAGTTCACTAGGTTTCGAGATGCCTAGAAGTTTTGTCACTAAGCAATTTACCAGGTTTTGTGTTTTCAGTCTAGTTACAGGTTTCGAGTTGACCAAAAATGCCATCTAGCTACAGAATTGAGTTTATTAAAATTCCATCTAGCTACAGGTTTTACTTTGACCAAAAATGGCATCTATCTATAGGTTTCGGGTTGACCAAAAATGCAGTCTAGCTACACTACAGGTTTTGAGTTGACCAAAAATGGCATCAGTCGATAGATTTCGAGCTGACAAAGTGCCGTCTAGCTGTAGGTTTGAATTGACCAAAAATAGCTTCTAGCTACAGGTTTCGAGTTGACCAAAAATGCAGTCTAGCTACACTACAGGTTTTGAGTTGACCAAAAATGGCATCAATCGATAGGTTTCGAGCTGACTAAATGCCGTCTAGCTGTAGGTTTGAATTGATCAAAAATAGCTTCTAGCTACAGGTTTCGAGTTGACAAAAAATGCCATCGAGCTACAGAATTTGAGTTTATCAAAAATGCCATCTAGCTACGGGTTTTACGTTGACCAAAAATGGAATTTATCAATAGGTTTCGAGTTGACCAAAAATGCAGTCTAGCTACACTACAGGTTTTGAGTTGACCAAAAATGGCATCAATCGATAGGTTTCGAGCTGACAAAGTGCCGTCTAGCTACAGGTTTTGAGTTGACCAAAAATGGCATTTATCAATAGGTTTCGAGTTGACCAAAAATGCAGTCTAGCTACACTACAGGTTTTGAGTTGACCAAAAATGGCATCAATCGATAGGTTTCGAGCTGACAAAGTTCCATCTAGCTACAGGTTTTGAGTTGACCAAAAATAGCATCTAGCTACAGGTTTTGAGTTGACCAAAAATGGCATCAATCGATAGGTTTCGAGCTGACAAAGTGCCGTCTAGCTGCAGGTTTGAATTGACCAAAAATAGCATGTAGCTACAGGTTTTGAGTTGACCAAAAATGGCATTTATCAATAGGTTTCGAGTTGACCAAAAATGCAGTCTATCTACACTACAGGTTTTGAGCTGACCAAAAATGGCATCAATCGATAGGTTTCGAGCTGACAAAAAATGCCATCTAGCTACAGGTTTTGCATTGACCAAAATGCCATTTAGGTGAGCAGCTCACAAGGTTTTTTTTTTCTCAGACAGTGTGCGTGTGATTATGTTTAGGGTTGTGTGAGTTCCGTCTGTTTTGTTTCACTGCATTTCTAAGTAACAGATATCTTGATGACTGATCTCAGGTCTGTGTTACTGTACACAAAGCGATCACTGATGGAGGGAATGTAAAGGAAACACTATCTGATCATCTGGCATGCCTGTGTGTGTCTCCTGAGGAGAGTTCATTCAGGCCGCTTCAGTTGAAATGGAGATGGTGGAAAGATTGTGAGGAAAAAATACTTTTCCACATATTTAAAAAAAAACTGTGTTGGGCATCCTCATTTTTGTTTTCTTTGTATGCCTTGGGCAACCCACATTTTTGAGCATTAAAACACAAGATTGTTGCACTTCTGCTGCGAATTATAGATACGGAATATGCCAGTGTTACACTGTAACAAAAACATCCATAGAAAATGAAAATGTACTGGTAATTTTTCTACTAGGACATTGTCCGTTAAGTTTATGGACACTTGAACCCTAAAATACAACACAATGCAAAGCATATTTCAAAACAACAGGTAAAAACCTGAGAAAATCAACACTGTGTCCCATTTTTACAGTCTTTTCCTAGAGTGTATGTCTCTTGACACTACACATACTATCACGCAAAAATAAAAGCTGTGAAAACACAGCCATACTGTTCGTTTTTTTTTCACCTGTCTTTTCCTCCCTCACTCTATTCCTCCTCCCCCCGAGCTCGCAAGCATCCTCCCGTGCAGAAGCGGCAATACCATAAGGTCAGCTACAGGATGCCTGAAAACACGATCTTGGTATTAGTAGTCGCCAATAAAGGGAAGTGGTCACGTGACCCATGGAGAAGTAGGCCCTCGCTGCAGCCACATCTTGCTGCCCCTGCAACGGCATTGCTGTGCACCGGTTCGGCCGGCCATTTAGAGCTTTGGAAAAGCTTTCAGCATGTTGCCACACAAAGAACCTCTTAGGGGGACGGCTGATTCACTTTACATTATTAACATAACACTGACTCGTGCTCTCAGAGAAGGCGAGAGAGAGAGCGTCCACTGGCACTCACTCATTGTACGAAGAGGAGAGCTCTCTCACGTGCTCGCATATAGGCTGGTCATTGTGCTCGCTCTGCTCTGCACACTTCATTTCTCTGTCTTTACGCTGCAAACAAAGAGTTGCAGCGACATGTGGGTCATTTAGAGGAGCCTTTATAATTCCTTCTGGAGCCACTGGATTGGTTGTGGCTGGTTCAGCCCCCAATAAAGATTAATTAGTAAATCCATTGGAACCTTTAATGACGCATAGCCTTGTTCTTTATGAGCGGCCAGGCTTTTTTCAGCGTATATGTTCTCTGATCTCACAATGAGAGCTGATGTTTAATTCAGGAGATAAGTGCTCGAGAAATGAGCTTATGCTTATGATGAGGGTTATGATAAAAACCTTGCACTTAATTCCGCACAAACTCACAAGCAAGTCGATGTTTGCGCATTCATTGTTTCTGTTTTGTTTTATAGGTCCACACATAATGAGCTGGAGAAAAATCGGTAAGTACGATTTTTAAGTTATGTTTTACTCTAATACTGAGAACACTGGCAATGATAGGAAATATATCACAAGCAAATATCACAAACTTACCTCAACCGCATGAGCACCATGACTTGAACATGTGCGCTAATTGTAATGATTACAAATAGGTACTAAAAATTTTAGGGGAAAAAAAAATGGGTCCCAGTATGAGACCAATGCTTTAGTTTTTTGTTTTGTATATTGTGTTTGAAAACAGTGATGTATTGCATTCTTTTACTTGCAATCAAAATTGGAAATTGGAGCTTTGTGGTTTGGTTGCTGTATTTCCTGTTTTGCTTTTTTGTAGAGCATGGGCATGTAAGTGAGGGAATAGTGTATATTTGTCATTGCAGAAAAGACTTGCAGTAAACAACACTGTAAAGATCCTTACAAATGAGACAAGTTATGCAATGGTGGTGGTAAGTTATAGTAGTTAAAAAAAGTTAAAAACAGTTTGATTCTTGATTGAGTAAACTGATAAAGTATCATGAGGAATAACTGTAGTGCTTTAAAAAAAAAAAAAAAAATTTCGTTCACCTCAAGCATTGAAGCTGCTTTTCAAAATTCATAAAATTTGAAAAATAAAAATGCCATTACATGGGGCGAACAGGAAGTTTGAAACACGGAAGAATTGTCCTACAGCTGTCCTCAGCTTGTCCGTGCTGCAACAGGTAACTAAAAGTGAAAGTAAGATTTGACCCAATTCTGCTAATCTAAGGGCATTCCCTCTCCTCATGGCTCACCTGCCCCTCGGTCCTGCACAACTACTGCAGCCTCAGTTTCAGATTACTACCCAGAGTTCAGGGAGACAACAGAAACCAGAGATGCACTCATATGTCCATTCTTTCACAATATCATTTTCATAATAGGAAGTTCACAGAAGGAAACAAGTAATTACTGTAGGTGTACATTATTAGGAGAATACAAGTGTGATTTCTTTGAAATGTCCCAAACCCATGGGTGGTGTTTTTCTTCGAAATCACCACCTGTGTGCAGAGTGAACATAATGCGTGAGTGTTTACAGATGATGGACTGTATGTTCTGGTCTCATGAGTGCTTATCTGATAGGCATTAGACACTGACAGTGCGGGGCCTGCTATTTAGGCTCTGTGCATGCGAATACTGGAAGCTCCACTTCAAAGACCGAAAATAACTCTCGTCTAGACTAACAGGAACTCCTTTGTGACCCTGTGTATGAAGACCTGAAGCTCTATTAACTTTTCTTAAGCACAGCCGAGTCTTGGAGTGTCACATCTATTTGCTTGCCAGTCATTTTGGATGGGACATGAGTGAGACTTGGACAAAGACTTTGCTGCAGAATCATTGGTGGACCAAAGCACACAGTTTTACTTGAGTAGTTTTAAATGCACCATATGTATGTGTGCATGCAAGCAGACTCATCTCCTCCCAGATCGGCTGGGTTTCTCAGATAATGTCTACACATGTGAAGGGTTGTCAGTGCGCCGGCGTGGGGTTGTATGGGTTTGGTACAGATAAAGAAGACGAGGCTTGTCGGACAGCCTTTTAGTGTCAGCACAAACAAATATTACACAACACATTATGACGAAGGTACAGTCAGCAGCTACACTTAAACCAAACCATATTACCCCTGACTCCGCATGACTTGTAGAGTTCTCCAAGATAGGACACCTATAATTTAAATTTTTGTACCCAAACATCTCTTCCAACTCAAAGTTTCAATACAATACTTTGAATTAGTCAAACGCCTTGAGTGGCCCAATTGGAAGTGCAAGGGGACAGTTTCCTGCTCGCCAAAGACTTATTGCAGTCCCAGGTGGCAAGGGGTGTCCATTTTGTGTTAGGTATCACATGCAATTTCTGTTTGATGAAGATGTAAGATAGTTCAGTGTTTTGCATGTGAGAAAAGAAGAGGAAGCAGATGAAAGCCTTGTGACCACATTCCGGCCTCTCGCAAGCCACCACACGTATACAGATAACACACGTGTGTTCATGCAAGCATGCCACCGTTTGATCTTATGATGCCTTTGAACATATGTGGTGAGCCTCAACTTCCTTAACTTGGGTTTGGTTGCAGAGTTCGGATGTCAGAATGTATGAGCTAAGGAAGATGTCGAATTGAACTGAAATTATGGATTTCATTTCCAATTATGGGTATGTGGTTGTTAATTATTGGGTATATGAAAGCGAGGGTGTTTGGTTGTGTGTTAAGCATGCTGTCGTGGATGTGTGGGCCGTGGTGTGTTTGACAGTCAGAATGCAAAGGCTCAGGAATAAAGCTGCCAAGCTGGCTTACTGAAAATAGACCAGCGGCCCTAAGAAAAGATCTTTTAGAACGTAGAGGAGCTCGGCCTGATTGGCTACAACACACTTCCGCCCACAAAGAGAATCATTTGGAATAAAGTGCGTTTAGAAGATGCGACGTCATCCATCGCCAAAGTGTTCTCCTCAAGAACTTGCTGCCGATGACCTTACATGTTGTCCTCCCGGTTTTCTATGGCAGTACAGAGGAAGCTGGAGTCAGAACATTCCGCTTCCCCTGGGAATTCCAGAAATCCCTGGAAGGGAAGCTGAGAACTGACTGTCCTTTCTGACCTGATGCCTTGTAAGCTTTTCTTGGCCAGCAAAAGCAGCTTAGGAAGTGTGATCTTTGGTCAAGTAAGCAATGCAGAGTCGCACACGTGCCAAGGCATGTTCGCAATGCACACGTAAATGCACACTCATGCTATGGAAAGTTGACAAAGCTCTTGGTGTTTTGGGTGAGTCGGGAAGGACACACACCCCCGTGGCAGTCTTTGGGTTATGTCGGAAGAGTATAGCACAGGACATTTGAGATTCAGAGGCCACTAGAGGCTCGTTTCCACTGAGCGGTACGGTTCGGTACAGTACGGTACAGTACGCAATTATTTCCATTTCCACTGTTAGAAGTTGTGAATGATACCAAAATAGTGAACCGTACTGTACCACTTTTATTTGGTACCATTCCGTTGGGGTACCTAGCACAGCAAAGGGTACCAAAAGGGTGGAGCTAAACTCACTGCAGAACGTTGATTTGTTGACTAGATCGTCACTTTTGCGTGATACAAGGGGATAAAGCTTCTCCTTCACTCGTTCCGCTCTGCTGTCCGTGAGTGTTGGGCTTATTTACATCAAAGTGCGCGCAAACAAAAAATATAACAGTGTATTTTATAATTTTATATTTTCACAGAGACAATAGCCGTTTCTCAATATGCGTTCTTGTCTGTTCTTATGGACTTGTGAAACGTCATTGCCCAAAATCCCGCGTAATTTTCTAAATATACTGTTATTGTGTCAGGCGAGAATGTAATTGTTTAAAACTCAAATCTGCGGTTTATTTATAAAGATAGCGCCTATTTGAAAATTTGCTATGCCGATTTCGGAACTCCAGGTGATCACCGGGCACTCAGTGCTCATGTATCCGCATAGAGCAGCTTTAGCTCAGCTAGTCCTTCCAACATTTGCCGCTGGCTCTGATGCCTCTGTAGTGATTAAACATGAGATACAATTCGTTTTGGGTAGGGAATATTTAACAGGCATTCATGGTCTCATGAATCTATTATTTGTTCCTGGTCATATCGTTTTGGCTGAGCACAAAGTTATGTTTAACTTTATATATTTATTTTGAACTTTACCGTAGCACAGTGCTGACCTGTAGCATACGTTTGACTGAATTGTTTGCTTTTGTCTTTATTTCTTCTTATATAAGCCTCTTATACTTTCTACTTATACTTTTATAATGACTATTATTGTTCATTAAAACTGACATGTAACAAAAAGAGGCAGAGTTGTGCTTATTGTCGCGCTTTATCGTCGATCGCTACTTTCCGGCATACACCACGCCTACCAAGGAAGGGTAGTATTGGCAGTGGAAATGCAAGCCTGATCAGGGTTACCCGTACCAAATCGAACTGTACTGTATCGTACCGCTCAGTGGAAACTAACCATAGTGCTCTGCCTTGCCCCACATTTACGGTGTTCTGTAAAAGAACACCGTGTTTTATCGCACATCTCGCTTCCAATGCTGCATGCATGGTTACTAGTGGCTAAGGTTACAGAAACAACACACAAACAGACCCACATCCTTGATGCTATCATAAACCTTGCTATACATCCACACCCAACATTTTTTTAGACTCCTCGGGCCTCATTTACAAAACGAAGGAACGACAGAAAATTGGGCATACGGTCGTTTCAACGCAAAATTTGGAATTTATTAAAATGGACATGAGCAGTGGCTACGATCAAATCTCACGTCTGGTCTCAGCTCATGTACACAAGTTTTTGAGCTACTTGAACTTGCGCGCAGCATAGTAAATTGGGTGGAGAATTGTAGAATGACAGCATTTTGTTCATTTAGGTTATTTTCCTGACTGTCAACCGAAGCTCACTAGTCGATCGTTAACCATTAAGATTAGAATGTTGTTGTTGTTTGTTTCTTTGTTTGTTTTATACAGAGCTTTAGCTTTATTTGTGCGAATAGCAGCGTAAACAACAGACCATGAAGATTCAATCTTCGCATCATGCACCTGCAGCACCTCTGTGAATGGAGAAAAACAGAAATTAACTCTATAAAAGGAATAAAATAAATTGGACCACACAAAATATATAATAGACTATAATATAATAGCCTATTATAAAACAAAAGGAAAAAAAAACTGTGCAACAAGTATAGGCTGCACTCGTTTTTGTGACACTCTTAATGCATTTTATTTCTTTTCTTTATATCTTTATTTGATTTTATTCATCAGATCGCGCTGGCACCTCACGCACACACTAACAACATTAGCATTGCTTGACATTTCAGCTATTCATCATCAAACTAAAATGCAGTCAACGAAATATAAAAGTTACACTGTTTATTTTAAAAGGTCCTCTGTGAAATCAGCGTGCAGTGGCCAAACAAACATTTTTGCACATGTGAAGGATTTTATGTGAATATTGGAACATGAGTGAAGTATAAAGCCATGTTTAGGCTACATAATAAATAATAGTTTAACAACCAAATAATACAAATATTGCAAAAATGGAAACATTTGGATTCTTGTCGAATGAGAGAGGCTCGTGTGCACATGCCGTTTCAGCTTTGTTTGATGTTTGTGTGCTGTTTATAATAAATGCCAGCTTATAGCGTGATTTTTTTTTTTTTGTATATTATAGTTTAATATAATTGTATAGCTGCTTATTTTGTCATTCTTGTTCTGTAATATCGTTAAAAGTAAAGGATTTGTTGTGGACTGAAAGGAACTAAATAGGCTAAATAATGTTTATGTTTGTAAAGGTTTCCTTATATTTACCGGTATTTAATATACATAAAAATAATGAAATTCTTTGCAGTTACAAGGGTAACGGGTGTTTTTGGAGTAAGATCAATTTCTCTTTCATGAGATTACTTCCTCTTTTTGACCAGGTTTTGTTTCTCCTTGTCATAAACTCTAGGGGCGAGGCTTGTAAACCGGGGTGTTTTTAGGGGTGTGATATTCAAATGACGATTGTTTTCAGCCGCCACATTTATCAACTTGCGATCATTTGTACGATGAGATTGGTGCCATACGAATGTTTCATAAATCACACGTGAACTCTGTCGTAAGTTGATTTGTGCGCACGGATCTGCGCTCATTTCTACGTTAGATTGATAAATGAGGCCCCTCCTTACTAGTACAAACAAATTCTTGAATTACAGGCTGAAATCTAGGAAGCAAGTAACATTCCTTAATGACACAGTCAGTTGAATGTCACCAGCAACACCCTTAAATCCTATTAATGAAATTTGTATGTTTTTTTTGTTTCTACATTGTGTCCAAGTATGACAGTTTGCAGGCCTGGCAAGGTTGTAACCAAACGTTCAAGATTGGTGCAAAGACCAAATGTAATTGCTTAACGATTGGCCAATGAAAAAACAAAAACAAAAAAACAAAACAAAAAACAAACAAACAAACAAAAAAAACATTATTGGGCAACCACTAATCAAAATGGGGTGACATGTCCTCCTCAGTGTTTGTGGTGGTTACAGCCCTGAGGACTACCACAGTGTGTCATATATTGAGTTATGCTTGGCCTAGGGAATCATCATGGCAGGCAGGACAAAGCTATACTATCCAATCAGTGGGACCTCCTGTAGGTCGTCCAATCATAACCAACCACATTGATCTGCACTCACTCTTTTCTTTGTGTGTCATGGCCTTTGATCTGATTACGGAAGAGTCCTATGGCTGTTTGCCCTTCCATCACCGCTGTGTGTGTATTTTTTGTGTTCGGATTAGGCGTCCTTCCGGGGAAGTAAAATGGATTGAGTGGATTTTCTGAGAGAGAGTGGTGTGATCCAAACATCTGGTGACATTTCTGTTTTCTGATTTCGTCCCGTTTGTTTTTGGGGATCACCTCACGTTTATTAGATTATCCAAAGTGTCCACAACCTTCTGGCCAATTGAAACCCACATAATAGAGAGCCGTACAATAGAGAATCTTTGTTTTCCATGCATGCAGCCATCTGCAGGAGCTTTAGGGATGGGGGCAGCAATCACATGACCACACACACATGAACTCTGTGGGCATGTGAGTGGGGTCTGCTGGTCTGAGCTCTACGGAGCAGATTACAGCTCAGCACGTGTGAACTAATCCATGTGTTACTCATGGGCCAGAGCGGGCCTTGCTCCACCACAGCTGTTACTGAGTTTGTATGTGCTCCTTTATTTCCCTGTGGATTGTAGCCATCGCTCTGCCTGTAGTGCGTGTTTATGTACGTGTGTTTAACCAGGGGTGCAGCAAAGGGAAATCCTCGGCCCGATGTAGTTCTTGTTCAGACTCCCCCTACTAGAGATGAGTCTAAATGTTTGACTAGTTGCACAACAGCTGACTAGACGAATGGAAGTGAGACTAGTTCATCCACATTTTTTCATTTGTTTGTGTGTAGTTTTTGATATTTTTAGTGCTACATGTTGTATCACATCTCATGCATCCCATCATGAGAATTGCATTCAAGACATGGATTAAGTTAAAAAGAGTCCAACTTCTTGAAACCCTTGCAGCCCATTCCATTACTTCGTGCTCTGTTGACGTTGACTGAAACTAGTTCGTCGACTAGCTACCCACTCACTCTTCGATTTTGAAAATATGTATTTTTGCACATCCACCCCCCTTCGTGTGTTGTACAGTAAGCTGTCATTGGTTCACACCATGCATGGCTCAAAGGCTTCTTTGTTTCCAAGCATGTTTACATAGATTGCCGTCATAGTGTCTGTCTCTACTCTCTTTCCACTGGTATCTGTCTCTTCCTCCTACCTCTTTATTCATCTCCCTTTCATTCTCTCTATTCTGACTACCCCCACCTTCTAACTTTACATCTGCAACCATCTCTCCCTCCCTCGTTCTCTGCCCACATTTGAGGGTTTCTTTTATTCTCAGCGTGAGTGTATGTTGGTTTTAGGTTGGTACATCTCTCTAATGTCATGATCACGTTGCTTTTCGTCCAGTTTTTGGACAGATTACATGAGAACACCGGACTAGCACCAATAATGGCCTCCCATCTGTGTTTGTTTGCGTGGTGGGGGAGGATACCTCTCTCATTTAATCTGAGAGCTGTTCGAGAGCTCGGGACTGTTACTGATATGATGGGGACACGTCTGCATGCTCACCCTTTGTGACATCATAAAGCACGTGGCCAAACCTTTAAATAAAACAAGGCTGGTAACCCAGATCAAGCTGTCAGTTCTGCTGTATTGATCAGATCTGAACTAGGGCTTGAGAACCTAGAGCCTGTTCTCGCTTTGTAATCTGTGCAGTGGTGTGCAATAACCCAGCCATGTGACACGACGCTTCAAAGACATCATGTGAGGCAATGGAGAAAAATATACTAAGGGAGAATCCGCAGGAAAAAAACCCAGACTTTTTTAGAGGGCATGCATTGCTATACGGTGACTTCATGCCATTATATGGCTCCGGGTTTCATCTATATTGTACGCACGTCATGCTATAAATAGGTCCTTGGTTGAGAGAGGATGCATTTTGTGTTCTCACTCAAAGAATTAAATAAGATTCAGGAACAATCTAAATCAAACTTTTATGTGGATTTCTATCAAAGCTGTGCAGATTTTTATTTGCAGCAAAGACAGAGGTGCTGCGTGGGAAAATGTGAGATTTCCTGCTGTTGAAGCAAGCTATGATTATGCATGTGTATATGTGGATAGTTGGCAAATAGCCAGGCCAGTATGAAATCTGCATACTTTTTTTCCATGCTCTTGTGTGGGGAAAATGTGTTGAATATTTTGTTATAATGCAGATTATAATTTAAGAGTGTGTTCGAATGTAGGGGTGTCGCGATATACCGGTATTGACGATAACCGTGATATTCAAAGCAACAATTATCGATATCGTGTTAATTTAGTGTGTGACGATATACCGGTATTGGCGATAACAGCCATATTTAAAATGAACAGGACTCTTATGATAACACCACATGTAAATACTCCAGCGCCAGTACCTGGTTGACCTCCAGGTGGCAGTATTGTGCCTTAACACTGACACCTGTCAAACAAGAAGATGCAGCGCTCGCAGCTACTCCGAGAAGAGCCGTGTTCATCAGAGTAAGTTGCCATTATTTTACTAGTCATAGAATGGGAAATGTTACATTAACCTGTTAACAGAGGTTTTCTGTTCATATATTTAAATAAAGGGTGATTATTTTAATAAGTACCCGCGTTTTCTTTACTCGTCTTATTTTTGTATTTGCAATCAATACGGCCTGTGCGTAGTAACACTTTATTTCTTTGTTCAAATCTATTAACAGTTACACGATTAAAACTGATCTTGAAAAACTGAGTGAACACATTGCTACATTAAACTCTGTAAAATGTTAAGTTGGTCGCAGTGCCATGCACTTAATGCCTCATCTGCGGCCGTCCTAGACGCACATTAAAACTGAATTAGCAGCGCTCTTACTGCATGACTTCAGTGGCGCCAGCGCAACTATAGGTTAAAGAGCTTAAAATACAGGTACGCAAGTTAACAGGTTGAAGTATCAGTTTAGATGTTAATATGGCAACACTTTACAATAAGGTTCATTAGTTAACATTAGTTTATTACATTAGTTAACATGAAATAAGAATGAACAATACTTCCACAGCATTTATTAATCTTAGTTCATGTTAATTTCAGCATTTACTAATGCATTATTAAAATCACAAGTTGTGTTTGTAAACATTAATGCACTGTGTCCTAACATGAACAACGAACGACTGTATTTTTATTAACATTAACAAATATTAATAAATTGTGTAATAAATGTATTGTTCATTGTTCGTTCATGTTAGTTAATACATTAATGTTAACAAATGATATCTTATTGTAAAGTGTTACCATTAATATTTATTCATCATACTGTTGAACTTGACAGTATTTTCTCTCTCGTTATTTCATAGGAGCTCCAAAGAAGACAGAGAAAGCCAGAGTCATGTGCCCTGCGTTTATCAGTATCCCTATGTTCGCTGGGTGAAAAAGAAAAACTCAGTAAACAAAGTAAAAAATAATTTGACTGATATCTTTTTTTTCCCCCCAAGGTTTCTATAGATATCGCGATATATCGATATTGTGAATTCTTATGGCCACAATAACCGTGATATGAAAAATCTAATATTGTGACAGCCCTATTCGAATGCTGTCAACCCCTCTTGACCTTGACATTACTTATTACCATACCATGCCCATAGCATTATGCCAGCTCCATTCATTATTTACCAATAAACAAAGCAGAATCTGGAGCAACCATTTGTTTTCAACTCCTAATAAAACCCCTAACACACCAGAGGACAGAAAGAACGGGATTTCATGTTGTTTCAAGTCCTACTGTTACCCATATTCTCTATCTATCTATCTATCTATCTATCTAAAGATGTATTTGTATAAACATTACAATGCAAGTGCGCATGAATGCACATTATATATTGCATTTGTTTGTTTGATAATTAAATGTAATCCAGCTATTTCATGATCGTGACAGCCATGACTATGAGCGTGTGTGTTTATTTTTATGAGTCATTTAAAGGAAATGTGAAGATGTTTTGTCATAATAAAATTCTTGCTCGGGGTGTAAGAGAGAGCAGGTCTGAACATGCTCACACGTAAGAGGCACGTTTGATTTGAGTTATTATTACACCGAGTTGTAGAGTTCTCTATATGACTAATGCAGAGGAGGATAAATCTTGGCATCTTCTACCAGCGCCAGATCTTGACCAGAAGAATAGTCTCAGCTTGCAGCTTTGAAGCACAGATTCTGCACACCCACGATTATCAAGGGTCGTTCATTTACTCTGTTCCAAAACCAAATGAACTGCCTACAGAGTCAGCGTTTTAAGGCATTATAGTTAACTTGTTTTAGTCACATTTGCCTTTGTGGAGAAGGTGATCCCAGAATGCAGTGCAACAAAAAAGTATCAATAAATACGATAATTTTACGCAATATTTCTGTGTGCAGTATTGCGCTGTTAGCTTAATTTCCAATTATAAATCAAGTTTGAAAGTTTTTCAGATCAGCCATTTATGAGTTTCAAAGACTGTTCACTCTTAAAAAATAAAGGTTGCAAATTGTTTTTTTTTTTTGTTTGTTTTTTTTTTTTTTTGCGGTGATGCCATAGAAGAAAGATTTTTGGGTCCGTAAAGAACTTTTCGGTGATTAATTCTTAAAATAATTTTTTTCTTAATGTGAAGAACATTTCAAAAATTTGAAAAAAAAAATTTTTCCACTAGAAAGAACCTTTTGTGCAAACCTTTTGATGCCTCCTTAGAAGGCAGCTGCCAATGTAGGAATCGAACTGCAAATTTTGATTTGGCAACAAAGCTAACGTGATAAAGTTCACCTATGTTACATAACCTGACTGCGCATTGTTTGTTGTTCATACCGCAAGTTATTCATAGTAACTGAAACACACCTATCTTTACCTAGACCATGTTACGTCTAGCTTTTGTGTGTGTGTTTTTGCGTTGGTTTCTGTTTTGATTTCTCGCATTATGCAACCGATCTTTTTAGGTACCACAGAAACTGAGGTTTAATGCGTAACGTCATAATTAGGTCTTTTAAAGATGTTGTTTTTCACTTAGCCTGTGAGACGACAGACTTAGTGATTGTTGTTTGACACGGTCTCTGTCTGCAGACTGAAACAAAGTCATTTATCACGCCACACACAGACGAAAGCAAACACGCGCACATATATATGGCCTTCCCGGCAAGCGCTGCTGGAGTGTGTGACGTGACGCTGTCATGTCTGGAGATAGATGGTATGTAGATAGCGTGAGAAGTACTTTAAAGATATTTGGGTTACATCTAGTTGCCTTGGTGAGGGGGTTGTAGGGTGTAGACGAATTAGAGGCCTGGTGCAGATATTTGTATGAGCTACAAGTAAGTCTAAAATACCAGTCTACCCCCTACAGCCATTAATGCACCAGGTTGATCAATCAATGTCCACACACACACCGAGGCAGAGACTGGAGCGTCTGCGACAGGCGTGTGTGTGTTTGAGAGAGACTGGTGTCCTGATAACAGTGCCCTCTCGGTGGTGCTCAGACAGAGTGATAAGGCTTCTGATAAATCGACTGCCATTGTCACAGGCCAGACAGAGTGTGTGTGTGTGTGTGTGTGTGTGCGCGCACGTGTTTTTGTGACAAATGAGGACATAACTTTGTAAAATGACATGGGTATGACATAGGTATTACAAGGGGAAGGTGACTTTTCAGGACATTACCCCATGTCCCCACTTTTCAAAACGCTTATAAATCACACAGAATAGAGTGTATTGAAAATCTGAAATAGCAGAAAGTTTCCTGTAAGGGGTAGGGTTAGGTTTAGGGTTGGTGTAGGGCATTAGCACACAGTTTGTACAGTATAAAAACCATTACGGCTATGGAATGTCCCCACTTTTCACAAAAACAAACCCGTGTGTGTGTGAAAGAAAGAGAGCAGCCATCTTCATTGCCGATAAGGTGGAATGCAAACGGAATTAGAGTTGAAAAGCCTCAATAACACAATTAGAGACTCACGTGCTGATAGCGATCAGCCGTACGTAAACACGCTCATGTAGATCTATCTACCTATCTATCTATCTGTCTATCATCCTATTGTTTATCTATCGTTCTATTTATTCATTCTATCATTCTATCATCCTTTTGTTTTATTATTTTTTTCTATCTATCTATCGTTCTATCGTTCTAGCCTTCATTCTATCTATAGGTCTGTTATGTCTACCATTCTTTGATTCTGTCTGTTATTCTTTATATCATTCTATTGTTCTATCATTCTTAATGCTTATTTCAAGTATTAAAATGTTTTTAGTGTTTTAGTGTTGTTTTTAGTTTTAGTTAACACTAATAACTCCGTAGGACACACAGGTCACTTTTGCATCAGAAAGGAAACAACCTCAACCTCAACTTTTGAGTTCCTAGAATACAATCTTCAAGTAGTCAGTGGCATGTGTGGGTGTGCGTGTGTGCTTTGTGTTTAAGCTAGAGAATTAGGTGTTGTCTCATAAGCGGTTGGTCAGATCACACAGGTACAGCGAGTTCATTGCGTTTTTTCAGGGTGTGTGTGTGTGTGTACGAGGCTGACGTTTCTGTTTGTCATGTTACAGGCGAGCCCACCTTCGTTTGTGTCTTGAGCGATTGAAGTCTCTCATCCCGCTGGGACCAGACTGCAGCCGCCACACCACTCTGGGACTGCTTAACAAGGCCAAAGCACACATAAAGGTAAACACACTTCAGAGGAGCTCCTAAATTAAGCTAATGATGTCAGAGCTATGGCCTAGTGGTTTGCGCACATGCTCTGACACATTGTGCCATGGTGCTCATGTGGGAAATATGAGTTTGAATTTGACTCGCCACGTTTACTCATTCTGTTTCCCCTGTCTCTGCCTGTGATATCCTGTCCAGTCTAAACAACATTTACTTTTACTTCTTTGTCAATTAATTAATTTTATTTATTTATTTTAATTTTGACATTTTGAGATTATCGCATTGGTGGATAACCACACAGTCAATAACGCACCAGAAACTTCAGAACTCTGTCAATATGAATAACTATCAAAAGCATATTCAGTGTTATTTTAGTATTATTATGTTTACCATTAAAGTATTTAGTAATGTTTTGAATTAGTTTTTTGTTTTTTGTTTTATTTTTAGTCTACGTTATAGTAATTGCGTTAGTTTTTTTTTTGTTTTGTTTTTTGTTACTGATTTTTAATAAGTTTAAGTTGATATACTAAAATTGTTTTATTTCAGCTAGTTGCAAAGGCTTTTTTATTTTACTTTTTAGTTCAAGTTTTGTAATATTGTAATATTTGTATTTATTTGTAATATTGCATTTTATTTAGATTTAATTTAAACATGGGTATGTCTAATGGATTTTTTTGAAGGCTTGATTGTGTTTATGGGGTGCACATGCTTCGTTTTTAAAAAATCGCATTATTTTTCACATATTTTACCTGTATCGTACACTGCTTTTCAGCTAGCATAAAAACGGCCAGTCGATTTCCTGGTTCTCTGAAGGTCCTCCCTCAGAAATTCACAATAGGCTCTGATTGGTTAGCTGGCCCACTGTGTTGTGATTAGCTAAACCGCCTCTAGTGCGCATCTAAACGTCCCGCCTCCTCAGCTCAGCGGTTGTATTGTAAACAATGGCGTCGTCTATATTGCTTATCAGTTTGAGCCTGATTGAGACCCAGAGAATATTAGTGAAGAGGATCACGCAGAACCTGTGCAAGCACGGCTTT
>CM077231.1:16524264-16581764 GCA_039654775.1 Spinibarbus caldwelli
GTGTTCATAATTTTATTTGTTTTAACGCTGAAAGGCATTCCACTACTAGTTTTGTGTGCTGTGGACGTTGAGTGAGCGGCGCATGCGTGTCAAAATCGGCGCGAAGCACTACGAACTCTCTTCCCGCTATACTGTAAATCTTAAACTCATTAATTTCTTTATTTTGTGTGAGAAGAAGCATTCAGACTTGATTAACTTTCCTCAAGTCGTATTTATTTTCTCCCTTTGATCCCAAATCGGAGAAAAGGGTTAACTTATTTCATTCGTCAGATCTTTGATGGCATTCCCCTTCCTTTTAGTTTATTCCCTAATTCTCTTCTAAACCGTAAACTCACTCCATCTGTGATTAATTTTTTTATTTTATATTTCCTCCCCAAATGCAGAGCTGCTTTTTAGTGCGTTTTAAAGCCAAGTCTAATTTGTAAAGGTTCTGCCTGCAATCGAGCAGCACGGACATCTGCTTGGTGTCCCGATCCAGCATCAACCAAATGCTTTTGGCTGCTGAACGGCCCATATGTGTGGAGTAGTTGCACTCACCCCTGTTAAGAGAGTTTTAGTATTGACTGTTTTAGTCGGGTGTAAATTCATTGTCTTTAGAACAAACTGTTTTGGTCGCGCGGACGAATGTCACAGAGGCATTTTCAGGTGCGTTGGAACCGAACTCAGAGGTGCTTTATCAACACCTGGCCAAACCACAGACAAGAACCTCTGTTGTCGTCCTCACAAGAGGACGTGTTGCTTTTGTCTTTTCTTTTCATTCATATTGTTTTATTGATTTAAGAATCTGCACTATTTAAAGCCAGGGCCTATACTGAGATGCCAGTGCTTTTTGTTTTGTTTTATTTAATTTTTGAAGAGAATGGACCGTGTCCTGTTGAGGCCACCGTACCGATCCAGGCCCGAACTCAACAACACTTCCAAGAGAAGTGGTGCTGGTCTAGGATCAGCTCTCCCACGTCTCAGATCTCAGTCGCTCCGGAGGAAAAGAAAAATTCTGAACGGATCCTGAAACAGCATTTGTGTTTTGTCTGTTAAATAGTCTGTTAGAGTCGAAGCTTTTCCACCCGGAAGGAACAGAGGTCCTGATGAACTTGTGGCCATTCTTTGTAAACATGCACTCTATGATTCTAGCTGTGAGTTAAAATGCAATACTTACAATAAACACCAAGATTGTAAAAAAAAAAAAACAAAAAAAAAAAAACAGGAAATCAGGAAATGCTTTGTGTTTTTCTTCATTTTCTTCTTTATTGATTTAAATCTTAGTACTTGTCGTTTTAGCACTGACACACATGCACATAATTATTTCCCCACACAAAATAATGAACAATTTTAAGAAAATACAAGTCATTTTGTCAATAGTGGTATTCTGCAGTTTGGGATGACGCGATATCAGTTTAGTCCAACATGGCTGCTGCAGTGTTTATCTGAACTTGTGTAAGGTTTTCAATCAAACAAAAATCTGAAGAATCCTGCCTAAAGTATAATTTTTCTTTTGAAGATTGTGTTAAGAAGAGTCTCATCTACATTAAACTGCAAAATTGTGGACTCTATTGGTACTCTGGAGGTTTTTGGCTTTAGGAGATCTCTGAGCCAAATAGGCCTTGCTGATCAAACCATGCCACCTAAGGCTACTAACCACAGCAACGAGGAATATGTTACCATGGTGCAAGTGTGTGAACTGTTGGAACAGCAAAAAGACTTCTACAGGACCTTGCTCAAACAACAAGAAAGAACTTTCAAAACTTGTGTACAAATCATAGTTGACTCTTCAAACAGGAGGACTGATGAACTGTCAAAGCAAGTTTACGATTTTAAGGTGAGTCTAGAAATGACTCAAAAAGAACTTGATCTTAAAATCTCATATAAGACGTGGTCTTCAAATTGTAATGAAACCAGAATCTGGACACAATCTGCAAAAGTTTGATCACAATTTCAGACAAATACAGAATATCTGGAAGGCCAGTCAAGACGCCATAATATTGTTGTGGAAGACATTAAAGAGTGTAAAAGAAAAGGTGTCTGAATCTGAAGAAAAAGTGAGAAAACTCTTCAGTGAAAAATTACAGCTGGATCATCGGAAAATAGAATTGGATTGGGCTCATAGAGTTGGGAAGTCAGTGGTATCATCATAGAAGCCCCGACCTATTGTCAGATTTTTGCGGTTGAAGGATAAACTTGCAGTCTTGGATAAATCAAAGATCTTAAAGGGCTCTGGCATTTTTATTAACGAGGACTTCCCTGAAACCATCTGGCAAAGAAGGAGAGAATTACCTCCAGCAATGAAGGCAGCCTGAGAAAGAGGTGACATTGCATTTCTGAAATATGACAAACTTATTGTTCATCCACCTATCCAAAATCCACCAAAACAAAGGAAGGCAAGTGTTCAGAGTTTGGCTCAATAGCCTTATTTTCAGTTATTTATTGTATTTTGATTAGTTAATCATCTATTGTACATTACTTTATATACATTATTGATTCCAGCAAATTTGTTTTTGAAGCTGAGACTTTTAAACCTTTTGATTTTTCTACAGTTGATTCTTATAATTTTGATGTCAACCCAGATTTAAATTTTTTTTCATCATTGAATGCTTCAAACTTTTGTAGTTTCTACACTGAAAATAAGTTTAATGATTTATGTAGATCTTTGCCTTCTAATGTTTTTTCTACTTTTCATTTGAACATAAGTTTATCTAGGAATTATGATAATTTTATTCATTATTTATCTTTACTTAAACATCAGTTTTATATTATTGCTTTATCTGAAACATGGTTAAATGAAAACTCTAAAGAAATATTTAAATATAACTTTTCATTATGTTAGAAAGAATAGGTTGGAAGGTGGAGTATCTTTGTTTATTCATGAAGATTATGCATTTAAAATTAGGGATGATCTTGCCTTAAAATCAGATAGAATTAATGTGGAACATTTATTTGTTGAGCTCTCAACTGGTCATGGAGGAAGAAATATTATTGTTGGTGTTATTTAACGAGCGCCAGATTCCAGTATTCAAGATTTTAATGATAGTTTTGATTTGATAAACAATGAGCATAAATACTATTATATTTTAGGTGATTTTAACATAAATCTCTTAAAAAAAGAAATTTGATACTCCTACTGCAGATTTCCTAAATATTCTTTATTCTAGTTATTATTTTCCTCTTATTCATAAACCTACAAGAGTTAAAGAAAATTCAGCAACTTTAATTTATAATATTTTAACAAATTATCTAAGTGAAGGAATTAAATCTGGTGTTTTATTTTCAGACTTGTCCGATCATTTTCCTATATTTCACTATTCTGAAATTAGGGTTAACAGAGTTAAACTATCAAAAGAAATACAGCAAAAGAGAATTATGAAAAAGTTAAATATTTCTAAATTTAAAGATTTGATTTCTAGTACCTCTTGGGATGATCTGTATAAGGAATATGATGCTGATAGAGCATATCAACAATTTATGACTGTTATTAGTTCTAGTTTTAATAAATGCTTTCCAGTCAATAGTTCTGCGAAGAAATACAGTCAGGACTTTAATAAGTCTTGGTTTACAGTCAGTTTACGGAAAATGTTGACGACAAAGAACAAACTCTATAGAAAATGTTTCAAATCCCACTCCTCTCACCTATGGTGTTTATAAATCTTACAGAAATAAATATAATCATTCTATTAGATTTGCAAAAAAGCAATATTTTGGTGAAAAATTAAAAAAAATGTTCAAATGATATTAGATCCACATGTAATAAATCAGTTGCTGCAAAGAGAAAAGACTAATTCAGAGTTACCTTCAGACTTTGTGGATGGCGAAAATTCTTTTAATGATCCATTTGACATAGCTCAAAAATTTTATGATTTTTTTGTTAATGTTGGCCATAAATTAGTTAATATCCCTACTGGTAATGGTGTACCCCTGGATTATATATCAGGAAACTTTCCTATTATCTCTATTTTTAAGCCACCTGAAATTCAGGAAATACGTGAAATTATTGATGAATTAAAATTATATTCAGCTCGTCATGATAATATTTCTGTATTTCTTGTCAAACAGGTGAAATGTTCAATATTGCAACCACCTGTTCACATTTTTTCACTTTCTTTGAAGACAGGCATTGTACCAGAGGATTTAAAAATAGCTAAAGTTATTCCTCTGTTTAAAGCAGATGATCCGCAATGTTTTAACAACTATAGACCTATATCTATTTTGCCATGTTTCTCAAAAATTTTAGAAAAAATAGTATATAAACAGATTCTTTTTCACTTAGATTCAAATACTATTCTTTATAAACATCAATATGGATACCGAAGAAAAACAAAACAAAACAAAACAAAAAAACATTCTACTTATATGGCTTTGCTTCATCTGATTGACAAGGTTACCCTTGCACTTGAAAATAGAGAATTTACTTGTAGTATTTTTTTAGACTTGTCAAAAGCTTTTGATACAGTACATCATAACATTTTATTGGAAAATTTATATAAATATGGTTTTCATGATTTTACATATAAATGGTTAATGAAATACATTTTTAATAGAAGACAGAACGTTTGTTTTAAGGGTTGCTATTCTAGCAAAGCATGCCTACCTTGTGGGGTTCCTCAGGGGTCCATACTTGGACCATTACTATTTCTTATTTATATAAATGACCTGTCAAATGTTTCAAATATTCTTACTCCTGTAATGTTTGCTGACGACACAACCTTAGTTCTCTCTCACCCAAATTTTAATTCATTGATAAAGAATCCAAATGATGGTCTAATTGCTTATGCCAGTTGGTTTAAACAAATTATCTTTAAATATAAAAAATCTAATTTTATAATTTATAGTGGTAAAAAATATATATCCTAAGGATTTATCAAAAATTAATATGGAGCCTATTGAGGTGCCTCAAGTGTCAACTACCAAATTCTTGGGGTGTTTGTTGATGAGACTTTGAGTTGGAAAGAACAAGCTGAATACGTGAGCAGAAAAATACATAAATCTACTGGTATAATAAGGTAGGTTAGGCATCTTGTTACTACAGAGTGTCTTCTTACACTTTATTTTAGTTTAATTTATCCATATCTTTCATATTGTAATATTGTTTGGGCAAATACTTTTCCTACTACTCTTCGAAAAATTTTGTTCTTCAGAAGTGTTTTGTTAGGATTGCAACCCAATCAAACAAATATACTTCATCTGCTTCTTTATTTCATAAACTTCAGGTTCTTACCATTTATGATATTAATACTTTACAAATATGTTTTCATGTATAAGATATATTCAAGTGAGGGTAACTTTCCAGAGCAATTTAGAATGTATTTTAAAGTAAATTCACAGGTTCATTGTTATTCAACTCGTCAATTTTCAAATTTTCATTTTCCTAAAGTTCTCACTTGTAGAGGTCAATACTTGATAAGATTTACGGGTATTAAATTGTGGAATGATTTATCTCATTTAGCAAAAAAACGTTCCTCTTTAATATGTTATAAAAGACGTATAAAGGATCATTTAAATGCTGCTCTGCAATAATCTATCTTGTCTTTTTATGTATTTCATGTAATTTATAGTCATTTGTATTTATATATTCGTTATTGTAATTTAGTTTTTCTTTTAGTTTCATGAGTTTTTTTTTATTTTTTATTATTGTTTAGGTGGAGGCTCTAAAAATCTTTGGGTTTTCTGCCTCTCCCTGCACAGTATATGGATTGTATTTTTTGTTGTGTTTTTTTTTATTGTATCTATTTTACTCTTGTGCAGAAAATAAACTAAACTAATACAAACGAATTACTTTTCATTTGGCGCCATCTAGAGGCCAACTTAGTATATTAACTTACTATATCACTTTGTGTAGAGCAGCCATAAAAATGATGGTGCATTTTATTATAATGAAATATATATTTATTATTGTTGATGTTAAAATATGAAATTTCTAATACAATGTTGATACGATCTCAAAACAAACACTGATCAGAAAAAAAATAAATAAAAAGTTTTATTATTAATCCTCTGCTGCCCTCTGGTGATCATTCATGACAGTTCAGAGATGCGTGTTACCAACTTTCCCTAGTGAGTATCTGAGAGGAAACGTCTCCATCAAACTCAACAATCTTCAACACACTGATGCAGGGAAATACACCGGGGGGGGGCAGAGTTCTGGGGGGCCCGTGATCGCCTACTGGCCATGCATCGATTTATAAGAGATAAACAGCACAAGGCGCTTGATCCATTCAGATGTGACACAGAATTGTTATACAGTCGTGTGAAATGAGAACATTAAAGGTTCTGTAGTGATGTTGGCTGAAAACAGCCACGACAATGAGGTAGCTATATTGGGAAACGCTAATAGGCTTGTCAATTCAGCATCATAGTAATTTAACTTTAAGTTATTCCCTGATAGCACACATACATCTCGGAGACGTCTATTTGACGTCTGCATTTACATCTGCAAGACGTGTTTTTTAGATTGTTTGCTCATCTGCAATACGTCTATAGGACGTCTCCTTTTAGATGTCAAATAGATGTCTATTAGATGTCTTTAAGATGTTTATGATTTAGAATGTATGTAAAACTGACATCTGAAAGACGTCTGTCAGACGTTTGTAGACAGCAGATGCTTTCCAGATCAAGAGATCTTTAACAGACATCTTGCAGACGTACGTGTGCTATCTGGGTTAACACTGTACAAATAGCCTATGAGTTGGCAGAAATGTATTTATTATAAATGTTACTGTCATTACACGTTTGTAATTTCATTACCAAAAAGTGTTGTTACCAATGTCCTGTTACACATTTATACTTTCATTACCAAAAAGTGTTGTTACCAATGTCCTGTTACACAATGTCCTGTTACACATTTATACTTTCATTACCAAAAAGTGTTGTTACCAATGTCCTGTTACACATTTGTACTTTCATTACCAAAAAGTGTTGTTACCAATGTCCTGTTACACATTTATACTTTCATTAACAAAAAGTGTTGTTACCAATGTCCTGTTACACAATGTCCTGTTACACATTTATACTTTCATTACCAAAAAGTGTTGTTACCAATGTCCTGTTACACATTTGTACTTTCATTACCAAAAAGTGTTGTTACCAATGTCCTGTTGCACATTTGTACTTTCATTACCAAAAAGTGTTGTTACCAATGTCCTGTTGCACATTTGTACTTTCATTACCAAAAAGTGTTGTTACCAATGTCCTGTTACACATTTATACTTTCATTACCAAAAAGTGTTGTTACCAATGTCCTGTTGCACATTTGTACTTTCATTACCAAAAAGTGTTGTTACCAATGTCCTGTTGCACATTTATACTTTCATTACCAAAAAGTGTTGTTACCAATGTCCTGTTGCACATTTGTACTTTCATTACCAAAAAGTGTTGTTACCAATGTCCTGTTACACATTTGTACTTTCATTACCAAAAAGTGTTGTTACCAATGTCCTGTTGCACATTTGTACTTTCATTACCAAAAAGTGTTGTTACCAATGTCCTGTTACACATTTGTACTTTCATTACCAAAAAGTGTTGTTACCAATGTCCTGTTGCACATTTGTACTTTCATTACCAAAAAGTGTTGTTACCAATGTCCTGTTACACATTTATACTTTCATTACCAAAAAGTGTTGTTACCAATGTCCTGTTGCACATTTGTACTTTCATTACCAAAAAGTGTTGTTACCAATGTCCTGTTACACATTTATACTTTCATTACCAAAAAGTGTTGTTACCAATGTCCTGTTGCACATTTGTACTTTCATTACCAAAAAGTGTTGTTACCAATGTCCTGTTACACATTTATACTTTCATTACCAAAAAGTGTTGTTACCAATGTCCTGTTGCACATTTGTACTTTCATTACCAAAAAGTGTTGTTACCAATGTCCTGTTACACATTTGTACTTACACATACCATTCAGTGGGTTGTTACATATGTGTAACATTAGAGCTGTAGATACTATGTATCAATGTGTACTTACACTGTGGTTGCATACTACGTACACATCTAGTTACTATGTAAGTACACAGGTATTAGGGACACTTAATATAAAGTGGGACCCAAAGTTGTGGGTCAAAAAGAAGACATATTTTCCAGATTCAAGGGTGTGTTGGTAATGAGAGGAAAAGATTTGGAAGTAGGAAGAAAGATGTCATAATTTCGAGATTAAGAATTGGACATACAGCATTAAACTATAACCTTCATAAAACAGGGAAGCATGAATCGGGAAAGTGTGACAAATGTGGAGAATTAGAAACAGTGAAGCATGTTCCTTTCGAGTGTTTGCATATGAAAGGGAAAGATTTCAATTAATTCAAGAATTAGGATGGCTGGGAGTTGGAAATGTTTCTTTAAAAGTATTGTTGGGAAATGAATCAAGGCAATTAAGAGTGTATGAAATATTTAAATAGCTGAAAAACACAGGAACAATAGACAGAATCTAGGGTTTTTTTACTTCTATGCGCTCTCCACACAGATCAGTAGTTGGCGGTAATGCACCTTTTTTTTGCCAAACCACCATAAAACACTAGAAGAAGAAGAAGACTGGCGTTTTCTGAGGAGAGGCAGGTGAGATTTCTCATATTTACACAACCATGAAACACTTTATAGAGTTAAAGCAACATATACGGGCTCATTTATGTATTGTTTTCATCGGGTTCAGCGCTGTTTGTTTATTTGCTGACTTAAACACTCAGAACAGCAGACAATAAGCATGTGAGGAAATCATGTTCAGTTCATGACCTGAGTGTTTTTGTGTGTTTGATTTGGTCGATGTTTGCTCTGATAATGTTGCTGGCACTGAGTGTCTCGTGGAATGAATGCGAACCGATATCACGTTTATCTTTGGGGGATCAAATGTGTCATAGTTACTATATGTGGTTAAAATAATAACAGATGCATGCTAAATACTGGGACATTTTAAATCTAGACATAATATTAATTATAACACAGGAAACATTAAATTGTTGTTTTGTGGTACTCTTTATGCTTAATGAAGATTTTATGATCAGTTTCTGGACGTATAAAAATATAATGGGGTAATAATTGAATTAGTTCATTGCTACGAATGTAGCTATTAAAATAATGAAGATGAGTGCCATCAAATTGACAAAACTATCACTGTTATATGGGAGAGATTATATTCTTTTCTATATTTCTATGCAGATATATTATTAATGCGAGGGCATAATAATAATAAAAAAATATATATTGATAGAAATGTTCACAAAAGTGGATGTGAATTATGTGAGCATTTTAAATTGATGTGCTCTTTGTGTCAATGCGGTTACTTTTACTATAGTAATATAATGATAGACAACACTTAGACTATGATCTCTTCAAAGATAGAAATCGGAGGGCATCTGCTTCACTAACATAAATGCATAAATGTTTAGATTAATTAAAAACACACAAACTCAGTTACTGATTTATTGCTGATTTTGAATTTGACAGAAATTCATGTTCGGTGAAGCTCCTCCCACAACAATCACACGGTCAGTGATTTCACCAATAAATGCTGGAATTTTCCCATCAGTTTACAAGTGCAGACGAGCATCAAACCATCAGGAAGAAATGAAATCTGCAAAGACTGAGTTTATTAAAGAGGAAAGTGAGAACATGAGTGATCCAGAATCCTGCAGAATGAAACACACTGAAGAACAGAGAGGTATATTGTAAATATTGTATTTATATTTTTGCAACAATTTTACCATTTCTCAATATAGTTTACAACATTGTGTGTGATGTTATTTAGTTTTTTTTTTTTTTTTTTTTAGCAATTAACAGTAATCACCAAAATGCATCAAGTAAATAAACGTTCCACGGCTGATAGGGTTGTAAGCATAAATTAAGCAAAAGCTTATTTATAGTTATTGATACAGTTGTATTTCTAATAAATTATAGGAGATATTTATAGTTATAGAGATCATTTTTCTTACAGTAACTTTGGTAACAGGCTTGATGAATGCAGTCAACTCTGCACAGTTTGTGTAAAAATGGATTGAGATTATTTTCATGCTTTAGAAAAGCTCAAATGGTGTCACAATTTTAGGAAATTCCCTATTTATTAAAATGAGGAAAATCATTGCGTAGAACACAGCTAATGTTAAATATTCTTAATTTAAAATCAGTTTAAGCTGTGGTCAATCTGGACTTTGACCATGTGAAATTTCAACACTGAAACGCTTGTGATATGGCGTCACACTCTGTGGCGTCTTTCTTAAAAACATAAATTCAACATATAACAAATAATCATTTGAAAATGTACAAATATACAATTGTAACAGAAGGGTGTGACATTGGAGTTGGGGATCCATGTGCAGGCTCTAGCTCACGTTCGGGCTTGACGTCAAATGGTTTTACAATGTTTACATTTACCATATAGATTACTTTCTAAAAATGTTAATAATATTAACAAACTATACATCGTTTGAAAGGTCTAAGGGTTTAGAGTCAATACATGTTCTCTGTTTTATGATATAGATGCTCCAGCAACAGTAATACAGTAGTTTGTGTCAGGCATACAAATGACAACATCCAAAATAAAAACAGAACTTCATACTTTTATGATATAATGACCACAAGTCGAGCCCAGTCTGACGCATCTGGGTAACAAGTTCATGAAAACCATCTAGTGGCAAATGTCCAATGCTACTTTTTGTCCACAAACGCATATAAACTGTGAAATATTGCTATATATTGCTATATACATTGTACGTTGATAACAGACGTACGGTAAAAAATAAGCAAATTGCCTGGCACTAGACTTTTATTTCTGATAGTATTCTGTCAAGTCACCTGGTATCAGATGTGAAAATATTTTGTGGGACTATCGTGCAATCAGTGATTGGTGTAACGTTAGTGAACTTTTAGCATTTTTTTTTTTGGAAAATGATTCTTTGAACAACATGACCGTAATTATGAACACCGCATTGAATGTAACATAAAACAAATGATTATGTCGTTAAAACCCTTATTAATGCTGAGAAATGCTACATTTATTGGTCTCCTTCTCATACCCCTTCTTTTGAAGTGGGGTCCCGAAAAATCTTTGTTTGAAGGGCTGTCTGGTCCTTCCCCTGCCCCTCCAACCAAAAGAGAATCAAAGCACCCCCACCCCTTCACATGAATGCACGAAACAAAGGGGTAGGGGAAAGGGAAGGGGTAAGGAGTAGAAATGAGATTGGGCTTGAGAGTGTATTGGCGCTTTTCCACTGCATGGTACAGGACGGTACGGTTCGGTACGGCTCACTTTTGGGGGGTTTTCCACTGGGTACAGTACCTGGTACTCTTATCGGCTAAGGTTCCAAGCGTTCTAGCGTGTCACACATGCACATTTGAGCTTACTGTATCATATCTGTATGTGTGTTGATCATTTGTAATTAAAAGTTCAAATTAAATCTGAATTTATGAATGATGCACTCACCTGTCGATCTCTTAATTCTCTGAAAAGATCAGGATGAGCAAGGATTGTAAACAAATCTCTTGGCAGCAGCATTAAGATCCCCTGTCGATCAAAGCAATTTTAGCCAGCTGAAAAAGCCAGACGCTCTGCTGAAAATGCTCAGCTGTGAGCGTTGAGACACTGGTCTGTGTGGGTTCATGAGATTTTGAGGGCATCTCGAAAACATCTTGATGTGTACCATTCTTTGGTTCAAGAACTGAAGTTAGACGGAAGCCAGTTCAAGAAGTAGTATATTTGCCCCGCCCCTCCACTATTCTGATTGGACGGCTGACTGCGTTTTATTCAAAGTTGAACATTCTTCAACTCTTGGTGCCAAGAAAAAGCCGCCTGAGTGCTCAGCGCGAAAAAGTAGCTCAGCACGCTTCTGCCGTTGAAAAAAACGCGGCGCTCCCATTGAATACAATTGAAAAAATATGCTAGCCTCGGGAAAAAAATGCTTTGGTGGACACAGGGCCTAAGAGGCTTTAAGGGGCGTTTACTTCAGGACACATAGAATGGTAAAATATTAATCTGCAAACAGTTAATACAAGTATAAAATTACAATCATTTTTTTTATGTTACAAATGAGATGACAGGCAGAGAGACATTCTCATTCACCATTTAATTAACAGTATAAAAAAGTAACTGACATGATCATGCTTTTTTATGCAAACCGAGTCATCACGTTACTGTAAATATATTATTGTTGTTGTTATTATTTTTGCATTCTCTAATAAAAAGATTTATCACTAGTTAGTTAGCTCCAGCAGGAGCAAACTCACATTTAGGTTTCCTCTTTAAGTGCTCCAACATTCACGTTGTGCTCCCGAGAAATGCAATTTTCGTCTTGCATGTATTGTACACAACAGCATTCTTGGTTTTAAGTTTTGTGAAACTTTCCCACACCTTAATGAGCCTATAATGTTTTAAAAATAATAACTGGAAGATCAATGTACAGGGAAGTTTCAGCGACATATAATTAATTTATAAATTTGCATCAAAATGATTTTACATCAGGGCTCACTTTTCTGTCCTTTCAATTCATATTCCTGTTTTTGAATGATTTTGTTTTACTGAAAATGTAAACTGTTTTTTTTTTTTTTCATTTCAGACCCAATGGAAGAGAACGAGAAGAATGAAGAACTGAGTGAAGTAGAGGAGAAACCTCATGTCAAACCTGAAGAAAAACCTCGGAGTCACTCGAAAACTAAAAATAAATTTTTAAAGAAAAGAAGACCTGAGAAATCTTTTACCTGCACTCAGTGTGGAACGAGTTTCACATACAAAAACGCTCTTGAGATTCACATGAGAATCCACACGGGAGAAAAGCCACATGAATGTGATCAATGTGGAAGGAGTTTCCCATACAAACAAAGTCTTAAGATTCACATGAGAATTCATACTGGAGAGAGACCGTATGCATGTGATCAGTGTGGAAAGAGTTTCCCATACAGACGAAGTCTTGTGTTTCACATGAGAGTTCATACTGGAGAGAAGCCATTCACATGTGATCAGTGTGGAAAGAGTTTCATACATTCATCAAACTTTAAAAGACACATGAGGACTCACACTGAAGAAAAGCCGTTCACGTGTGATCAGTGTGGCAAAACATTTCTTAGGGCATCACAACTGAAGACACACCTGACAGTTCATACTGGAGAGAAGCCACATTCATGTTCTTTATGTGGAAAGAGTTTTTCACAGGTGGAAAGTTTAAAATCCCATCAGAAATTGCATAACACTGTGAGAGATAATGTGTGCTTTACATGTGGCAAGACTTTTGCTTCAGTGAATGTTTTAAAACGGCACCAGAGGATTCACACTGGAGAAAAACCTTACAAGTGTTCACACTGTGAGAAGAGATTCCGTTGGTCAGTAGATCTGCAAAGACATGAGTGGATCCACACTGGAGAGACGCCGCACACGTGTGATCAGTGCGGGAAGAGCTTCACACGCAAACAAAGTTTTAGAGTCCACATGAGGATCCACACAGGAGAGAAGCCGTACAAATGTGATCAATGTGGAAAGAGTTTCACATGTTCATCAAACCTTAAAGGACACATGAAAATCCACATCGGAGAAAAGCCACATGCATGTGATCAATGCGGAAAAACATTTCTTGTTTCATCAGCCCTGAAAAAACACTTGACAGTTCATATGAAGGAGAAGCCACATTCATGTTCTTTATGTGGAAAGAGTTTTTCATGGCAGCAAAGTTTAAAATCCCATCAGAAATTACACAACGCTGTGAGAGATCATGTGTGCTTTGAATGTGGGAAGACTTTTGCTTTGGTGAATCTTTTAAAACGGCATCAGAGGGTTCACACTGGAGAAAAACCTTACAAGTGTTCACGCTGCGACAAGAGATTTAGTTGGCCAGTAGATCTGAAAAGTCATGAGCGGATCCACACTGGAGAGAAACCGCACACGTGTGATCAGTGCGGGAAGAGCTTCACACGCAAACAAAGTCTTAGAGCCCACATGAGGTTCACACGGTCAGTGATTTCACCAATAAATGCTGGAATTTTCCCATCAGTTTACAAGTGCAGACGAGCATCAAACCATCAGGAAGAAGTGAAATCTGCAAAGACGGGGTTTATTAAAGAGGAAAGTGAGAACATGAGTGATCCAGAACCCTGCAGAATGAAACGCACTGAAGAACAGAGAGGTTGGTGTTTATTCTCGATTCTTCATTCATTCATGATGCTGAATAATATTGTTATAAAGCTTCAAGCAGTTTTTCAGATTTAGATAAATATTTAAACTATGAAATTGGTACAACATTTTCTTCAAATTTAGGTTTTCAACAAATGGTCAATAAGGGAGGTTTGATAAACGTTCATTTTTATTGTCAACATCAGATCAATCTGAATGTAATTTTAGCTCTTTTATTTTATATTGTACTTATGTTTTTGCATCAATTTGACCAAAAAATGGATATTTCTCAATATAATTTTTAAGCAATAAACAGTCTACAAAAATGCATCAAGTAAATGAACTTTCCAGAATGGCTGGCAAGGCTGTTAGCATAAATTAAGCAAAAGCTTATTTATAGTTACTGATAAAGTTGTATTTGCAATAAATTATAGGAGTTATTCATAGTTATAGAGATTATTTTTCTTACAGTAACTTTGGTAACAGGGTTGATGAATGCAGTCAGCACAGTATTGTTTAAGCCGCGGTCAATCTATACTTTGACCATGTGAAATTTCAACACACTGAAATGCTCATGATATGGCGTCAAACTCTGTGGTGTCTTTCTTAAAAACATAAATTCAACATACAATAAATAATCATTTGAAAATGTACACACATACAATTGTAGCAAAAGGCCATGACATCGGAGTTTGGGATCCACGTGCAGGCTTTTATTAAAGAGCGTTGTCATACAGGCAGGGCCAAAAAAGACCAGCAAACAGTAGCATGAAGAACAGGACAAAAGAGTAATCCACAAACAGGCAAAGGTCAGGGCAGGCATCAAAAGATCAGAAACCAGAGAACAGTGCAAGGACAAAAACTCAGGCTAGACAAAGGGAAGACAACAAAGAAGAACAATTCCTAGTGCAGTCAGCACAAACAATACTTGACAATGTCTGTATCCGAAATCGCCCCCTATACCCTCTTTCACTATTCCCTACAGTAGTCCACTAATATAGTCCACTTGAAGGAGTGAATGAATTCAGACACTCAGTGCTTCTGCATGAGCGTTTACTGTGTAATTTCTCCTCAGAAACGATTTACTGGTTTACTCACTATCGCAACTTTATGCTTCTGAACTATACAAAATATCTACATAGAAATTTGTAACAGAAACTTAATTAAACAGTTTATTAACCGAGAAACTTACATCTGTATGATTTTTCTGTAAAAGCCATCTCCCACTGATGATGCATTCAGTCAGTGTGTGCCTCTTCTCTTGCATTTTATGACGGTTGAAAACAGCGCATGCCTCAAGGTGAATTATGGGAATTGTCCAGCCGTTGAGTGTACATCGGTTGTACACTCGTTATTGTGGTGCATTGTGGGATTGAATGAGTGCACACGAGAACGTCCACAATGGTTACGAACACCACTAAAAATGGCTGTCCACTCAAACAGTGCACTATTTGAGGGTATGGGGGTGATTTCGGATACATCTAATGTGAGTGTGTATGAGTGCAGCTTAAATAGTCTGACTGATTGGAAACAGGCATCTAAGTGATTATGGTGCCTTCACGCCATGTCGTAATTACCGTAATTCCGAGATGACAACACGTGACATTTTACTTATAGCTTTCCATGTTGTCGGACTCAGAGGTGGCGCCTAAGTAGCACCAAAATGAACCTAGCGGCGGTCACGTGGTACATCTGTCACTGGTCCAAGTCGTAACTCTCAGAACATTCCGAGTTTACAAGCTGTAATTATGAGTTCAGGAGCACGTGAGGGCTTTGGTGTTGATAGTGTTGCCATAGAAACACATAATTTAGATGGAGTAGAATGTCACACGTCTTCAGGGCTGCAACAAACAATTATTTTGATAATCGATTAATCTAACGATTATCAGAATGATTAATCAACTAATCGTAAATTATTCCAATAACTAATCAGTAAGTTTTGAACGATTATTCAGCTTTTGCAAATAGTTAAAACATTGAGTTATACGTAATAAATATAACAAGAAAATCACTTCAGCTTTTGAAATAGTTGTTATTTATTGAAAAAAAAATATTAATCAGCTGCATTACAGACAAAAAATATTTATGGCCACGTTCACACAGCAGCAGAATACGATTGTCAGTCCTGTATTTGAGTCCTTAATATGGTTACGTTCACACACAGTTCGGTTATTTATGGGTGTGACAACCGCATTCTGTAACCAAACTCACACCTGTAAATTTTCAGGACTCAAAACCGCATTCTCGGAACACACGCGCTATGTGAACGGAACAGGACTGGACAACTAGTTGCTTGTCACGTCATACAGTGCAAGAGAGCTGCTCTGCCGCACAAACGTGTGTCTACCGTGTGTTGCGTGTTTTTATGTGTGATTTCGGTAACTTACAGTGACGGAAAAATGAGCTGGGTCACGTGTTCTCTGAAAGTTTTAGATCCTGTCAGTTTTCCACCGGAGCCGCTCCCGTCAGTTGTGTGTTCTGCGCGTGACTTAAATACTCCGCTCTCCACCCAAATTTAAAAGCTGCTGTCGGTTAATGAAGATTTGACAGATGAACTCATGGCTCGATTGGACTCTTATTGTGTCAGAAAGTGATAAGACTTTCAGTTTTATGGTAGTCGCCATCTTTGATTTTACTTTGGTCACTGTTGCTATGGTTACTGTTAAGGAATATGGGCTTGACTCCCATTGCATGTTCATACAGACAGTATTCTAAACACAAGTCAAGTCACTATTATTTTTATAGCGCTTTTAACAATGCAAATTGTGTCAAAGCAGCTTTACATCAGCTTGATATAAAGCTGGGTGGCTTTATATCAGCTTTACAGTCTTTAGACGGGGAAATAGTTTGTCGAAATAGTGTCATTCTCCTCTGGCCAGACAAAATCAGCAGTTTAAATCTAGGCTAAAGCAGAGTCAGATTGTGCAAAGGACTCGTCTGGTTGTTATGGTCTTGTCCCATGGCCATCTAGGAGACAGGGTTTTCACTGGGGATCAGTCTCTGGGGCTCATCTAGTTGTCCTCGTCTCCGCTGACGTTCAGGGCTGTAGAGTTCATCTCTAGGTGCTGATCCACCATCTGATTGAGAGTGTAGGTCGTAATTTAGATATATTTTTAAGATGGAAAAATGCAGTTTTACAAATGCTAGAAACATGTTTTTCGAAGGAAAGATTGCTGTCAAAAAGTACGCCTAGGTTCCTAACTGATGACGAAGAATTTACAGAGCAGCCATCAAGTATTAGACGGTGATCTAGGTTATTACATCCAAAAGTTTTTGGTCCAATAATTAACACCTCTGTTTTTTCAGAATTTAGCAGTAAGAAATTGCTAGTCATCCAGTTTTTGATATCAACTATACATTCCGTTAGTTTTGCAAATTGGTAAGTTTCATCAGGTCGCGAAGAAATATAGAGCTGGGTATCATCAGCATAACAGTGAAAGCTAACACCATGTTTCCTAATGATATCTCCCAAGGGTAACATGTAAAGCGTGAAAAGTAAGGGGCTAAGTACTGAGCCTTGAGGTACTCCATACTGCACTTGTGATTGGTATGATACCTCTTCATTTACTGCCACAAGTTGATGGCGGTCAGATAAGTACGATCTGAACCATGCCAGTGCACTTCCTCTAATGCCAACATAATTTTCTAGTCTATTTAAAAGAATGTTGTGGTCGATAATGTCAAACGCGGCGCTAAGCTCCAGTAGCAGTAATAGAGAGATACAACCACAATCAGATGATAAAAGCAGGTCGTTTGTAACTAATGAGAGCAGTCTCAGTACTATGATATGGTCTAAAACCTGCCTGTAAATCCTCACATATATCATTTTTCTCTAAGAAGGAACATAGGTGTGATGATACTACCTTTTCTAATATCTTTGACAGAAAAGGGAGATTCGAGATCGGTCTGTAATTAATTAATTCTTTGGGGTCAAGTTGTGTTGTGTTTTTTTTTTTTTTTAATGAGAGGCTTAATAACAGCCAGTTTGAAGGTTTTTGGGACATATCCTAATGACAATGATGAGTTAATGATATTCAGAAGAGGATCTGTTACTTCTGGAAGCACCTCTTTTAGGAGCTTAGATGGAACAGGGTCTAACATACAGGTTGTTGGTTTAGATGATTTAACAAGTTTATACAATTCTTCATTTCCAATAGAACTGAATGAGTGGAATTGTTCCTCACAGGATCTATAGTGCACTATCTGATGCGATACTGTGGCCGACAGCTGCATGGTTACAATTTTATCTCTAATAGTTTCGATCTTGGAAGTAAAGTAGTTCATAAAGTCATTACTGCTGTGCTGCTGGGTAATGTATGCACCTGCTGATGTTATATTTTTTGCCACAATTTAGCCACTGTATTGAATAAATACTTGGGGTTGTGATTGTTTTCTTCTAAAAGAGATGTAAAATAAGCAGATCTAGCAGTTTTTAAGGCTTTCCTATAGGAGAGAGTATTTTCCCACCAAGCAATACCTCTAATTTTGTTTTTCTCCAGCTGCGCTCCATTTTCCGGGCTGGTCTCTTTAAGGCCCGAGTGTGCTTATTATACCACGGTGTTGGACTCTTTTCCTTAATCTTCCTTAATCGTAAAGGAGCAACCATATCTAAAGTGCTATAAATGAGAGAGTCCATAGTTTCTGTTACGTCATCAAGTTGTTCTGAACTATTGGATATGCACACAGCTGTGTTTAGTGCTCCAACATGCACATTGTGCTCCTGTGAAATGCAAGTTCCGTCTTGCATGTATTGCACATGACAGCATTCTTGGTTTTGTGAAACTTTCCCACACCTTGCTAGTTCGGATTCATTTGCACTCCTTCATAATTTGCGCTATGTTTTTCTTCTACTGGAACAGCATTCGGGACGGCTGCATTACACTCAAGCCAGGGCTTCAGACGATGACTAAATTGTCACATTTTTCAACCTTTTTTCTTGCCGGTGTGACTAAATTTATTTAGAGGTCGCGCTGGTGGCACTACCAACTGATAGGCGTTGGCATTCTGCATGATAAATATTAAATGCCAAAAGCGGAACAAAAAAAATCACTATTCACTTGAACCGCACCATGCACCACACGGACATTTTATCAGCTTGGCTCAAAAAAAGGGAACGCAGTGCAAGCTTAAGAGCGAATTACTTCACTGTCTAGGCGCAATCATGCAACCATTAAACAGCACTGTGAGATCCAGTGAGAAGCGAACAAGTTCACTGCAGAGTTCTACAGTGCAAATCACATACAGTATGTCTCTGTGACTTAAACTAGTTTGAAGCTAAATAAATCAGCTGTCTTTCTCAGCAACACTGATGCAGAAACACTATGCAACAATGATCCAATTAAAAGGCGGTTCAATCCACAAATCACCAGCATTTACCATAGTTTTACTGTAGAAATACGGTAAATATGGTATTGTGGCAGAAATATTTAATATTCTTATTGAATTTTATTATTGTCACATTTCTCTAGAGCTGGGAACGAAGGAGCGAGGAGGCGAGTATAATCTTGAACAGTATAGTCTTTAATAATCCAATAGAACAAACGATGTAGTGAACACAGGAGACCAAACACAGGATGACATAAGACTATACGCTGGAGACAGGGAAACACAGGGCTTAAGTACAGGGAGTAAACTAGATAATTAATTAAATACAGCTGGAACTAAATGGGGACATAACGAGAACAGGAAACAGGAAGGACCAATTAAGGGCATACAGAAACTAAACATAACATACATGTGACATTACTCCCCGGTGGGCGCCCTGGAGGCTGGTGCAGGACAGGGACACAAGGGAGGCCTCCAGGGTGGATCAGGCAGTCCAGGGAACCATGGCAGATCAGGGGACTTGGGGGGGCCATGGCGGGACGGCCTCTGTGACCTTAGCCTCAACCCTCATCTCGGCCACTATGGCCAGACCCCTATAGCCCCCCAAAAAATTCCTTGGGGGGAAATACAGGTTTCTTGGCTGGGACAGGCACAGGAGGGTGCTCTGGAGGTGCGGGCTCTGGAGGGCTCTCTGGAGGCGCGGGCTCTGGAGGGCTTTCTGGAGGGTGCACAGGAGGCGTGGGCTCTGGAGGGCGCTCAGGTGGAGCGGGATCTGTAGGGCGGTCTGGAGGGCGCTCAGGAGTAGCGGGCTCTGGTGTGAGGATAGGCGCTGAGAACTCTGGGGGTAGTGCCCTATCCAGGAGCTCTGAGATGCACGCTGGAGCAGACTTGGGCTGGAGCCGACACTGGGGCGAACTCGTTGCGGCAGTCGGCGGGCTTGACTTGGGATCGGCAAGCGGGCTTGAGTGAGCCGCTGCCGGCGGGCTTGACTTTTCATATTATTAATATGAAAACTTTTCATATTATTAATGTTAAGTGCAGTGCCACCAAATCAGGTGCAAATCAGAATACTGCACATTGATAATAAATAGAATTAACTCATAAATTACAAAGCATTTGTCAGTAATACAGTTAAAATGGGGAAAATATGTGAATGATTGTGGCCACGGGCTTGACGTTGCGGCTGCCGTCAAGCTTGACTTGGGATTGGCCGGTTGGCTTGAGTGAGCCGCGGCTGGCGGGCTTGACTTCGGAGTGGCTGGCGGGCTTGACTTGGGATTGGCTGGCGGACTTGAGTGAGCCGCGGCCGGCGGGCTTAACTTCTGAACGGCCGGCAGACTTGACTAAGAAGTGGCCGGCTGACTTGATGGGGGCTTGACTGGGGAACAGCTGATGGACTTGACAGCGAGCTGGTTCTGGATCGGGGCCGGACGCTCTCCAGACACCGGAGGATCTCTTCCCTCCAGCTTAGTCCAGTGGTGTCTGGGAGGTCCACAGGGCGATGGTAATTTGCCCCGATCCAGAACAGAGAATTTAGTGTGGCGTCATCCAACGGCGTCTTCCCGGCGAGCTAGAACAATAAATTTTGCGGCAACTACTTCCATACTGAAGGGAAAAACAGGAAAACAAAAAGACTCTCAAAAAATGGAAATAAAAACGAGGAGAAGGGACTCCGCTTACTGTATTGGTCTGGTCTTCTGTTACGTTTCGCTAGAGCTGGGAACGAAGGAGCGAGGAGACGAGGATAATCTTGAAAAATATAGTCTTTAATAATAATCCAATAGAACAAACGATGTAGCGAACACAGGAGACCAAACACAGGATGACATATAAGACCAGACGCTGGAGACAGGGAAACACAGGGCTTAAGTACAGGAAGTAAACTAGATAATTAATTAAACACAGCTGGAACTAAATGGGGACATAATGAGAACAGGAAGGACCAAATAAGGGCATTCAGGAACTAAACATAACATACACGTGACAATTACATTATTAATGTACTAAATATATTAAAGGAGCATTGGAATATAATTATAGTATTCTTGTTAAGTCATATCAGTTGTTGTGCATATGTGCTTATACAGAATGTCTTTAGGTTGCTGTATTTCGTACCAGAAACAATATAGTTAGGCTACTTTTTTGCCATGGTAGTGAGGTGCTGTACCTGTGGTGATCATGATATACAAATGTATGAAAGATACATTTGCTGTTACAGTTTTCACAGATGTACGGTGTTGAAAATAAATGTACATCTGCATCTCAACTCCTGCTATTCTCAACTCAATCTACTGTCAAATGTGCATTTCTATGAGACAACTTTTCATATTATTAATGTTAAGTGCAGTGCCACCAAATCAGGTGAAAATCAGAATATTGCACATTGATAATAAATAGAATTAACTTATAAATTACAAAGCATTTGTCAGTAATACAGTTAAAATGGGGAAAATATGTGAACGATTGCATTGCAGGCTGATTTAAGGTGTGCACCTGAATTTTCTGTTTGTGCTCCTAAAAATGTTCAGTCCGGGGATACAATGCTTCTAGTAAAATTAGTTAGTCTGGAGCACTGACTCTAGTGCCATAGCACCTTAGCGGTCAAATCGCGATATTGCAGGACTACATTAGGTCACATGAGATCAAACGATTACCGATTTTTTTTGGAAAGAGGTTTCCAGACTTGAACTTGAAATGCAGTGAAATTCACGTGAGCTTTTGTTTTCAGTCTCCCATATTCACATGCCGATGAAATGTGTGTACAGGATTAGTAGTGATTTATTTGAGCACTAGAAAAATACAATAATATTTTTTTAGTAATAAAAAAAGAAAAAAAAGAATTGTATGTCAAGTACATACTCTGATTGCTAGACATACAGCATTCACAGTGATTGCTGGTCCTACAGTCAGTAATCACACAATCATGGCCGGTAATACAGATGGTAATCTTACAGATGGACAGTCTAATACAAGGACTTTTTTCAGTACTGTTAATAAACTGTTGAAACCTCACAATACTGTTTCACTTTTTCCCACTCAATGTGTGTCTTATTCTAATTTTTTAAACTCTAAGACTGACAGTATACATCATGAATCGCTTAATTCTGTTTTAATGTCTAGTGATTATCAAAATGTACATAATCATATTTGTTGGTCTGCAAGTACTTTCTCTAATTTTGAGCTGCCCTCAGTTGATTATATTACTAAGCTGATCATGAAGTCTAAGACTTCCACCTGTTCACTTGATCCCTTACCTTATGTTTTAGGTACAGTGGGTACGGAAAGTATTCAGACCCCCTTAAATTTTTCACTCTTTGTTATATTGCAGCCATTTGCTAAAATCATTTAAGTTCATTTTTTTCCTCATTAATGTACACACAGCACCCCATATTGACAGAAAAACACAGAATTGTTGACATTTTTGCAGATTTATTAAAAAAGAAAAACTGAAATATCACATGGTCCTAAGTATTCAGACCCTTTGCTGTGGCACTCATATATTTAACTCAGGTGCTGTCCATTTCTTCTGATCATCCTTGAGATGGTTCTACACCTTCATTTGAGTCCAGCTGTGTTTGATTATACTGATTGGACTTGATTAGGAAAGCCACACACCTGTCTATATAAGACCTTACAGCTCACAGTGCATGTCAGAGCAAATGAGAATCATGAGGTCAAAGGAACTGCCTGAAGAGCTCAGAGACAGAATTGTGGCAAGGCACAGATCTGGCCAAGGTTACAAAAAAATTTCTGCTGCACTTAAGGTTCCTAAGATCACAGTGGCCTCCATAATCCTTAAATGGAAGACGTTTGGGACGACCAGAACCCTTCCTAGAGCTGGCTGTTCGGCCAAACTGAGCTATCGGGGGAGAAGAGCCTTGGTGAGAGAGGTAAAGAAGAACCCAAAGATCACTGTGGCTGAGCTCCAGAGATGCAGTCGGGAGATGGGAGAAAGTTCTGGAAAGTCAACCATCACTGCAGCCCTCCACCAGTCGGGGATTTATGGCAGAGTGGCCCGACGGAAGCCTCTCCTCAGTGCAAGACACATGAAAGCCCGCATGGAGTTTGCTAAAAAAACACCTGAAGGACTCCAAGATGGTGAGAAATAAGATTCTCTGGTCTGATGAGACCAAGATAGAACTTTTTGGCCTTAATTCTAAGCGGTATGTGTGGAGAAAACCAGGCACTGCTCATCACCTGTCCAATACAGTCCCAACAGTGAAGCATGGTGGTGGCAGCATCATGCTGTGGAGGTGTTTTTCAGCTGCAGGGACAGGACGACTGGTTGCAATCAAGGGAAAGATGAATGCGGCCAAGTACAGGGATATCCTGGACGAAAACCTTCTCCAGAGTGCTCAGGACCTCAGACTCGGCCGAAGGTTTACCTTCCAACAAGACAATGACCCTGAGCACACAGCTAAAATAACGAAGGATTGGTTTCACAACAACTCCGTGACTGTTCTTGAATGGCCCAGCCAGAGCCCTGACTTAAACCCAATTGAGCATCTCTGGAGAGACCTAAAAATGGCTGTCCACCAACGTTTACCATCCAACCTGACAGAACTGGAGAGGATCTGCAAGGAGGAATGGCAGAGGATCCCCAAATCCAGGTGTGAAAAACTTGTTGCATCTTTCCCAAAAAGACTCATGGCTGTATTCGATCAAAAGGGTGCTTCTACTAAATACTGAGCAAAGGGTCTGAATACTTAGGACCATGTGATATTTCAGTTTTTCTTTTTTAATAAATCTGCAAAAATGTCAACAATTCTGTGTTCTTCTGTCAATATGGGGTGCTGTGTGTACATTAATGAGGAAAAAAAATGAACTTTAAATGATTTTAGCAAATGGCTGCAATATAACAAAGAGTGAAAAATTTAAGGGGGTCTGAATACTTTCCGTACCCACTGTAAGTCTTGTATCCATTCAGTCTCCTCTATTTTTACAGCTATAGTGTGTTCTTCATTAACAACTGCTACTGTTCCACAGCCATATCACCCTGCAGCCCAAGACTGGTCGCCCACTGAAGTTTAGCAGGGTTGAACCTGGTCAGTACCTGAATGGGAGACTAGGTTGCTGTTGGTAGAGGTGTTAGTGAGGCCAGCAGGAGGTGCTCACGCTGTGGTCTGTGTGGGTCCTAATGTCACCCAGTATAATGACAGGGACACTATACCAAAAAGCACCGTCTTTCGGATGAGACCTTAATCCGAGGTCCTGACTCTCTGTGGTCGTTAAAAATCCCATGGTACCCCTCGTAAAGCGTAGGGGTGTAACTCTGGTGTCCTGGCCAAATTGCCCCCCTGGCCTTAGTCAATCATGGCCTCCTAATAATCCCCAACCACTTGATTGGCTCTATGACTCTCTCTCCTCTCCACCTGTAGCTGGTGTTTGGTGAGCACACTGGCGCCGTTGTACTGTGGCAGCCATCGCATCATCCAGGTGGATGCTGCACACTGGTGGTGGTTGAGGAGAGACCCCCCATCATTCATTTCATTCCTCCATCATTAAAAATGGCTTCTGTCACTCCAATTCTTAAAAAGACTGGAACTGATCCTAATGATCTAAATAATTACAGGCCTATTTCTAATCTCCCTTTTATTTCAAAAATACTTGAAAGAACAGTCACAGCTCAACTTGAATCACATAAGCAAAGTAATGATATTTACGAGCATTTTCAGTCAGGTTTCCAACCCAAACATAGTACAGAAACAGTTCTTGTTAAGGTTATAAATGATCTTCTCCTAGCTGCTGATTCTGGTCTTCTGTCTATTCTTATTATTTTAGATATTAGTGCTGCCTTTGATACTATTAGTCATTCAGTATTATTAGAATGGCTGGCTTGCACAGGAATAGCTGTTAATGCTCTTCTTTGGTTTTCATCTTATTTAAGTGACAGAAAACAGTTTGTGCAGATTAAGAATACGTTCAGATCCTGTCTCAGTTGCTCATGACGTTCCACAGGGGTCGGGGTTGGGTCCGCTTTTATTCATCATTTATATTCTACCTCTTGGTCGTATTTTTCGTTCTTATGGTATTCCCATTTTTACGCTGACGACACACGTGTATATTTCTACAAGACCTAATGTTTCTCCCCCCCTCCTGACCTTACTAAATGTTTGCAGGACTTTAATATTTGGATGACAAATATTTTTTTAAGTTAAATACCAATAAAACAGAAGCCCTCCTTGTGGGTTCTAGGTCTGTTTTATCTAAAACTCAATCTTTTACCTTGTTTATTGATAATTGCGCAGTTAATTTTTCTACCCAGGTGAGAAGTTGGGGTTATATTGGATTGTTTGCGTTTTCATATTAGTAATATTTTACGGTCTGCATTTTTTCATTTACGCAACATTGCTAAACTTCGTTCGTCACTCTCTCATCATAGTACTGAAGTGCTTATTCATGCATTGGTTACATCTCGGATTGATTATTGTAATTCTCTTTTATTTGTCATTCCATGAACAACTTCATCGATTACAGTTAATTCAGAATTCAGTAGCTAGGTTAGTTACCCGCTCACATACTTTCGATCACATAAAATAGCCTCATTATGAAGCCTCTTATTAAATGGATGTCACCTTATCTATAGTCTCTTAAGACTGGAATACACTACACAGTTTTTGCCCCGATTTTTCCACCAATTTATAGTCTATGAAGTTTATGCTAGTTGCCAAAGGTCAGAATGATCAGAACCAGTCTGCAGATTTGAGTTGACAGATTGAGTTGACAGATCTTCAATCGTTTAGTGTGTGATGGCCAGTTTTCCTTTGTGACTATTTACAAAGTCGGTAAGTGTACAATGCCTGGTTTTTAAAAAATCTGTTCAAATTTAAAAAGTTGTGTATTTTATTCCAGTCTTAAGTCGCTTTTTTTCCTGGACAGATACGACAGGTTTCTGATGGCTCCTTCTTTGAATGGATGACATGCCTCTTTCATCTTTGGGCATAAACTATAGTTACATCTAGATTTTGTCATCTTAAAGCTGTGAAAATAATTTATTAACCATTTTATAAAGATTAACTTAGTGACATTCATCATTTAATATTTTAAAGTCTGTTTATGAAGTATTTACATAGACATTCAATGTGGAAGCTTAATTGGAGCAGCAACAATTTTTCATAAATTTCATGTAATATTTATTAAAATAACAAGATTTTGCAAAATAAATAATCTAGGTCATGTATTAAGTTTATACATATACTTTTTCTTATTGATGTCACACTGAATCTGTATGATTTCCAGAGTAGTGCATCCTTTAAGCTCACTTTACAAAAATGTGAAATGTTTAAAACCAGCAGTAAAAAAAACACAGTAAATTTATAATATTAAGGATTTAAAAGTACAAGCCAGTAATGCCTGTGAAGTTATATATTAGTGTAGCACACAATGTTATACAGCCAGTCAGCTAACTATATTCTGTAGCATCTGCACTGTTGCTAAAACTTTTGGATCTATCTGTAATTATTTCCCACATCCAAGTTCCATGTTATAATATGCAAACAATTAAACATTAATCTCTTAATTTTATAGTAAGTAGTGAATCGTACCCAAAATAAAGGCTTAAACATCTAAAAAAAAAAAAAAAAAAAAAAAAAAATGCACATTTAAAGAGATCCTCTTTTGGTGAAAGTTTTCAGACAGCTTTCAAAATGGCCACCAGACAGTGAGAACACATGAATACCCATATCAGTGTGCAATGGTTTGATTGACTTGAAATTACAGGAGTTATGTAGTAACAAACACATCAATTGGTTAAGACATCAAGTATGATAATACATTATATTTTCTTTTTATAATCTGAATTTTATAATCTTTTTATAATCTGGAAGTGTGCTTAATGGGTACATGAGCTTAGTAGGTACGTTTACCCTAATTGTGTCATTGATCAAATATATTTAATAGTTCTAACTACAGAAACACTATACTACATGTGTCACGTTAGCTCGGGGGAGCGAGGAGACGAGGAGTTGAATCAAACATAAAAGACTTTAATAATTATCTTCAGGAACATATAACAAAAGGAACACGGAGACCAGGAATTACGATTAGAATGACGATTAGACCGGACACAGAGGCAGGGAAGCAGAGAACTAATAAAGGCTAGGGAATTAATAGATAAGTAACAAAACATGGCTGTAGAAGAATTAACTAATGATGACACAAAACGAGGAAAGAAACAGGAAGACCAAATATGGACACGAGAAGAAGGGAACAACAAGACACAGGAAACACAGGTCTGACAGTACTCCCCCCCCTCCCTAACGGTGCGTCCCGCACCGTACAACATCTAATGGGGAGGGGGGGTGGGCGCTCTGGAGGCTTTTAGGGGCAGAGTTCAGGGAAGGCCTCCAGGGCGGCGCCTGTTCCGGGACCCATGGCGGTGCAGGGAGCTTGGGAGGCCATGGCGGTGCAGGGTGCTCAGGAGGCCATGGCGGAGCAGGAGACTCAGGAGCCCATGGCGGAGCAGGGTGCTTGGGAGGCCATGGTGGTGCAGCCTTCGAGGCCGTGGCCCCAGCCCCCGTCTCTCCGGCACACTTTACGGCCGGGGAGGCTTGCGACATTAACAGCCGGATGGCTTGCCACACTCTCTGCCAGCGGGCTTGAGGGAATCGCGGAAGGCGGCGGGCTGGTTCTGGCTCGGGGCAGGACACTCTCCAGACACCGGAGGATCCCTTCCCTTCAGCACAGTCCTTTGGTGTCTGGGAGGTCCACGGGGCGATGGGAATTGGCCCCGTGCCAGAACAGTGAGAGAATGGTGTTATCGTCGAGCGCCGTCGCCACGGCGAGCCTACAGACCTCCCAAGAGTACTCGACGAAGGGGAGATCCTGGCGAGCAAGGGCGATGAACCGCGCGGCGGTTTCCATAGCCGCGGAGGGAGGAAAACAGAACTAAACAAAAAACTTTTCAAAAACACGGAAAAACAAAAAGGGAAAAGGGGCGCCGCTTACTTTTTTTTTGTTTAGGTCCGGTCTTCTGTCACGTTAGCTCGGGGGAGCAAGGAGCGAGGAGACGAGGAGTTGAATCAATCATAAAAGACTTTAATTATCTTCAGGAACATATAACAAAAGGAACACGGAGACCAGGAATGACGATTAGAATGAAGATTAGACCGGACACAGAGGCAGGGAAGCAGAGAACTAATAAAGGCTAGGGAATTAATAGATAAGTAACAAAACATGGCTGTAGAAGAATTAACTAATGATGACACAAAACGAGGAAAGGAACAGGAAGACCAAATATGGACACGAGAGGAAGGGAACAAGAAGACACAGGAAACACTTGTCTGACAACATGAGCCTATAATGCTTTAAAAATAATAATTGTATGATCAATGTACCTAATTCATGCAAAGTTTCAGGGAAAATGCATCAAAATGATTGTAATATTTTATACAGTTGTCTATTTTCTGCTATTACATCAGGGCTCACTTTTCTGTCCTTTCAATTCAGATTCATGTTTTTGAATTATTTTGGTTATGTAAACTTTTTTCTTTCTTTTCAGACCCAATGGAAGAGAACGAGAAGAGTGAAGAACTGAGTGAAGTGGAGGAGAAACATCATGTCAAACCTGAAGAGAAACCTCTCGAGTCCTCAAAAATTAAAAATAAATTTTTAAAGAAAAGAAGACCTGAGAAATCTTTCACCTGCAATCAGTGTGCAATGAGTTTCACATACAAAAATGCTCTTGAGATTCACATGAGAATCCACACGGGAGAAAAGCCACACGCATGTGATCAATGTGGAAAGTGTTTCCCATACAAACAAAGTCTTAAGATTCACATGAGAATTCATACTGGAGAGAGACCGTATGCATGTGATCAATGTGGAAAGAGTTTCCCATACAGACGAAGTCTTGTGTTTCACATGAAAGTTCATACTGGAGAGAAGCCATTCACATGTGATCAGTGTGGAAAGAGTTTCATAAATTCATCAAACTTTAAACGACACATGAGGATCCACACTGGAGAAAAGCCATTCATGTGTGATCAATGTGGCAAAACATTTATTAGGGCATCACAACTGAAGACACACCTGACAGTTCATACGAAGGAGAAGCCACATTCATGTTCTTTATGTGGAAAGAGTTTTTCACAGCTGCGAATTTTAAAATTACATCAGAAATTCCATAACGCTGTGAGAGATCATGTGTGCTTTCAGTGTGGGAAGAGTTTTCCTTTGGTGAATCTTTTAAAACAGCACCAGAGGATTCACACTGGAGAAAAACCTTACAAGTGTTCACATTGCGACAAGAGATTTAGTTGGTCAATAGATCTGAAAAGACATGAGATGATCCACACTGGACAGAAACCGCACACGTGTGATCAGTGCGGGAAGAGCTTCACACGCAAACAAAGTTTTAGAGCCCACATGAGGAACCATACTGGAGAAAAGCCATACAAATGTGATCAATGTGGAAAGAGTTTCTCATTAAAACAGAGTTTTGATGTTCACATGAGAATCCACACCGGAGAAAAGCCGTATGCATGTGATCAATGCGGCAAAACATTTCTTGTGTCATCATCCCTGAAGAGACACCTTACAATTCATACTGGAGACAAGCCACATTCATGTTCTTCAGGTGGAAAGAGTTTTTCACAGGTGGAAAGTTTAAAATCCCATGAGAAATTACATAACGCTGTGAGAGATTATGTGTGCTTTACATGTGGGAAGACTTTTGTTTCAGTGAATGTTTTAAAACGGCACCAGAGGGTTCACACTGGAGAAAAACCTTACAAGTGTTCACACTGTGACAAGAGATTCCGTTGGTCAGTAGATCTGCAAAGACATGAGTGGATCCACACTGGAGAGAAACCGCACACGTGTGATCAGTGCGGGAAGAGCTTCACACGCAAACAAAGTTTTAGAGTCCACATGAGGATCCACACAGGAGAGAAGCCGTACAAATGTGATCAATGTGGAAAGAGCTTCTCATTAAAACAAAGTTTTGATGTTCACATGAGAATCCACACCGGAGAAAATCCATACGCATGTGATCAATGCGGCAAAACATTTCTTGTGTCATCATCCCTGAAGAGACACCTAACAATTCATACGAAGGAGAAGCCACATTCATATTCTTAATGTGGAATGAGTTTTTCACAGCTACAAAGTTTAAAATCACATCAGAAAACACATACTGGTATAAGAGCTCATATGTGCTTTAAGTGTGGGAAGACTTTTACTTTGGCAATCAATTTAAAATGGTACCAGAGGATTCACACTGTGACAAGAGTTTCTGAAGCTACACATGAAGATCCATGCAGTAAAGAAACCAAACCACTGTGATCCGTGCGGGCAGAGTTTCGCTCCGTTGCCTCCTTTATTCACTCACAACAATCACAGTCTGAAATCATAAGCAGTTTATCTCTGTGTGCTGAGCAATAAAGTCTCTTCTGTGCAAGTTAGTTTTGCAAGTTAGTTTCCTAACAGCGACAATTAGTGACAGGACATTTTGTTGGTTGCTTGGAAAGTATCTCATTATTATGAGAAAGTATGTCATTATTATGAGATATTATGTCAGGCTTCCTCAAATGGCGGCTCATGCTAATTTCAAATAATGTTATTAAGGTAATGTCAGTGTAAGGACGTCAAATTAAAATGCAGCATCATTGACAGCTTAGTCTGACAGTGAAAATCACACTCGTCATGAGTGTGAATAAAAATGGAAACAGAAAGTAGATGATTCAAATGTGAATCGACTGAACAATTTTATTTTGCCTGACCACCACAACGCAAAGCCAGCGTATTTGTTATGTACGCAGACTGTGGCGATCTGTAAGGCTGATAACACGAAACGCTATTTCAATACATTGCACAGCAATTTTAACTAGAGGTCAACTGATGTATGTTTTTCCGATTAATCGGCACCGATTGTTGATTGCTGGAACTATCGATTATCGGCAAAAATCCATGCCGATAGTTTTCCGGGTTGCCTCCATTGCTGGAGCGGTTGAGAAGGGTCTGCTGTCATTATACAGAGCGAGAGCGGCCTCTAGTGGTTGAAATTACTGACAACACGTGCTATTTGTTTAGACACGTGATACTGCACGCTGAACAGAGTGGGGAACTTCAGATGCGGATTTAAATGCAGCAGACAGAAAATCCTGCTCCGCCATTCACATAGATTTCCATTAAATTACATTATATTTGTCTCCAATCATTGTTAATGTACATAATGAATTGTGTATTGTGCATTTTCAGCAAAACGTTTGTCTTTCTGTGGCTCTAATAAAGTCTGAATGCTTCATTTATAGAGCTATAATATAAAAAATCTTTAAAATCTCTTTTTGTTTGCTCCATTTTTTAAACACCGAACTTCAAACTCATCTATGCCTCATTGTTCATTACTGAAGTAAACTTGTGTCCGTTTGGTGATTAAATAAACTGTTTTAGACCACTTGAATGCGACGCGTCCGGAGTGTGTGTGATACCGGTGAGTTCTCCTAGACTCAGCGCTGCACTTTTATTTTGATTAGATAATCATCAAGTGTTCAAGAATAGAAGCAGTTAAAGTGTGAGAGTATACATACAATATCCATATGATATGTATATAATTTTAATGCTGTGGCCTTTGTGTATATATGTAAAGATGTGCATCTTTAAGCATGACTGTTGAAATGAAATGGTAACACTTTAAAATAAGAGTCCATTTGTAACATTAAGATTAATGAAAGTTGTATAAGTATTGTTCCTTGTTAGAGTGTGTTAATTTGTATATCGGTAATATATATATAAAATATATATAATATAAAATATATATATCGGCAAAATTCACTATCGGACGACCTCTAATTTTAACTACAATTATCCAGAGCATTCTGAGAGCTGCAAACAGAAGGTAACACAATTGGTGGCCACTTACAAGCAATCAGTAACTGTTCTTCACAAAAACACATCCATACAGGTGAATGCGTGTGGCTTGGAACCTGGCAAAGGCCAAAAAGCCATTCATGGATGTCGAATGAATTAAAAACTGTGCAATTCACATGGTGGAGGAAGTTTTAAATCACGATGACAAAGCAAATAAAATGGACGTGGAGCTATTAAAGAAGGTGCCATTATCCGATTGCATGGCAACAAGAAGAGTAGAGGCATTGGCGGTGAGTGTCTGTCCAGTCTTTTATCCGACATAAAGAAAGCTGAAGTCATGTCACTTGCAATAGATTCGACTTGTGACTGAACCGACATTGAAACATTGGATGATTTTGTACCTTCAGCCTGGAATAATTCCATTATCATCTCGGTACCCAAAATACCCCACGCAAAATTGGTAAATCACTTTCGTCCAATTGCGCCCACATCAGTTCTTTGCATGTATGGAGTGCATAGTGTTTTAAGGAATTGTCATTTCAAATTCAGAGATCCATTGATCCCCTGCAGTTTGCATATCGGGCCAGTCGGAGCACTGTGGACACCTCCCTCACTCATTTGAATAAAGTTCAACATTATCTAAATAAGCCAAATATGTATGTTAGTAGTCCCTATCCTATGGCAAATGCCATCGTGATTTATGGCTTTGACCTTTCGTGACCTCATAATATTATTATTAATAATAATAATAATATCCATATGTGACCTTTGATCTCATAACGAGTTTCAGATGCGGAAATCGTGCAAGCGTGAAACTCCCATGTCATCCGGGGACGAGATATATTGTTATCCGGTGGAAAACCAATGTTTTTGAAGATTTTTATGGTGCGTTTTTGAATTTTCCTCATAGGAGCATCTGTGGCGCGCGCCCCCCTCCCATCTGAGGTGCGAGTGTCAGGTTGCGTTCCAAGGCGCGCTCCCTCTCCCCCTCTCTCCCTCTCTCTCTCTCTCTCTCCCTCTCTCTAAGCACTTTTTCGCACCAAGCTGTGATGTGTGAAAGGACGGAACCCCCGCGCTCCGGACATTTAGGTCCGTTGTGAGAGAGAATACTGATAAACTTTGCAAACATTTTAAATGAGATCTATACCCTTACTTTAATGTTTAAATAAACAGAATCCCTATACACCCGTCGTCCGGTGATTCTTGTTTTAACTTATTTCACATCAAACGATTGTTATAGCTAAAATTGCCTCTATTTTAAACATTTTAAATGAGCCGTAACGTTATGGGTAAAAGGGTTGGTGCCTGCAAAAGCCATAAACTCGCTCTTCAAAGACTGATCACGTGACCATCAGGCAAGATGTTACATCGTCATACGGTCTGTCTACATTTCTGTAGACAATCAATAGTATATTTTCAGCTAAGGGTATGTTTCACTCTGCTGATAAAGTTCGGTTCAGGAAAGGCTGATAAAATAAACTAAGTACAAGTTTCCTTTAAAATGATAAACTAAGATTTGAACAGGTACTGCTGAATAAAAATCATAATTTAGGATAAATTTGCAAACAGATAAGTAAAATATTTTATTTAAAACCTTTAAGATTTCGTCTAAACAATCTTTTGAAAGATCTTATTTACACTCTTAAGATTATGCTTATTAATGCATTTATAAGATGAAGACGCACACTCTGGAAAAAGGTTAACAAAATAACATCTCAGATCATCTGGCCTGTAACTCGACCCTCACCCTCCCTTGTCTGTGAAGGTCTGAAGCAGACGCTCAGTTTCACATTGGAGATTACCACAAAGAGGATCTGCGAGTTTTTTTTATATTTAATAATGTTTATAACTTAAACATTTTTATTTTATTATTTATTTATTTATTTTATTGGAAACATTTCATTCGTAGAATGGACATTATTGCATAAAGATCCAGCATACCTCTAAGCACTCTGAAAAATGTAAGGCGTTTTTATATTGTCATCTAAAACTATACTAGATGTTTATTTTATACAGCGTGTTATATATATAATCACAGTTTTATTTGCTACCATCTTCTCTAAAAGAAAAGAATGATGTGTTTTATAAGGTCAATAAATAATTGTTGAATACATGTTTAAATGTATGATAAATGTTTTGCTTTAGTAACATGTTTGTTACTATGACATATATAATTATTTATTACCATATTCTTTAAAATAGAGATAAGTCTCTCTTTAGCTTGAAATGTTTATGTATGTGTGTGATTGTTTATATGATTTATCAGAACACAAATTTGTATAATGGCATGGGTATTACACTGATATAACAATGCAAATGTGGTTTATGATGAAATTTCTTGAGTCCTCGTAATTAAGATAGCTTGCAATCAATATTTTATCAAAAATGGATGTATAGGCAGAAATTTTTGTGTGATGGGTAGGTGTGCAGTTTGTACAGTAAATAAATAAATAAATAAATAAATTTAAAAAATAATTATGTCTATGGAGTGTCCCCACAAACCAAATGCGTAGTAATACTTCAAATGTTTGACCTGAACCGCGATGGGTAGGTTTAGGGGGATGATACAGTATAAAATTCATTAATATAATGTGAATATGAATATAAAAGTTTGTAAATATGATGTAGAAACTTTACTTTTCTGTGAAACTGCTTTGCAACAATTTGTTTTGTGAAAAAGTTATACAAATAAATGTGAATTGAATTTAAATATGTCTATGGCCATAAAACATTGATAAATAATGTTTACGGCCTTCAAACATGACAATGGCTTGCCCGGACATGTCAGGTCCATAATATCCCTCACAGTTTGCCTGTTAAAATATTTATTTTTCCCCCCTTTACTTATTTCGACGTTGCTGGTTCCTCATTACAAAATTTTTGTAAACTAGTGTCAGTGTTTTGCTTTGTTTTATATCATGTGTGATCGCATAATTTATTTATATTCAATTCATTTAAAAGACGAGAATAAGACTCTGACGACTGAATGTGTGTCTGTGTGCTTGTTTAACCTACGGTGTGGGGGCAAGCGTCCTCTCAGAGAGAGAGAGGGAACATTTTATTGAGCCCATGAGTAAATTACTTATAAAGCGCATGAATTATTATTTATTTTCTAAGATGTAAAGCCTTCTGTGATGGGTTGTAACATGTATCTGTAGATAAAAACTTCAGGATTCTGTGTAATATCACCATTTTAGGTGTCTAAGCAAACGTACGTGTGTGTGTGTGTGTGTGTGTGTGTGTGTGTGAGAGAGCGAGAGAGAGAGAGAGCTTCTGTATCTGAAAAAAGAAGATCAATTTCCAAATTACTAGCACATGGGTAAACATAAACAGAACCTGAAAGTCTGTGAAATAAACACACCCAGCATTAAATTCAAAGAGTAAAGGCTGAGTATTATTTAAAATAGAGGCAATTTTAGCTATATAATTAAAAACATTTAGAAGTGCGGACTGGGGTTCGATACGTGATCAAAACGACCTTCTGCATCTCTCCGTGACCGCATTAACCACTGAACCATTGTGTTGCTGTATCATTGGCGAAATGTTACTCGATTTATTTCTAAAAGCAAACAGAAAACATCTGCATGTTTCATCATACCGTGTGTGGTGGAATACAATTTTGAAGATGATGAATAAAATAAGAAACTTTTAAACAATCGTTTGATGTGAAATAAGTTAAAACAAGAATCACCGGACGACGGGTGTATAGGGATTCTGTTTATTTAAACATTAAAGTAAGGGTATAGATCTCATTTAAAATGTTTGCAAAGTTTATCAGTATTCTCTCTCACAACGGACCTAAATGTCCGGAGCGCGGGGGTTCCGTCCTTTCACACATCACAGCTTGGTGCGAAAAAGTGCTTAGAGAGAGGGAGAGAGAGAGAGAGGGAGAGAGGGGGAGAGGGAGCGCGCCTTGGAACGCAACCTGACACTCGCACCTCAGATGGGAGGGGGGCGCGTGCCACAGATGCTCCTATGAGGAAAATTCAAAAACGCACCATAAAAATCTTCAAAAACATTGGTTTTCCACCGGATAACAATATATCTCGTCCCCGGATGACATGGGAGTTTCACGCTTGCACGATTTCCGCATCTGAAACTCGTTATGAGATCAAAGGTCACATATGGATATTATTATTATTATTAATAATAATATTATGAGGTCACGAAAGGTCAAAGCCATAAATCACGATGGCATTTGCCATAGGATAGGGACTACTTATGTTACTGAAAAAAACGATGCGTCTCCACTTCCTTCCACTATAGGAAATTGAAGCAAATCCATCTCAGTATAGCCGCTGCCATTTTGTGAAAATGATGTCATTTGGAGCCCAAGTCTGCAGCAGTAGAGATTCGTTTGGAGCTCGAGTCTGCGCAGTAGAGATTCATTTGGAGCCCGAGTCTGCGCACTAGAGATTCGTTTGGAGCCAGAGTCTGCGCAGTAGTGTCGTGAGGTGGAGCCGCGGAATCAAACTCCCGCCCAAACTCCCGCAGACCCAATCAACCAAAACAACATGCCCGGTTTTTATAGCATCAAATTACTAGCTAAAATCAAACTTAAAAATGAGCAATTGAACATATATCAGCATGATAACAACTACCTTAAATGACCAAAACCATATTTCGGAAAATTGTATTGGAAGTGTAATTTATTTTTTTATTTTGACTCAAGTCCCATTCGTTTACATGGAGAGGGCGGGGTTTCTGACCTGTACTGCAGGCAGCCACCAGGGGGCGATCAAAGAGCCTGAAGCTTCACTTTTCAGGACATGTGAGGCACACCCGGTTAGAATACTGTTTATGGAGTAATACTCGCCTTTATGATTTTGGTGTTAGTTGTTGGATGATATCATGGATTAAGGAATTTTCAAGAGATTGACCTCAGCGTGTTTGTATTAATAATGTCATGTCTGACTGCTTGGTTTCAAATACTGGGGTACTGCAGGGATGCGTCCTGTCTCCAATACTGTTTTATTCATACATCAATGAACTGCTTTGTGATGAAGATAACCTGTCCCTCATAAAGTATGCTGATGATGTGGCATTGGTCTCCTGTTAGAAAGAAATGAATTGCTCCACTTATTTTGAGTATATCGACAGTATTATTTGTTGGTTCGATATTTTATATTTAGTGTTTAGTGTTAATTGTTTAATTTTGTTCAATTTTGTGTTTGCGTTAATGTGTGATGTGTTTTTAAGCATTAATGTTGATGTATTCTGTTAGCCGTGTCAAAGACAAATTCAGAATGGACAATAAAGTTAAATTAAATCAAATTAAAAGATTTTTGATGGGAAGGTTTTCCACGAAGAGCTGCTTTGTTTTCTGCCAATACAGGGGCACGCAACCGGAGAAATCATTTTTAATGAACTGATGCAGTTCTTTGAAATGAATGGATTGGATTTAAGCAAAGCTGTGTCAGTCGTCACTGATGGGGCTCCGTCAATGGTTTGCCATCCCAGCACTCATTTCAGAATGAATTCATATTTCATATCACGATTATAGTAACCAAAGTTATCCCGATTATCAATATTATCACTGCAGATGAAAAAGTTAGATGAAAATGTTCAAAAAGAACTGATACACACACTGAAACAAAATAAAAAATAAGTGAGTAAAATTAAATATGTAAAAGCAATACACAATAGACAAAAATACAATAGACAGTATGTACAGATAAACATTAAATGAACATAAACTTGGAGCCCTAAGAGGTATGTTTTCCTAGTGCAGGTTTTAATGAACAGTACCTTAAATAAGAACATAAAATGCACACATAAAAACAACACAAGTAAAGAAATGTGCATGTAACAACAATACAGCCATATGTAAACAAATCAAATCAACAGCAAAGATTGTATGTCCGTTCTCTCCTTCATAAAGAAAAAATCGCAGCTTACCTGACATCCTGTATGTTATATGCATCTTGGTTCACTTGAGATTGAAATGCAAAAATGTCAGCACCAGTCGCGCCTTCCAACTTGCATTCAGTCAGCGTCGAGTCTTCTGAGGAGAGGCGAGCCGTTCACGGTATTTCTCATATTTACATAACCATCAAACACTTTCTAGAGTTTAATCAACATATACGGGCTCATTTGTGTATTGTTTTCATCGGGTTATTGTGCGTCTTTTCTGGCGTCCTTCTACTGAAATGAACATTTAGTGCAGCAGTGAGTATGAGAACATTATATTTAGTTCATGAAGACCTGAGCAATTTTGTGTGCTTTTGTAAGTTCGTTTGTTTTGATGTTTTGATGTTTGGACGTTTAATGTCACTGCTACTGAATGTTAAATCATCATAAGTCAAAGTTTGAGATTTGTCAGTGGAATTGAGTCAATCTCAAGTGTTGATGGTGCAATTTAATTTTTTTTTTTATTTTTAATTTTTTTTACTTTTATTTCTCTTTTGGCGTTTACTATTGATTGATCAAATTTGTTGTATTTACTGTATGTTGTTAAAATTTAAATATACTGTAACAGGAACTTTTAAATAGTTTTTATATTATTGATGTTTTGTCCATATACGGTAGTCATATTGTGAGAAATGTATTATCTTTCAGTTTTATAGGCGTTCCAGTATATTCTGACTGGGTTTCTAACTGCAAACTTTCAGAGAATGAGATGATCTGCTGATGATTGTGAATGACTTGTTTAATAGCTGATAGTCTGAGGCTCATCAACAGAGCTGCTGAAAAGACTCTTTATTTCATGTCAGTAGTTCCCGTTTTTACCTCATTTGTTATGCCGATGTCTTCAGATCTCCTGTAAATTGACACTTAAAGCTCATTTCATTGGAGTATCTGTTTATTTGGTAACGATTTATGTTAAAGCCAGCAATGTACCGCATAATTAAACAGAATTTACAGCATTCCTATTTGTAACTATAATAGATAGTATATAATAGATATAATACTCGTAGTTATAAGGGAACAATATGCAACGTTTGGGGAATAAGGAGGTAATAACCTGCAAAATTATAAAGCATTTATACTGTAAGTACGTTATAACTAAAGGGCACCTATTCTGAAATTACGAGTTGGTGGTATGTATGACACACAGACCGCATGTAACAAGAGGGTAACAAGGGATCAGTTTAAATTACAGCCTGCGGCTGTTACACCTACACATATACTACATATAACAAGGGTGTATGTTCGCACAGTAGTTAAGAAAAATGTTGTAGAATTTTACTTGCCTCAAACCACATATGGAAGCCCAAAGTGCACCAGCAGCATTACAGCCATCAAAAAATAAAAAATAAATAAAAATCATCAATTATACGGTAAATACACATGTGTTGTGTATTATGATCAGATGTTATATTTATGTTATATCCTGGTAGCAGCTGGAAACAAGTAATCTAGTTTTCTGCTGTATTGCACTTCGACTGTGCAATGCTGCTGACATGACTCGCTGCTGAGATGACCATATGCAATACTCTTTCATCAGGTAAATTGTCATACGGAAATTTCTAAACTAAATCATAGCATAAACTCATTACATGATTTCCCCATGTGTTGTTCAGTAATCTCCATGAGCCCACATACTAGTAAATAGGCATACTATAGCATATATTCTTATGTAAATTGATTTTTATAAAGACTATGGGGGTTTTTAACTTTACTATTACTATTGCTAAATTATACTATAGTATACTACAGTTTACCATTTTTATCAATGTCATGTGAGATATATGTTGTAGTAATACAATAAGTACCCAGTACATACTGTAAAAATACACTGCATCATATATTTTGTGTTATTACAATAAGGCAACTTGTTCTAAATCATAATCATTCAGCTGTAAGTTATGCTTACACGGAAAATTGTGGTCTGTGTGTCATGCATACCACATAATTTCAGAATAGTTGCCCTTTAGTTATAAAATACTTACAGTATAAATGCTTTATAATTTTGCAGGTTATTACCCCCTTATTCCCCAAACATTGCATATAGTTCCCTTATACCTACAAGTAGGTACTGTGGAGTACTCTATAGTTACAAATAGTAATCTAAATAGTAATCTAAAGTGGTACTGCTTATTTCTCACTCAAATCTGTACATTTATTTCTGTTTATGCTTTCAGCTGTTTTTCTAACAGTTCTTTACTACTTTTCTAGATATCTGTTGATATTTTAATAAGGAAGCATAAAAATTTTAGAATTACCAATAAAAAAGTATTAGCATATGAATAAAGCATCAGTTGGTTTATGATAGACAGACATAAATGCTTAAATGTGTCAATATGGGTCAAAGACCAAAAGGTGTTTTCAAGCATCAAAAATGAGTGTAATACAGCTTTCAGGTTTTTTTTTGTGAATTGATTTTTTATTATTAATAATAAATGTTTTATTTTTTTTTTCAGAGAAAAAATAAATAAATAAAAAATAATGACTAAAATGAATAAAATACTACTAAAATGTCATTGAGTGTAACAATAGTTTTTATTTCCAAAAATCTTGTGTGTCATATTTAGAAGAAGAATCATTTGCTGACATATTAAAAGACTCTATTTAAGGATCACAGTGCAGCCCCAAAATACTCATTCATTGTCGCTGTAAATCTTTCTACTTTGCCACTATCCTTCAAACCAGTAGGTTTGACCCATTTGACGGCAAGAAGTTTGGAATCATTTCAAATAGAATCAAATTTAGTCTGATCACTTATCCTGAGCTGTACTTATTAAAATATATCAAAGAATAAGTAGTGGTTTCATTTTGACATAAATATATCTGTTATTACATTATATTACGTTATAACATTATTTCACTCATATTTGGACATTTGATTTTCACTAAAGTTATTTGAAACATTAAAGCGGACACTTTACTTGCATTTTTATATGCTTTCTATGTACATAAAGTCACTTTTGTAAATGTAATTTGATGCAGACACTAAAAAGTCTCCTTTTTGACCCTGTAAAAACAAACATAGCAACCAATATTTGTGGTTTATGCAGATCAGCTCCTCCAACCAAACTGCAATTAAGTCAATAAAGCCCCGTCTCCTGTGATTCACAGTCAGTGAAGCACCGCCCACAGTAATTCACCAATAAATGCTGGAATTTTCCCATCAGTTTACAAGTGCAGACGAGCATCAGACCATCAGGAAGAAGTGAAATCTGCAAAGACTGAGTTTATTAAAGAGGACAGAGAGAACATGAGTGATCCAGAACCCTGCAGAATGAAACACACTGAAGAACAGAGAGGTTGGTGTTTATTACAGTTCATTAAGAATGTTAAATGTTTTGGAAGCTTTTGAGTTCAAAGGTTTTGACACATTCTTAAAATAAGTAAAAATGTACGTTATATCAGATGAAAACATTCTAAAGTTAGGTTTACAATGCATGGTTCTGGCTTTATGGATGTGAAATTTACCCAGTAGAAAACTACTGTGTGCTACTATGAATAAATATTTAGGAGCACCAATGCGACTGACCAGATCATCATCATCGAGTAATGTATCAGAGACATATCTCACGAATACTTTCATAAGCAAAGTGTAGAGAGGGTGTAAATAAAAGATTCATTCAGTGTAGAGAGCTTCATTGATTATAAATGTGAGATCGCGATGAACTAAGATGAGTGACAACTTTTAATGAGAGTTTTTTTAAGGGAGTTGTAAATGTGATATTGATTTAATACAACAGTTCAATAAACAAGAAGTAAATATTAAGTGAATTACATTGTCTGACTAACACTATTGTCTGATTTTGCTCTATTTTGTCGTCGAAAATAGTTTGAAACACAGTCACAGCTGAGCCGCTGCTCATCTCCATTCAAACACAACGGTGTTTAGTTTATAAATGAACATGCGTTTTTAAATGAATCTAGTGAGTCAGTGATTCATGATTACCCATTCACAAGGACAGTCACTTGCTTCATTCCTGAATGAATCAGCCGTTCAATTAATCAACTGAATGAATGGTGACTTGCCGCCACCTGCTGGCAGTTTTAGTTTCAGTTTTAAAGTATTTTTTCAGTTATTTAAATCATTTAGTATTTCTATATTCAAAATTTTGTATTTAAAACATTAATCTCAACATGAATTTATGGATTTAATTACACTCATGCCACCTCTGAGCCTCATTAAATGTTTGAAAATACACCTACAAGCCACTTTTGTGTTCTTCTGTGCCACCTCTGTACAAATTGATTTTGTTAATACTGATTTCATTTGATTGGTAGCTTATTCTTCTTCTACTTGTTCTTATTCTATTGTTTTAATTAGAATGTTTAAAAAGCTTATAGAATTTTAAAAAAGCAATAATACAATATGTTCACGATCTTTGTCCGTAGAATGAAAATCTGATAGAAAAAAAAAGACTGATATATTCTGCCATTTCTATCATTTTGTTACAGCAGAAAAAATCTAACATGGTAACTTCTGACAAGAAAGACTTTGAGAATGGGCAGTGATGAAACAGATGTAGATTCTTCATCAATATTACAAAATGAACACAATGAAGATATATTGTCAGAAAACCTGCTCAAGATTAAATTACAAGGGTAGTATCTAGGCACAGTTTTAAAATGGAGTTTTTAATTTTAATTGGGATAAAAAGTCTGTGAGGAAAAGTCCATAAGTTTTTCAACTCAGAGTTCGGATAACAGATTGTGCTTTAGAGGGGCTTCCTGGAATTGAAGAAAGGGCATTTCTAATCTAATACATTGAATGCAGCTGTAGGGAAATGATTGTTTAAAGCGCATTTATGTTATGGCTATTTAAACAAAGTATTTAAACTAACAGGGATACTTTAGCTTGTATGATATTACTGAAGTATATCATATCTTATTAATATAAAAACACAAACGCATACAGGGATATTTGTGGTTTCATATCTTGAATTATAATTGGCTTCATCACACAGGCAATGCTTTTCAACTCTCAACATGTGTTTTTGTGTGTTTTTCTCAAAGTGAGTGACAAACTCCATAACGACAGCTCATACATCATTAAAACAATGGCCGTATTATGGTATGATAAATATTTCACACCCCATATGTGAAGTGCCAATGTTCTGTTGGTCTCACGTCTTCACTTGATATGAATTCACAGGTGAAACTTGAACTTTGGAATGTAGCAAAATTTGCCAGAGTTCGCGTTTCTGTTTCCTGCGTTTGAATGGATGTCAATGGAATTAAACATGCAGAGTTTCCACCCCTTAATCATTAAAATGTTTGTGATATTAATTAAATATCAGTGTAAAGTTGGTGTCAAAATGATGCCCATTTTTAATGTTAATATTACATTAGAAAATTGGGAAGCACTTTATTTTACGTTCCTGTTCCGCATGCAAGTACCTACTATGTACTTAATGTAATAATTACAAAAACTGGGTAATAACTAAGTTCTAACCCTGAACCTACCCCTAAACCTAACAGAAACCCATTTAGTTAGATATACTGTAAATACACTGCAAGTGCACTTACTGTAAAATAAAGTGCAACCGATAATTGTCATTGACATTTAACAGTTCTCACTACAGAAACATGGGATTTGTGGCTAAAATATTCTAAAAATAATATTCTAATAATAATGACGTAACTTTACTCTTATTCCTAGACTTAAGAATAAGAATGATTCATAAAGGTTCCTAAGTGTTAAGACTAGGTCTCAGCTCCTAAATTATTTAAGAGAGCTGAAGAGGTCTCCTAACCTAGTTAGGAGTAACAAGATGGCAGCAAAGAGGAGGAAACAAACACTTCCCAGTGAAGATATGACATATTGGAGTTATATGATGATATGGAGTTGATAAAACAATACAAACTAGATTGTCAAGATCAAAAAGTATTTATTTTTTATTTTATTTATTTATTTTTTTTACTTCTGACAAAGTAAGCAATTTATTAAGCTTTTTTAAAAAATAAAAAAATAAATAATAATAATAATAAATAAAAAACTCTTCCATTAAAAAAGTCAATGCTCTAACTACAGAAATGAAAGTAGTAATGACATAATGACATTTTGGCTGGAAAATTGGAAAAATGCAGCATTGCACCGGTGATGACACTGTAAGCAGGGTCTTACATATTGTGGCACTAACCCCACCAAACACAACAGCGGCCTAAAGTGATGTGTGGATTTTTAAACATTTTTTTATTATTATTATTATTTTTTTTTTATGACTCCACATTTCACTTAAACAATTAAAATACAAAAGACAAAAAAAACACTGACCAGTGTTGCCAACTGCTTTCAATTGAAAGTAGCTAAAACTGGTCACTTAATGTTGCTTATTACCTCATAAAGGTGATCTATATTTATATTTATAAGGTTTGTCCAAGAAATGGATTTTGTTGCTAGGCTTTTGAAAAAAAAGTCTCTAAGGGGATGAGGAAGTCACTAAATCTATTGACAAAATCACTAAATTGGCAACAATGGCACACTAACTACAACATAAGTTATTAATATTTCATTGGTCTTCTTGTTTTTGCATGTGTTCAAAATTTATTTGTATGACAGCATGGCCAGAAATTATGACCGCACAATTTGGCATGTTTCATTGCATTATTATCACAAATAAAACAACTGACTCTAAGCAACTATGCACAATGCTTATAAAATGTTGCACATCTTTTTTTTTTTTTTTTAATTAAGGGTGAAGATGTCAAATTTCCTAGGCCGGACATCACTTTTGGCCACTACTATATGGCAGTTTATTAACTTTCCAACTGACAGCCAAACCATATTGCAAAAACAAGCCACTTTTATGAGGATTGTGGGCTTTCCTGGAGTTTTGGAGCCATTGATTGAACTCATGTTCACATCATTGCTCCAACTGTAAACGAGGAGACATACCAATAGAAAACAAAGCATCAGTAATAATTGGTGATAATTTTGCACAATGCAAAGCATTTAAAAAATACATTTAAATATTAAAATATTTCAGTGTCTATATTAAATGATTTTATTGTAGTTACATTAAATGATTGTCATTGTGCTGCTGTGACTTTGCATGAGCAGGCTCACTATTGGCTGATTCAGAGGTCGAGGTCAGCCATGTTGTGTTGATATAATTTGTAGTCCTTAGTTCACAACACTTAAGTGTCACCTCAGTCAACACTTAAGAATCAATCTTAGACTTTACTGAAAGTTGCTTTTAGCTTCTTTATAAAAGTCTCCTACTCTTAGAAAAGTCCTACTTTTTTACTAAGAATTTTTTTTTACACTTAAGTCAAAGCTTAAAACTATTCTTAAGAGCATTTCTGAGAAGTTTTAAACATACGGGCCCAGGTCTTCATTCATCATACCTGGTCTTTGGGTCAACAACTGTATTTCCCCTACAGGACTTTGAATGCTATAATTTTCTCAAAAAGAGCTTTTAAATGCCTAATAAATGCTCCACAATAACCAGTGTACAACTGATGTGTACTAAACGGCTAGAAAAAAAGCACTCCAAGAAACTGCACACCATTACTCACACATGTCCAGTGCTTGAACTGGAAAATAAGAGAATCACTTCATGTTAAACGAGCTGTTGGTGTGCAAGAATAAATCTGTGATACTGTGGAATTGCCCACTTTGAGCACTTAACACAACAAGCACTGAATCACCCATTGACTTACATTAAATAGAGAAGTTATATTATAATCAGAGACTCTAAAAAGTGGTGGCAGAACGTCTCGGTTACATACGTAACCCTCGTTCCCTGATGGAGGGAACGGAGACGTTATGTCGTGACGACATAGGGGATTTACTTGGAAGCCCCAATCATCTCTGACTTTAAGAGAAAACGCCAATGAATATTGGCTAGTGGATTTTGCATACCTGAGCCACACCCAGCCCTCGCGGGTATAAATAGGCGGCAGGTGCATCCACTCATTAGGTTTTACGCTGAGGAGCCGAGAACGAGTCCCTGGCAACCAGCGATGGTTCAAGATTGTGGCATGGGGACATAACGTCTCCGTTCCCTCCATCAGGGAACGAGGGTTACGTACGTAACCGAGACGTTCCCTATCTGTCGCTCACTACGAGTTATGTCGTGACGACATAGGGGTCCTATGGAAAGCGCCACAACCTGAACCCCGTCACAACCTTGTGGCATGCAGATGCTGACAAGCGAGCGCGTGACAGACAAATGCCATGCAAAGGTCGCAACCTTCCCATCGCCCCAGCGCAAATTCGCTAACCTTGGTGCCCGTAGGGACCACTGAGTACATCGCTGCTGGAGATAGCCAAGCCGCTGTTCCTTTTCCCACAGAAGTCGGAAGGGATTTCGACCTTCAATGAAAGATAGCTTCAAGTCTTTCCTATTTGTTGTTACAGCTTGGCAGTAACGACGAGGAAGCGAGCCTTCCGGAGAAGGGAGGTAACATGTGGAGACACTGATATGGACTGACCCAGGTCTGGGGCAGTACTACATACGACTGGACCCTGGGGCAGATCCTACCTAGGGTAGGGAGGAGAGCTGCCAGCAGGGCCTGACAGAGGCCCTGTCAAGGGAAGACACGGGTTTACTGTGAGGGAAACCTTACCGTGGAAGAATACACATATGGGATTACCCGAAGGGAATCAAGCCATACGGACACCTAGCCCAGTACAGGGGCTGACCGGAGACCCGGGCGAGCTAACACCAGTACTGGGCCTGGCGTCAGACTGCTCCGCCCAGTCTGACTGCTGGGGGTGCTGGAGGAACTCCACCAGGGTTCGCCGTCCGGGGAACTGAACTGGTGGAGGAAAAAGGCGCTCGTATCCCCGGGTGAGGGGGAATGGCGCAGCAAGCGTGACACCGGCCAGCTCTTCCCGCCACTTACCTGTTACCCAACACACGGGAAGAAACTGGCTCAACGCGGAGACTGTAGAATCTCGCGAAGGTGTTCGGTGTCGCCCAGCCCGCAGCTCTACAGATGTCTGCCAGAGAGGTGCCGTGCGCCAGCGCATAGGAGGAGGCAACACTCCGTGTGGAGTGAGCCCTCACCCCCAGGGGGCACGGCTCGCCTTGAGATTGGTACGCCAAGGCGATGGCATCCACTATCCAGTGGGCCAACCTCTGCTTGGAGACAGCCTTCCCTTTCTGCTGACCTCCGTGGCAAACAAAGAGCTGCTCAGAGCTTCTAAAGCTCCGGGTGCGGTCCACGTATATGCGCAGTGCTCTTACGGGACACAGCAACGCCAAGGCTGGATCTGCCTCCTCCGAGGGCAGTGCTTGCAGGTTCACCACCTGATCGCGGAAGGGCGTGGTGGGAACCTTAGGCACGTATCCAGGCCGGGGTCTCAGGACAACGTGAGAGTAGGCCGGCCCGAACACAAGGCACCCTTCGCTCACCGAAAATGCTTGGAGGTCCCCGACCCTCTTGATGGAAGTGAGCGCGGTCAGGAGCGCTGTCTTAGCTGACAGAAATTTCAGCTCGACTGAGTCCAGCTGCTCAAAGGGACCACTCTGAAGTCCAGCCAGGATGACAGAAAGATCCCAGGAGGGCATCAGGGGTGACCTAGGAGGATTTAACCTTCTGGCACCCCTCAGGAACCTCACGATGAGTTCGTGCTTTCCCAGGGACCGGCCGTCCACTGCATCGTGATGGGCCGCAATAGCAGGCACATACACTTTCAAGGTGGAGTGTGACAGCCTACGCTCCAACCTTTCTTGCAGGAAAGAAAGCACTACCCCAATCGTGCACCTTCGGGGGTCTTCTCGACGAGAAGAACACCAGTTTGCGAACAGACTCCACTTCAGTGCATAGGCTTGCCTTGTTGAAGGAGCTCTAGCCTGAGTGATGGTCTCTACCACAGCCCGTGGTAGACCACTCAAGTCTGCCGCGTCCCATCCAGGAGCCACACATGGAGGTTCCGCAGATCTGGACGCGGGTGCCATATGGTGCCGAGCCCCTGAGAAAGGAGTTCCTTCCTCAGAGGAATGCGCCAGGGAGGGGCTGTCGCGAGGAGTATGAGTTCGGGAAACCAGGTCCGGGTGGGCCAGTACGGCGCGACCAACAGGACCTGCTCCTCGTCCTCCCTGACCTTGCACAGTGTCTGTGCAAGCAGGCTCACTGGGGGAACGCATACTTGCGTAGAGCCCGAGGCCAGCTGTGTGCCAGTGCGTCTGTGCCGAGGGGGCCCTCGGTCAGGAAAAAGTACAGCTGGCAGTGGGAGGACTCGCGGGAAGCAAACAGGTCTACCTGAGCTTCCCCGAATCAACTCCAGATCAGCCGGATCGTCTCGGGATGGAGTCGCCATTCTCCGGGGAACGTGAGCTGTCGTGAGAGCGCATCGGCTGCACGATTGAGCTCCCCCGGAATGTGGACACGCAACGATTTGAGCTGCGTGTGACTCCAGAGGAGGAGATGGCGGGCGAGCTGTGACATGCGACGAGATCATAGACCTCCCAACCGGTTGATGTACGAGATAGCCGCAGTGTTGTCTGTACGGACCAACACGTGCTTGCCTAGAAGCAGTGGCCGGAACTGCCGCAAGGCAAGGTGCACTGCCCACAGCTCCAGGCAGTTGATGTGCCAAAGCAGTCGAGGCCCTGTCCAGAGCCCCGAGGCTGCCTGCCCGTTGCATGTAGCGCCCCAACCCGTGCTGGAGGCATCTGTTGTGACAACAACATGCCGGGACACTTGTTCTAGGGGCACCCTGGCCCGTAGAAAGGCAAGGTCCGTCCAGGGGCTGAAGGAGCGGCGACACTCCTGTGTAAAAGTGTACCGCGGCGCCATGCCCATCTCGGGACTCGGGAGTGTAACCAGTGCTGAAGTGGTCTCATATGAAGCAATCCGAGCGGCAAGACTGCGGCTACGGATGCCATATGCCCCAGGAGCCTCTGAAAAGGGTTTCAGTGGTACCACCGTCCTGCCTCTGAAGGAACTCAGGCAGTTCAGCACGGACTGGGCACGCTCGTTAGTGAGACGCGCCATCATACTCACTGAGTCTAACTCCACACCGAGAAAAGAGATTCTCTGCATGAGGGAGAGCTTGCTCTTTTCCCAGTTGACCTGAAGCCCCAGCTGGCTAAGTGCCGGAGCACTGGGTCCCTGTCATCACACAACTGTTCTCGCACGCGGGCCATGCTCGAGATAGTTGAGGATCCTGATGCCCACTTCCCATAGCGGGGCAAGAGCGCCCTCCGTGACTTTCGTAAAGACACGGGGGGACAGGGACAGCCAGAAGGGGAGAACACTGTACTTCCCTGCCTGACCCTCGAGCGCAAACCGTAGAAACGACCTGTGTCGAGGCCATATCGAGACACGAAAGTAAGCGTCCTTCAGGTCGACCGCTGCAAACCAATCCTGGGGCTAGGTGCATCCTGGATTGGCCAAAGGCCACCGCCTTTCTTGGGTACGATGAGGTAGGGGCTGTAAAACCCTTGCCTCATCTCGGCTGGAGGGACCGGCTCGATTGCATCCTTTGCCAGGAGGACAGCAATCCCCTCACGCAAGACAGGTGCGTCTCGGTCTGCCACCGAAACCTCGAGAACGCCGCTGAACTTGGGAGGTTGCCTGGCGAACTGAATCGCATAGCCGAGTCGGATTGTGCGAATGAGCCAGCGGGACGGGTTGGGCAGCGCAAGTCACGCCCCCAAACTCCGTGCGAGTGGCACCAAGGGAACAATCGACATACCAGCGGTGGTGCAGCGGCAGGGAGTTGAGCTGGATAGCCCAGAAGGCATCGCGTTCTGACCAATCACAGCAGAACTCCCCGCATCCCCGGAGGGACTGGCCAGAGATGCATGGAGAGGCATTGCGTCTCCCAACCGCAACTTCTTGGCTACTGGCAAAAGAGAGGGGGCTCGTGGGCGAGAGTGAGGAGGCATCGCGTCGCTCATTGTCGACCCGCGAGCCTGAGGACCCGGAGGAAAAGGAAATTGCTATTTCTTTGACAATGTGGGTACCGCTGGCCCTTGAACCAGCGGCGGAACAGAAACAGGCTTTCCTGTAGCTCAAATAGTAGAGCATGGCGCTAGCAACGCCAAGATCATGGGTTCGTTTCCCAGGGAAAGCAAGAGCTGATAAAATGTAAAAAAAAAAACTGTAACTTGAATGCAATGTAAGTCGCTTTGGATAAAAGCGTCTGCTAAATGCATAAATGTAAATGTAATGTAAAAAACAGAAGATTCTCCACCCGGCCCTCCTCCGGGGGAAGGAGCGGCGCTGTCCTCGCCATCTCCCAAGAAAGAGCAGCTTCCCACATCTCCGGGTTGCCTGTGTCAGGGCCGCTTTGTCACCTTCCTGGCTGACTTAGGGGCCGGCTGGGACACAGGGGGCGCTGTGCTCCTGCGAGAGGCTCAACGCACCGGCCTAGGTGTTACCTCAGCACGGGGCGGAGCGGCTCTGGGGGACACAGGAGGGCGCCCACGGCGACAAGCAGACCGGGGCTTGCCCTGCAGCGGAGCGGTGGCAGATGACGCATCACGCCGGGGCAAGATGTGTTGGATGGCCTCGGTCTGCCTCTGTACTGCCGAGAACTGCTGGGCACAGTCCTCGACAGTGTCGCCGAACAGTCCAGCCTGGGAGACAGGAGTGTCGAGAGCACACTGTCGACATCGCTCATCTCAGCAGGGCTGAACCATAGATGGCGCTCTTGGACCACAAGTGTGGACATCGCCTTCCCGAGGGACTGCACTGTGACTTCCGTTACCCGTAGGGCACGGTCAGTCGTCGAGCACAGGTCCTGCTTCAACCTCGGGTTGGTACTACCCTCGTGCATTTTAATGCCTTGGCTTGGTGTACTCGCAGGATAGCCATGGCATGCCGAGCAGAGGCAGCTTGGCCCGCAGCACTGTAAGCTTTGACCGCGAGAGCGGTCGTCAGCTTACAGGCTTTGGACGGGAGACGAGGACGATTCCGCCAAGTGGCGACGTTTTGCAGGCACAGGTGCACCGCAACCGCCCTCTCCACCTGGGGAATGTCAACGTACTCCCTAGCCGCCCCGCCATCGAGGGTAGCGAGGATGGGGGAGACAAACGAGCCGCTTCTGGCCGTAAAAAGGGGCCGTCCACAACTTCATCAGCTCCTCGTGCACTTCCGGGAAGAAAGGGACCAGGGCAGGGCGTGGTCGCGAGCCACGGCCCGTGCCGAGGAGCCAATCATCTTACCGCGAGGACTCGGGACTGAGAGGTGTGCACGCCTCCAGCCCGATGCTCGCGGCGGCCCGGGAAAGCACGGCCGTCAACTCTGGGTCCGATTCGGCGGCGGCCGCGACCCCCGAGGGGGGCAGCCCCGCCGAATCTTCATCCTCAGAGGACGATTGCCCATCCCCCGATGCAGCTATCGACATCTGATCCTCTATCGGCGCGCCGAATGAAACGCTGAGCGCGCCGTAAGACGGCACAGCTGAATCACCGGCGAGCCGCACAGAACAGCTGCTGCGGGAGGAGTGAAAGGTCCGTGGGGACTGGCCCGGCGGAAAAGCTCTCACTGTAATCCTCAGATCGCCCAGAGCACTAGCCGATGGTTCTCTGCTCGTAGCAGAGAAGCTGGCGCGGGTAGTGACAGAGGGAGCCTCTCTCATCCCCGTGAGGAGAGAGAGGTGCGATCGCAGCGCTGTCATGGTTACACGCTCAAAACGAGCGCATAAACCATCCCATGATCGCAGCTTCAGCGTGCTGGATGCCCAGACACTGAAGACAACGATCGTGGCTGTCGACGGAGGATAGGAAACGACCGCAACCAAGAGGACATGGCCGGAACGGCGTCTTTAAAAAGACGCGAACCGACCGTGATTTGCTCTTTTAGGAAATTGCTCTTTTAGTTGAAGTGCCCAGGGGAATCGCTGCAGACAGGGACACCGCTGTTCGCACCGTAACGCCAACCAGAACAGCTTCCAGACAGATGATGAAAGGCTTTGTGGAGATCAACACGTTCATCCACTCGGCTCCGAAGCAAAAATCTAATGAGTGGATGCACCTGCCACCTATTTATACCCGCGAGGGCTGGGTGTGGCTCAGGTATGCAAAATCCACTAGCCAATATTCATTGGCGTTTTCTCTTAAAGTCAGAGATGATTGGGGCTTCCAAGTAAATCCCCTATGTCGTCACGACATAACTCGTAGTGAGCGACAGATAGGGAACCTCCGGTACTCTGTAGGTGACATTTTAGAAGCCCAGGTGTTGCGTATCGGTGAGTAGCAATGGTGCTTTGAAAACACTGCTTCATGAAGCTTTGAAACCCTTATGAATCTTTTGTTTTGAATCATTTTTATCTGATCTCAGATCAGGGCCCATATTCACAAAACATTTTTTCCCAGTTTCACAGACGAGGCTTAAGCCTAGTCCTAGACTAAAATGTAAGTCTGAGCTGTTTCAACTGAAAGAAACTTGCAATGATTGATCTTAAAATATATCAGTGCCTTTGATTTGTATCAAGATGCACACCAGTAATGTTTTTTTCCCAAGCACATTTACAAAAATTACTTAAATGTCCTAATTGAACTATGGCCTAATCCTGGCTTAGTCTAAGCCCTGTCTGTGAAACCGGCCTTTATCTTACAACTAAGAGTTCTCCTAAATAGCAATAAAAAAAAAAATTAGCTAAGCGTTTTCTCTTAAAACCTATTCACAAAGCTGCTGAGACAAACTTTTACTAAGCATTAGAGAGAAGTCTTAAGCTAAGAGTAAGAATATTATGTTGCCATATCTAAATAAAGGTTTTAAAATAATGTTAATTGCCACACTCAAATAAAGATTTTAAAATGCAGGCTAAGTGTCACTAATTAAAAAATTATATGTTCAGCTAATTGTCAGCCTCTTACATGTATGCTTCTCGTAGCGGATATGCATATAAACCTCCTTTTAATTAACAGAGTAGAATAGTCATGACTGATACTAAGACATGCAAATGTAAAAGAAAACCAAACTGGACACAAGAACAGCTGTTACTTCTTGCCCAACTGGTTAATGAAAAGGATATAATCAAAGGAAAATTTGGAGTTAGGATAATCTCTAAACCCTAAAGATGATACCTTTTTAAAAGCTCATCATTGTCAAATGTTTCTAAAATGTTTATATTCCGAGGCAGATTGCTGGCAACAGCCATTTTAGGATAGTTGTGAGTTGGCCTTCTTAGTGACTTAGGAGTCCTCTTCATTACTCCTAACGTTTCACAGATTTAGGAGCTAGCTTTAGCGCTAAAACACTTTGTGAAATACTCTTAGAGCAAAAATTTAGGAGTCCTAAATTTAGGACTGACACGCCCATTATTTTTAAGATTTTCTCCTAAATCGGCAAGTTATGAGCTACTTTTAGCCTTAAGATGTTTTGTGAATACGTAAGTTTGTAGAAATTTTAATAAGACATTTGTATAATTAAAAGAATTAATAGTACTCAATAGTCTCTTATTGGCCTGTTTAGCAGAGCCATCCATAAAACAAACAAAACAAGCCCTGAAAATTTAAAAAATAACACATACTGTATTATACAGACACTTAATATTCAATGGTATTAAATGGTTAGTTAATTGTATTTGAAAGATTATACATTCAATAAAACATTTGCACTGGGTTTGTAAAATATTTTTTTATGAATGAATTTTTTTAAATAAATGTTTTTGTTGCATTTACACTCTTTTGACCAACAGGTGTCACCCACACAGTGGTTCTCAACTAGGGGTCTGGGGCCCTCTGGGGGCCTCAAGGTGACTTAAATCTTTAAACTGATTTAAAATAAGACAAAACACCAAAAAAAAAAAAAAAAAATCAAGATTCCCACAATCTTGGAAGACCTGGATATATGAGGTAGCCTAACCTAAAGGTGTGATTTTCTAGACATGGAAAAGTTATGTAAATTAAATTATCTTTCTAGTCATGCCATGCTCTGAAATATTTAATTGGGTCGTAATTGTGCGTTAATTTTACCATGTGTATGTGTGTAAATGAGTAGCCTATGTATACTTAAAGAGTTACTTTTTTATTCTTCAGTAAAATCAGTGTAATAATAATAATAATAAATAATGCATTTTTTATTTAGTGTTTTGAGAGAATTTAATGGTACAAATGAATATTTATGCAATAATTATTATCCATTTTTTCCCATTGAAAATAATATTTAAAAAAATTCTAATATTTTTTTTTTAATTATTTTTTAAATTAACGCAGTGTTTCAGGTTAAATCAGTGACCTGGGGCCGTATGTATAAAGTTGCTCAGAGTAAAATTTTAGTCCTAAATGTGTCAAAATTCTAAGAATGACGTAACTTTACTCTTATTCCTAGACTTAAGAATAAGAGTGATTCATAAAGGTTCCTAAGTGTTAAGACTAGGTCTCAGCTCCTAAATTATTTAAGAGAGCTGAAGAGGTCTCCTAACCTAGTTAGGAGTAACAAGATGGCAGCAAATAGGAGGAAACAAACACTTTCCAGTGAAGATGACATATTGGAGTTTTATGATGATATGGAGTTGATAAAGACCTTGTAAGCAGGGTCTTACATTTTTTGGCACTAACCCCACCAAACACAACAGTGGCCAAAATTGTGTAGAATTTTTTTTTTTTTTTTATAACCCCACATTTCACTTAAACCATTAAAATACTAAAAAACCACTAAAAATCACTTCCTGCCCTCCAGCTGTATTTGCCCTCCAGCTGGGGGCAAGCATATTTTGAGGGGGGCCAGTGCCACCCCTCTAGACACGCCCCTGCAAACCAGTAAAGTCAATAGGTGCGTTCGACTTCATGCGGCGCCGCAAAAATCGGCTCCCGTCTGACAAAAGCAATGCATTCTGGTTAGAACATTTGTCCGACTTTGATCAGCGCTGCAGCCGCCTTACGATCACATGTGCCATCAAAGTACCGCGAGAGCAAAAGGAAACCAGCCGCCGAGGTCAGGCGCTGCAATTGCTCAAAATCGGCTGCGAGAGCCTTGATGACGACACACTTTATCCTCATTGGTTAGATTCTGTGATGACAAGCACGAGGTGTGTTGCGTGTTTATTCTAACAATTCAATTCCAATAATGCTCACAAATCTGTGTTTTTATAACAGAAAAAGCTTTTTTAGTGTAGTCGCACTGTTATCTTGAGTCATTTTTGTCAAAAACACTGATAAAATAATTTATATGCCCACTTTATTTTTGGTATTTAAATAGTATATGTTTATGATTTATTATTTATTGACTTTTCAGCATTGTTACAGGTACCCCAAAGACGTTTGTCATTAGGGGACACTGAATTATTTTACTGTTACAATAAAATGTCAATACCAATTTACTTCATATTAAAATACAAAAATTTAAAAAAAAAAAAAAAAAAAAAAGAAAAATGTTGAACTTGTTGAACTGTATTCATGAACAGATGGCGCTGTATTAAGCAGTATATAAAAAGTGTTTCTATTGCTCATAAAAACGTTTTGTATTTGACAAATAATGCATTTAATTTACTTTATCTGTGATAAGAGTATGGCGTCACTACCGGGAGCAGAAAGTGTCCGACTTGACTTCTCCACTTTTAATTCCGCCCCGACTGCAAGCGGCCGCTCTCACCAGCCGGTGGCAGGCTACTTCATCTCGAACTCACCTATTATTTGAAGGAGATACTGCAGTCATGCAGCTGTCGTGTACTCGTTCACAGAGTTCATCATCCGTTCAAGATTAGAGTTGACTCTGGATTTGATCACTGAACCTGATCTAAACCTCATTGGTATAGTTTGGGTTTGTCATCAAACCAGTTCTATAACTGAATCAATCCTGAATCTGTGTGTTAGCATTAGCAGCCTCAGATCTATCAGGCCACTTCAGTGGACTTTTCTGATTTTGACTCCTTTTCCGCAACAAACTGACATTAATATGTTTGTTCATATTGATGTGTAGTTGTTAATTTAGTGTTTTGCATATAGCATGTAAATATTTGATTGTAGAAAAGGTTAATTACTGAAGAAAAATTAATGAGGTTCTTTGGAAAAAAAAACTTTTTGTTTTCAGCAAACAAATAAATATATTCACCAAGACTGCCAAGGCCACACAGTGTAGTTCAACTCACAAACCAAAACCACTGTTCCACTGGTTGACAAACAGTCACTTACTTTTGTCTTGAGTTCAGCATTTCTCTAAAACCTTTATACATCAATGTTTCTCACACTCGTCTAAACCTCAAACAGAAACAGCAGCACTGCAGCTTACTAGATCTACACATTTAGCATCAGAGAGTGTTTTATTGCACAGAAATCACCTTCACACTTGATATGTTTTATTGCTGTGAATGTCCAACAGTTCACAGTTAATAGAAAACTGAAAACTAGGCCTCATGGAAAAAAGCAAAGTGAAAGCAAAATAGAAAAGAGAACATAAAACATGGCCATTCACATTAGAATCTTTATAAAGATGGAGATGAAGTCTTTACTGCAAACACAGACATGAACGCAGCTCAACCAATCAGATTTAATGACCTAAACTAACAGCTGTACAATGAATATAAAATATTTTTAAATTAAATTTATGATGAATATAACGTTTTCCTTAATTTATTTCCTTTATTATTTTGATAAAATTTAAAAGTTCTACACAGACAGATTTTAGCCTAAAAGTGGAAAACAAGGAAAAACCCAGACAATGTTCAGTTCAAAATATTCAAGTGAACTTTTCAGCCTTTCATATTTCTTTCTGTTTTCTGTTGCAGTGATTTCCTGTTGTTAAATATTTATCATACCTCACATCTTTACTGAATATAGTGTTTGTATAAATATTTATCTGTCTTGAGTTGCGACTTTTTTTGTTCTTGTTGAGTGAAAAATCAAAAAACAGCGGCCGACCCCGAGTGGTTGCTCAATATCGATGTGTAGTTGCTAATTCAGCTAATTTAGCATGTAAATATGTGATTGTAAAGTGGTTCTTTGGAAACAGTCTGGCATGAGTAAAGGATATATATTACGACAATTTGTTTTCAGCAAAAACCATGTGGTTAAACTCAACTGAAGCAATAAACCAAAAGCAGAAACCTTCTCCACTGGTTTGGTCACTTGACAGCCAATGACAAACTGAGTCACTCACTTTTGTCTAGACTAGAGTGGAGGTAGACTTTAACTGAGTGCAGTGTTTCTCCAAAACCTTTATGTAGCATTTCTCACATTTCTCCATTTTCAAACCTCAAATAGAAACAGCAGCACTGCAGTTTGTCTGCTTTTTCTCTAGATCTACACATTTAGTTTTAGAGAGTGTTTTAATGCAAGGAAATCATTAATTAAATGCATGATATTACATTTTCTTTAATTTAGTTAATTTATTATTATGGATTTGAAACATTTTTAGTCTAAGGGGATGGATTTTTAGTCCAAAAGTGGAAAAGACTCAAGTGATGTTCAGTTAAAAACGTTCAAGTGAACAATTCAGCCTTTCATATCTCTTTCTGTATTCTGTTCTTTGTGTTTACTTTAATTTA
>CM077231.1:16586764-16744264 GCA_039654775.1 Spinibarbus caldwelli
CCGGACCACGAGATGCACCCATCCGGACCGCGAAGCCTTTTGACATAATGAAATAAATAAATGCCAAATGCTATTTTCTAACAAAATCAAATTTATATCAAACACATCAAGGTCGGCTCAGTAGCGTTTGGGTTCTACGGTGCCACAGGTTGCTACTACAGTTAACTGTTGCTTCGGTCAGACGTGCAGTCATGCGTGCAGTGAAGAGAGCAGAGAGCGGCGCACTGCGCGCAGACAGATTAAACTTTCAGTGAGTGAAGTGCATGGCATTCTCAAAAATTAGGAAAGTTGATGGGTCCTTAAGTCTTAAATTTAGTTGTATCAAGACCATAAAAAGTCTTAAATGGTACAAGAAAGTCTTAATCATGATTTCAGGAGATCTTAAATTCGGGGACGGTAAGACAAGATTTGCGATACGGCTTAAGGTGACGATTAAATTTCAAAATGCTATGATTTCACTGAATAAACATTAACGCTGCATGTTTCAAAGTAGGGCTGTGCGATATTGAAGAAAAATGCAATATACCTTGTTAAAATATACCTTGTTAAATAATGTGACATTTGATATGCAATACGATATTGCTTTAAGAGTGTGAAATCAATTTAAATTATATTTAAAAACTAAAAATTATATAACCAATGTATATATTTCACATTTTTTCTTGGAAAAGAAAGAATCACTACAAATTATGAATGACCAGTAGTATTTTAGCATTACATAAAAAGCAATATCTAAAAAAAAAAGATGCAAATGAAATAAACAGTGCTTTAACTTTCAGACAGGCTTACATTAGATATATTTAACAGTAGCATTCAAGTAAGAAATAATACAGAAAATGAATAATCAAATGTAAAACTAAAACACTGCATGTCTACATTAATTAATATACATTGATTCATAATAAAGCTACAAAGGTTTTTCAGTCAAGCTTAACTTCTCAGTGAAGCACGGTTCTGTGATCAGTAGTAAATACTGCTCCATCCGAAGGCCAGAGGGCGCTCTCACGCTGAAACTCCAAATATGCTCCGCAGAAGAAAGGTAATACAGGAAATCCCTATCACTGCAGCGGAATAAACAGAAGATTGAACTGCTTTCATTGATTTCATTAATTCTTGACTAATAAACACACAGCTACGACGATATATGGTTTATCTGAGTTCTTCTTATTATAATTTTCATGAATGTATATTTATAATGCAATACTAATCGACATAGCCTTTATCACTGCTTATACTACGGGGCCGTTGAATGCTTGAATCTGATTGGCTGACGAGTGTTCTAAGGTGTGCAATTATTTTCAGGGAAACGCACGGCGAACATAGTTCCAGGCAGCTCTTGACCACATTACAGTTCTGTATCACTTCGCCAAATGATTTCAGTTATTTCAAAAGGTCTTACAACAGTAAAATAACCAAAACCCACAACGACACTGGCCAAACACATAAATATAGTAAGCTATGGGATAAAAACGACAGATCATTTCCATGTTTTGCCACAAAATTACGTTTTATTATGTACTGTACGTAAAGCACATACACTAATTTCTCCCGCTCTCTCTCCCTTACAGACACACAAAGTTTACACACATGGAAACATACGTGCTAATGTTGTTAGCGCTACACTGACGACTTTGTCAGTAAAAAGTACATGACATTTCTCACAAGCGAAGCAAAGTAACAACAGCACTGTTTGTGAGGAAAATGAACTTAAAGTTTCACTGGTAGGAACGCTGCTGCCAAACACTTTTGAGAGACAGACTCAGAGAGGTAGGCTAATTCACAAACGCTCAATCTCTCTCTCATATTAGCTGCATTAGTCTGCTATCAATGGCTCAAGCCTCTGTTAATAAGCCTCTGTTACTAGGTCTAACTCCGCTTCGCGTCGTGGCAGCATCACCATCTCGGGTGTGCATTATTTTTCTAATAATTCAACGGCCCGTCGTCAATTATTCCTTACATAGAATACTATAAAATATGTTGCGTGCCTTATTCTGTGTAAGAAGCCACATCATCTCAGAAGAATTTTATTTCAGATGCTCCACAGACGTTATCAAGTAAGTTTGGAGTAAAAATATATTAAATGTTGTTTTTTTTGGACAAGAGGTTCATAAATACTTCTTATGTATGAAAGATGTTTGACGAGACGTTTAGAGGTAGCAAAATAACTCCGATATCACATGGCATTGCAATATGCATATAAATATACATTAATGAAAATTATAATAAGAAGAACTCAGATAAACCATATATGGTCGTAGCTGTGTGTTTAATAGTCACGTTGAATCAATGAAAGCAGTTCAATCTTCTGTTTATTCAGCTGCAGTGATAGGGATTTCCTGGAACGACCTTTATTACCTTTCTTCTGCGGTGCATATTTGGAGTTTCAGCATGAGAGCGCCCTCTGGCCATTTCTGACAAAATGTTTCATTTAATGTTATAAATGAGTCTATTTATACATGTCTAAATTGTTATAAATGAGTCTATTTAAAAATATTTATTAATTTAACTGAATTCATTCTGTAAAAAATCATTTGAAATTAATGAATGAAGCTTGTTTCATCCAGAGTTTTCAAACAAATCTCTTGAAAGCCATCAAATACATTTTAACAGTCACTGTTCACAACCTACTGGCATAATGTAACATTTACTGTCTAAATTTTTGAAGCGTAACATTAGTTCCAATTGCTCATTTTGATCGCGGCTGCTGCAATATCAGAATCTATATCTGGACTATAAACTTTTATCGCAATACTTTCGTTATTATTTAATGTTTGCAAGTTGTAACAGATATGTAGCTTGTGTAGACTGTTTGTAAAGCTGACATAAAGCTTACATTTGTGTGATTGTGATTTCAAAGGTTTAATAGACATAGCGGAATAGTCATTTAGGAATAAGATCGTGTGTGTTTGAATCAAGCAATCATTAAATATCATGCAGATATCCTGGTCTAGCAAAAAACGTCAAATAATGTTTTTAGGTAGGCCAATATAATTGTCCTGACCTCGGTTGGTGAGAAGGGTTCATTACTGGACCTCAAGCAATTTTAGTTGAAGACTGAATTACAGTATTTGTCATGCGTTTCAATTACCCTTCAAATTGCGCAAACTGAAATTGCGAATTGAAAATACACCTAATGGAAACACGTCAATTTCGCAAAAACTCCCATATATAGCAAAAAAGTTTTTATGCTCACGTGAAGTGGTTTTTCAGATAATTCGAAAAAGGAATATATCGCAAACTGGAATGGAAACTGTTTTTTTTTTATCATTTAAAGGTCACCTGGTATATGTAAAAGTCAAATGATCATTCTTTAATGTATAACCTCCAAGAAACACCTCATAGCAGGGCTCTAGACTCATTCTTCCCACTGGTCGCTCCTTTGCGACTAATTTTCTCTGTTGGTCGCACGAGCACATAATTTGGTCGCAATTTTTATTTATTTATTTATTAATTTTTTGCTACAACATTTAATTAATCAATGCATGCGGATTAAAATTTATCATAGTTCATAGTTCATAGTTGTTCAACATTCAACCCGTTCTTTTTCATCAGTATTTGTGATTTAAATTTTGTGAACAGGAATTCCTCTTTTCGTGCGCTTTCACTTTCACTTTCAAATTTGCGACCTTGGTGTCACGTTTTACAAGAAAAGATAATTGTCTGTTTATCTTATACATCTATACACTTTTCACTTTTTAGGACTAAAACAAAGATGGATTCATTGTTATTCTTAATTAAAAAGCACAACAACAATAAAACAGTAGGCTACAATGACAAACTATAGCTTACATAACCTTTATTAACAAAAACGAATAAGACGAGGCATGGCATAGGATACATCTCATGCTGTAATATATACCGACTAATAAATTACAGAATGTTTAGCAAACACTGAGGAATCAAATAAATAATAATAATAATAATAATAATAATAAATAAGGAAAGCCTCCATAACGTAACGTGAGGTAAAAAGTAATGATAACAAGCTTTTCAAAACGAAAACAAAAAGAAAAGTAAAACTAAACTGGCTGTCGCTGACAGGACTTGTGTGTGTTTTTTTCCCCCCACAAGAATACCAACATGTTCACCATCTCTGGTTTAAGAAGCGATCTTTTACTTTAGTTTGAAAACCAAATCCTCCATTGCGCTCCGTCCGTGTGGAGCGCACCTTCGCGCTCGTGCTGACGCTGCGTATGGAGTGAATTTTGTGCCAATATTCATCAAACAAATCCAGTGTTTTGCAAATAAACACAATCTGCTTCGTAAAGAAAAACTCAACTTTCAAACAAACGCAAAGTGATTTGCAAACACAGAACTCTATTTGAGAGAAAAAGCAGAGGTATGGACAAATATATGTATTGTGTGTTACAACTGTGAGACTCATTTGCCTTTTTATGAGGAAACTTGGCTTAATTTTCTCACACGCGTGCGGGCAGATTTTCTCACACGCGTGCAGGCTGATTTTCTCAGGCGTGCGGGCAGATTTTCTCACAAATGCAATTGAGCAACTTTCTTTTCCAAAAACAGCAGATGGCGGTGTCGGTCAATTTACGCTAGTCTCCCTAGACCCGAAACACCTCTTTACCTTTTCAGACCAATATGTGTGGGGAACAGGTGAGTTTCTGTCTTACTATCTCTATAATTAACCATTTAGATGTTTTCACAAAGCAACCCTACTACAGTGTCAGTGAAATTCACAACAAGTGCTGTAAAGTTGTTAACATGATTGATTAGTTCAAAAATCAGTAGTGACATGGCTAAACATTTAACTAGGCAGTCTTTCCCTATAAAAACTGATCCATTCTCCGTACCTCTTATCCTCTGTTGGATCGCGGGATATAGAATATACATATATATTGATACAATTGTTCAACATTCAAAACAATGCAGGGGTATAACAATATATCGTGTCACAATATATTGTAATACTAAAATGCAAATGTATAGTGGATAGCGACAATATTGTGTACCAAAAATAAAAGTGTTTTGAATTTTATTTTTCCGTTAGGTCAAGTAAGATTTATTGTCATTCTGCTATATATGTTGAGACATAGCCTACAGTGGAGAGAAATATTGTAGGCTACCTCTGCAGTAAAAGTTTAAACAAGTATAAAACTACACATAGAAAACGTAGTGAAAGGAGTAGGCTAAACTAATTATACAAATAGGCTACTATAATCAAACTAATTTATGTTCAGGTGAGCTTTATTGTGATTCAGCTATATAAATGTACCAAAATATAATCTAAACATTAATATCCCTTACGAAAATTAACCATGGTTTTACTAAATAAATACCACAGTATTTGTAGTAAAGCTGCCTATATAGAAATGGTAACCTGCAAAAAAAAAAAAAAAAAAACAACAAAAAAAAAACATGGTTACCACACTTTTACTATAGTAAAACCAACTTTAATTTTCATAAGGGATATCATAGTTTATTATCATATTTATGTTTATATATAGTATAGTAATATTCATGTCTTGTACAACATTTAAAACTAAAAGTGGCCTGTTAGGAGATATTTCATATTTCAACCAATATACCGGCAGATTTTAGTCTGACAATAGCCTGTTTGGAAAAATCCAACTAAAATTATGTAGCTTTTTATATATGGCCGAGCAACATTTTAACTCATGAAATTAAGAATAAAAGGATACCATCAGGAATTATATTAGTGGCTCTTTAAAATGCAAACGTCACTCCTAGAAGAGTCCTCGCTATCCAGAGTGTGTCTTCACCCGTGTTGCACACTGTTTATTAAACCACTGTTTATTAAAATACTGAATTTAGTATTACATCAGTGTGAACTTGATCCTTCTCCCCAATTCACAGGACAAGAGTGACACCAGAAGAGAAATATTCATAATTTTGCTTAGCTAAAAAAATACATAATTATTTTAGACAAATGATTGCACAGTGTTACATCATTTAAAAAAAAGTTTTAGATATTGTACTAAATAATGTGATTTGTTTTCATTTTTTTTTTTATTAATAATTAATGACCTCTTGGGTGATATTACTATATCTAATACTAAATTAAATTGTCTAAGCTTTAATTTTTGGTACACAATATTGTTGCTATCCATTATACATTTGCATTTTAGTATTACAATATATTGTGACACGATATATTGTTATACCCCTGCATTGTTTTGAATGTTGAACAATTGTATCAATATATATGTATACTCTATATCCCGCGATCCAACAGAGGATAAGCGGTGTAGAAATTGTAAATATATAAGTAATATATATATAAGGGAAACAAGTCAATTTAGCTCAAAGGAAATCATTTATGATTTTATAGGGAATTTGAACAGAATCACTGTTTCACGGCTGATCACTGAATCGGCAGCGAGTCACTGAACGAGCCGTATAACATCAACTCTGCACTGGATATTAAAATCCAAAATATAGTGAAAACACTATTAAATAGCACAGTAACAAGATCGGCAGTTTAAGACATTAACTTGTAAGCACAAAACACAAGATACTTCTCTTTTCAATATAAATAAGACTTTATTTATATAAACCTAAGACATGTAAACTAATCTAATCTAACACATGAACACACGCATTCACACATTCACACGTTGCAGAAAGAGAGGAAAGGATGAGTTTACAGAATGAAAATGTGAAATCCCAAGTTTACAGCAATATGTGCAATTGCCTATAGACCTGAACCATCAATCATTTGACCCTCGCATTGAGTTTCTCAATGAGGCTAAAATTTATATTAAACTGCACCGACTCAGCAAAAGTCTGGAGGTTGTACTTGCTTGTGTTGCCTTAAGGGATTCCCTTGTGTCCTTGTTGTCTTTGGAGAAAGGGGTTTCCCGAGGTTGCTGATTGGCTGAGTTCAGTGGTCTTTCGTAGTAAAGTCTTGGGCGTTGGCTCTTGATGCAGAGTTGGTCTGGTTGAAGTTTGGGCGGGTGCAGTCGAAGCTGGACTTTGCGGCAAACTTAACTTAACGAAACTCTCACGGAAAGACAAGAAATTAAAGTAAAAGAATAAAAGAATGTAACGAGACTAGGTGGTTTTTCTTCTCATTGTGTTGGCAGCTGGCACGTAGGCCAGAGCACGCTCAAAGCGCAGCGTCGAAACGCGGTGGCAAAAGAGAAGAAGAAGAGAAGCAGAGGAAGAGCCAAGAGAGCTGTCCTGAGTATTTAAACTCGGCTTCTAGACCGTCCTATCTGGACGTCTTGACCAATTAGAAATGATCTTGGCTCGTGGTGTTGTATGTTTCTCCTCCCCATTCATAAATCTAACATGTTATCTTATCAGTAATATGGTCCAAATTTTCCCGCTCTTACAGAGTACAATTTTGGACATGATTTCTCTAACAAGACTATGGTACATTTGATAAAGAATTGATTGGAAGAAACATTTAAAGCATGATTTTTCAAACTCATACATACCACACAAGGATATGAACTCTTAAACTATTCCCTAGTTATTAAAATACATACATAATATGTGATTAAAACATGATGGTTAATCGTGTGGGTTACATACATGATATGGGGTTATGCATAAACATGATAAGTCCTTTTAAGATGATTTTGGTGCATCTATATGTGAAAAGGCAATTTCTGTACCGTTCTGTGAACATAAGGACATGTTCTCTGTGAAGACTAGAGAGGTTAAAAGGTCTCTTAAGGAATTTCAGTCTCCGCCTTTGTCTCCTATGTGGAGAGCTGGGTTGACCCACCCAATGAAGTCTCTAGCTCGTGATTTCGATCACAGATTTACAAGTGACAGCCATATCTTTGACCATTAGTCCTGATTACTTGCTCCAAATTTGATCGTCTCCTTTCCTGAATTGGAATTATCAATAAATGTTCTTTTGTTTGAATGTTGCAAGCTGTTCTGTGAAAGAGGCTTGTTGGTTTGCTTTCTTCAGAGGGCTGGAGCTAGGAATCTGATTTATGACGAACATCCTGTTGCAGCCTTGGGATCCTCTCTGGAATTTCGGCTCCTCATGTTTCAATGAGAATGGATCAGGTTTTATAGGGAAAGACTTCCTAGTTAAATGTTTAGCCGTGTCACTACTGATTTTTGAACTAATCAATCATGTTAACAACTTTACAGCACTTGTGAATTTCGCTGACACTGTAGTAGGGTCGCTTTGTGAAAACATCTAAATGGTTAATTATAGAGATAGTAAGACAGAAACTCACCTGTTCCCCACTCATATTGATCTGAAAAGGTAAAGAGGTGTTTCGGGTCTAGGGAGACTAGCGTGACTTGACCGACAGCGCCATCTGCTGTTTTTGGAAAAGAAATTTGCTTAATTGCACGTGTCAGAAAATCTGCCCGCACGCGTGTGAGAAAATCTGCCCGCACGCGTGTGAGAAAATCTGCCCATACGCGTGTGAGAAAATCTGCCAGCATGCGTGTGAAAAAATCTGCTCGCACGCATGTGAAAAAATCTGCCAGCATGCGTGTGAGAAAATCAAGCCAAGTTTCCTCATAAAAAGGCAAATGAGTCTCACAGTTGTAACACACAATATAAATATTTGTCCATACCTCTGCATATCTCTCAAATAGAGTTTTGTATTTGCAAATCACTTTGTGTTTGTTTGAAAGTCGAGTTTTTCTTTGCAAAGCAGTTTGTGTTTATTTGCAAAACACTGGATTTTTTTGATGAATATTGGCACAAAATTCACTCCATAGCTGCGAGTGTTTAACCAGTCTCTACCCACGAAGCGCTCGCGCTGAAAGCGGCTCTCTTCACCTGATCAGTGAAATCTGACTCCTGCTACAATGTGCCGCAGCTCTGCAGCGCGCGCTGCATGAAGCAGACGCTTTGGAGCAGCGCAGACCATGCACTCGCACAAATGCGACCACGTCAAATTTTAACTCGCACATTCTCAAAAAAATGGTCGAAGTCTAGAGCCCTGCATAGGTGGCCGATCTCAAGTATAAGGGGCTTTCTTTGCCATTAAAGCCCCGCTCACACCAAGAATGATAACTATAAAGATAACAAAATTAGCGCACGTGCGTCTGCCGCTTTAAATTCTCGAGCTTTTTATAGCAGGATCGATTCTGATTGGCTGTCAATGTTTGTATCGCTCATCAGCTGGAAAAAAAATCGTTCTGAAAATGATTCCAACGATATTGTTTCTCTGTGCCTTTATCGTTATAGTTGTCAACTCTGCTATTCTTTAATATTGAGAACGATTTTTAGAACTATATCTTTATCGTTATCTTTATAGTTATCATCCTTGATGTGAACGGGGCTTAATGCTTGGATAACCCCTTGTTATGAAAGTCTGGTCTGTGATAATAAAATTAGTTTTGCACAGCTTGTCAGTGAAGTATGGCTCTATGTAGTAAATGCTGTTCCATCTGAAAGCATGACGAGTTTGAGTTGCTTAAAACCTGCATTTGAAAAAAGCAACATACGTCAAACATCTTTCCAAACATGCAAAGCATTTATGAACCTCTTGGCCAACAAAATACCACATTTAATAACATGTTTTAATCCAAACTCACTTAGCATTGGGTTATAAATATAGCATAACATTATAAATATACTTTATTATAATGCAAATTATAATAAGAAAAACTCAGATAAACCATATGTCATAGTCGTGTGTTAGTCACATTGAATCAATGAAAGCAGTTCAATCTTCTGTTTGCTGGAACGACATGCATTACCTTTCTTCTGCATGGCATATTTGGAGTTTCAGTGCGACACTGGCCTTCGGATGGAGATTTACTACTGATTACAGAACCGTACTTCACTGACAAGCTACGCATGAAAATAGCAGATTTCACCTAATCGCGAATGCAACTTAATTTTGATTAATTGTGCAGCCCTAATTGGAATTATATTGCGTCGACTGAAATTAAGAAATACATTGTTATATAAATTTTGGCCATGTTGTCCAGCCCTACTCTTAAGAGAAATTATACACATTTTGCATACTTAAAGAAAATCATGATAATTCATTTGCAGTATTTACTTGAGGACAATGAACAGACTGTAGAAGAAAGGAGCAACTCCAAATCTGATGAGTGGATCACCTCAAGTTTTTGACTCTGTTGATCCATTGCTCAGCACTATGGGTAAGAATACAATATCTGATATTTTGCTTTGCTGAATGAGACTTGCTCTTATGTTGTAGTGCATTGATGAATCTGAGAATCTTTTTTGTGATTTTTTTTTTTTTCTAGGTCACAATCCGTCCATTGTTCTATTTGGAAACTGTGCAGCAGTCCAGTTTCATCACGACAATATTCTAATTGGAGAAATACAACCAAATATTGAAAATGTAGCAATATCAAAGTCTGTTCCTTTGCAGATGATGATATCAGGATGTCACGTCTCCGTGATCAGCTTGATTGGCTTTCATGAAACTGCACTTGACCTGCATCCCCTCACTGCTCAACTAGTGAATGAAAATGAAATCATTGCCTTCATCTTTGTTGTGCGACTGGGCCAGTTAACAGATGCTGATAAGATGGGTCTTGAGTGGCTTCAGAGAATATTTGGTGATGGAGTTCTCCAATTTGTGATGATTCTCTTCACCTATGAGAGCCAGGAAGAGTCTGACTCTATAATAGATGATCTGAAGAAAAACTCTGCTCTGGAGCGGCTGATTGAGAAATGTGGTGGAAGATATCACACCTGCAGCAAGAACATGAACAATCAGTCAGAGATGACAGACCTGATGAACAGGATTGAGCAACTGTTTATTGACAATAAACAGCAGTCCTACACTAGTGAGATGTACAACACAGCGTTGAGAGAGAGAGGAGACCTGCAAAACAGGATATGTCAAAGTAAGAACAGATTTGGTTTCCAAGTATCATTTTTATTTGCCTTTGACTTCAACCAAATTATTCATCATTCACAGATTATACTATTATAGACTCAAATATGTTGGTATACATTGGTTTTTTTTGTTAAAATACATATGTTAGTAAGAATAACAAGTAACATTTAAACAAAGACAACAGAAAAAACTGTGTAACATTTTACTGGGATAAGTATCTATATGCAAGCATTAGTTTATTAAGAATGTAAAGCAAAACAGCAAAGCTAAAAACAGAATGTGGAGCTGAGAGCACAAGGAGCAAAGTTGAGCAAAGTAGGAGACTACAGTACCAGGGTGGAGATGGGGACCACCATGGCTGTGACAAACCAGGCATAGATGGTATCTGTGGCTGTGACAGAACAGGCAGGGAATACAGAAAACTAATTAGGGGAAACAGGAACTGGACAGAAGTCCACATTACAAAACAAGGGCACAAGGACAAGAACATGACAAACTGCATCCACTGTCATGATTTACTCATCCTCATGTTGTTTCACACCTTTCTTTCCTCTGTGGAACACAAATAAAGATATTCTAAAAGTTATTGTGGGTCAGAACAACATTGGACTACAGTGACTTTCATTATATGGTAAACAAACAAAAAACACTGAAACAGTGTCTGACACACATTCACACATCAACAGAAGAATGAAATCCATGTAGATTTAGAATGTCATGAGGCTGAGTTAAGTCTCGTTCAGACTGTCAGCCCAAATCCGATTTTTGTGCAAATCCGATTGAAATCCGATCGTATTTAAATAGTCTGAACGGCAACGAACTACATGAAATCTGATTTGTGCAAATCCGTTTCGAGCTACATTCATATGTGGTTTGGAATCCTATTCAAATCGCATTTCTGGAAATCTGTTTTAGTCTGACCGGTCAGATCGGATTTAGCGTAGCTTTTTCACGTCCTCACGCCACGTAAAACGTAAACACGTCAGACGTTTTTGCAGAAAACATGCTGAACATCTTTGCAGAAACAAGCTTGCGTCGTAGCGGAGGCAAGAGACAAAAAAAAAAAAAAGGGCAAAGTAGCGGAGACGGCAGCATGGATTAAAGCCACACATTCAAGCTTCCTGCGTTTCTGCCGCTGCCTCACAAGATGTTTGGTGGTCAGTTTGTGTGTAAATATATATTTCAGACTAACCTTTTGCACTTTTGATGTTATTTCTAGCGAGAAATCAGTATTATAGTAATTAAATATTTGTTTAGTTATCACCAAAACTCGTTCCATTTTGTTGTAGATCATTAAACCGTTACGCTGCCTCAGAAGCCTGTCTGAAATCAGTTTCATGAGGTGCCTCCGTGCAAAAATGCTGCCTGCAAAGTCATTGCCTGATAAGGCAGCGAGGCAGCAAGTCAGCTGCCTAGGCTTTCGGACACAGCCAACATCTGTATTGCAAACTGTATTGCTGTTACTGTTGTTCCCTTTCGAGGGAACTACGAACTGCGTCCTCTAGGGTTCGCTATGGGGAACGCCATCAGCGTGACCGGTGTCTGAAGCATATATCTAAACACGACAATAACATTGGCCGGCGACAGCCTATGACGTCATTGCCTGGCGCCGCCACAGTATAACGGGGCGCCGGGAAAATACATCATTCACTTCTTCATCTTCACTGACCATTTGTTTATGCTAGCAGAAGCTAAGCACGACTAGGAGTGCGTGTTCTCTCGCCAGAGGCTTTGCTCTGATACGCACAGTTTCACACGGCTCGCGGGTTGTGTGTGTGGTGAAGAGCAAGCGCGTTCGGCTCTCAAGGGAGTTGAATGTACTCTTTGCATTCGTTGCTTATTTCTCGTGAGAAATAGGTATGAATTCAACATACTCCACTCACGAGGAGACTGCTTGTGCTCATCGTGATGCATTCGCGGGACTACTGAGAGGGGAGGTGAGTGCTTCACTTTTACCCGAGTTGTATACCCGTGTCTGCATGAGTGTGTTCGTCTCTCGCAGGAATAGTGACACATTCGCCGCGGCGGCGGCTCCGTTCTCGCTTAATTTCCGAGGTAATCTAGCGTGTGGGCGGAGCGCGTTTAGCTCCCGTGGGAGTTGAATACATGCTGCGCATTGCGGTGAGAATTATCTGCCCATTGCCCGCGATTCGCGGTTCATGGGCAGAAAGTGGAAAGGACTTGACGGGAAATCTTCCCTATTAGTAATTTCCTAAGGTATTTTATAACATGTTCTAACCACATTATACTGCACTCCAGTAGCCCTTCTTTCTGCAGGGGTTGTATGACTCTCCGTGCTCAAGTGTTGGCTTGCGAGCCTCCTCGATGCTTGCTGAAGCCACCAACCTCCTGCACTTGCGTTACAGTCTCATGTTGGACCTGCACGGGAGCTGTGGTGGGTGAGTACGATCCATTTAATTTCTCCGCAGCGCTATGTGGGCCTTTTTTTTGTACGCTTTGACTCTAGTCAGGACCTCACGATCTGTCGACTGATTGTGGTGATGGCCTCACCCGTTGGTACTGGATCCAGCCTGGATGATAACCTACTTCTTCAGCTTTATGCTTGCTGGATCATGCAGCCAAGTCACTAGGCTTCTGCGGGAGCCTCTTTGGCCTTCAGGTCCCCAGTATAGCGCTGCAACCCCAGGACTCGCAGTCCTCCATTCAGGCTGAGCCTTTTTCGGAGTGTAATGCTTCGTAATTTGCTCCCTGACGTCCTGGCTGAGTGTTTGCTTCGAGAAGCTGCCCCAGCCAGGATGTACTACTCATGTCTCACCTCGAGAGGCTTCCTGAGATTTGAGTCATCCACTTAACCATCACTTACGGTCGAATCAGTGAATCGCCCCTCTGTGGAGTGGGCTTGAGTACACTGCTTTCCCGGAGGTACGAGTGAGAGGTGTTTCTGCGGAAACCCTTCCTGAGTGCTTTGGCTCTGAGGAGCGATAGCTCTCCAGATATGTTTGGTTATTGGGCTCCAGAGCTATGTTTATTGGTCGAACTAGCATTGCTCCCCTCACCATAGAGGGTCACCTATGAGCATGCCGCTCCCTTCTGAGCGTCTGAGTTTCCTCTCATGATGAGAGTTAGGCTCTCCGCTCTCCAGAGCTATGTTTGTTGGTCAAGCTAGCATTGCTCCCCTCACCATAGAGGGTAACCTATGAGCATGCCGCTCCCTTCTGAGCATCTGAGTTCCCTCTCATGCTGAGAGTTAGGTTCTCCGCTCTCCAGAGCTATGTTTGTTGGTCGAGCTGGCATTGCTCCCCTCACCATAGAGGGTCACCTATGAGCATGCCGCTCCCTTCTGAGCGTCTGAGTTCCCTCTCATGCTGAGAGTTAAGTTCTCCACTCTCCAGTGCTCTGTGACCATATGCTCTTCTTGTTGGTCGAGCTGGCGTTGCTCCCTTCACTATTGAGGGTCACCTATGAGCATGCCGCTCCCTTCTGTGCGTCTGAGTTCCCTCTCATGCTGAGAGTTAGGTTCTCCGCTCTCCAGAGCTATGTTTGTTGGTCGAGCTAGCATTGCTCCCCTCACCATAGAGGGTCACCTATGAGCATGCCGCTCCCTTCTGAGCATCTGAGTTCCCTCTCATGCTGAGAGTTAGGTTCTCTTCTCTCCAGAGCTATGTTTGTTGGTCGAGCTAGCATTGCTCCCCTCACCATAGAGGGTCACCTATGAGCATGCCGCTCCCTTCTGTGCGTCTGAGTTCCCTCTCATGCTGAGAGTTAGGTTCTCCGCTCTCCAGAGCTATGTTTGTTGGTCGAGCTAGTATTGCTCCCCTCACCATAGAGGGTCACCTATGAGCATGCTGCTCTCTTCTGAGCGTCTGAGTTCCCTCTCATACTGAGAGTTAAGTTCTCTGCTCTCCAGTGCTCTGTGACCATATGCTCTCCTTGTTGGTCGAGCTGGCGTTGCTCCCTTCACTATTGAGGGTCACCTATGAGCATGCCGCTCCCTTCTGAGCGTCTGAGTTCCCTCTCATGCTGAGAGTTAGGTTCTCCACTCTCCAGAGCTATGTTTGTTGGTCGAGCTAGCATTGCTCCCCTCACCATAGTGGGTCACCTATGAGCATGCCGCTCCCTTCTGAGCGTCTGAGTTCCCTCTCATGCTGAGAGTTAGGTTCTCCGCTCTCCAGAGCTATGTTTGTTGGTCGAGCTAGCATTGCTCCCCTCACCATAGAGGGTCACCTATGAGCATGCCGCTCCCTTCTGTGCGTCTGAGTTCCCTCTCATGCTGAGAGTTAAGTTCTCCGCTCTCCAGTGCTCTGTGACCATATGCTCTCCTTGTTGGTCGAGCTGGCATTGCTCCCCCCACTATTGAGGGTCACCTATGAGCATGCCGCTCCCTTCTGAGCATCTGAGTTCCCTCTCATGCTGAGAGTTAGGTTCTCCGCTCTCCAGAGCTATGTTTATTGGTCGAGCTAGCATTGCTCCCCTCACCATAGAGGGTCACCTATGAGCATGCCGCTCCCTTCTGAGCGTCTGAGTTCCCTCTCATGCTGAGAGTTAGGTTCTCGCTCTCCAGAGCTATGTTTGTTGGTCGAGCTAGCATTGCTCCCCTCACCATAGAGGGTCACCTATGAGCATGCCGCTCTCTTCTGAGCGTCTGAGTTCCCTCTCATACTGAGAGTTAAGTTCTCTGCTCTCCAGTGCTCTGTGACCATATGCTCTCCTTGTTGGTCGAGCTGGCGTTGCTCCCTTCACTATTGAGGGTCACCTATGAGCATGCTGCTCCCTTCTGAGCGTCTGAGTTCCCTCTCATGCTGAGAGTTAGGTTCTCCGCTCTCCAGAGCTATGTTTGTTGGTCGAGCTAGCATTGCTCCCCTCACCATAGAGGGTCACCTATGAGCATGCCGCTCCCTTCTGAGCGTCTGAGTTCCCTCTTATGCTGAGAGTTAGGTTCTCCGCTCTCCAGAGCTATGTTTGTTGGTCGAGCTAGCATTGCTCCCCTCACCATAGAGGGTCACCTATGAGCATGCCGCTCCCTTCTGTGCATCTGAGTTCTCTCTCATGCTGAGAGTTAACCCTCTGGGGTCGACAAACGCGGATACGCGTTTTGTGGCAGATTTTCCTGATAAGGCCGAAATTAGCTTGAATTACTCTGCCATTTTTGATCGTACAGATAAGAGCAATACACCATTCGAATCTGTAAGGGGTCTACTTTTATTTGTATACACTCATTATAACAACTAAACTTTGTGCTTTTGAAGAATAAAGAAAACAAACAGGGTGCGCTCTCTGCCTTCTCCGTCTCCGCAAGCTGCTTTTAGAAACGCGTCACTAAAATGAACTGTAACTCAGCAAATACTCAGCACACAGACATGGGAGTTATATCTATAGAAAGCTTGAAGTGTCTACTTTTAAATGAAGTAAGTCCTATCGAAAACAAACATTCTGTGATAAAGAAATCCATATGAAACCAACACGATGTTCAGTCTTTCCCGTCTAACTCATTATCTTTAATGCAATCCCGCCCCCTCGCGGCTCGCGCCGTTCATATGTAAATATCCACGTGAGACACGTGCGCATGGAAACGCCCAACATAAACAAAGCGTGAGGAGATCATTCATCGCAGCTACTGTTCGTTTCTGCAAGAAGATGCGCTGAGTAAAGACTGGATTTCTCTCAAAAGAAGAACAATATTTCATCCAGAAGAGAAGATCAATCTGACGAGTAAGTAATGTTTCTTTTTTGCATTAGTTAACGTGTTATTGTGACATAAACTTGAACACATTACTAGTTGGGTTTTTCCCAAACTACAACATGATGAATGCTACGCATCTAAGAATGTTTAGACCATGTTTATTATTAATAATCTGTTCACAAATATATTTTAATAGCGTGCTAAACGATAACAATTGCTTCTCAAATATAAAAATATCCTTTTTTTATAGTACAAAGTACATCTTTTTATAGTACACAGCATGCGTGAGTCTATGGCTGCAGAATCATATCTTAGGCAACTATAAAATCATACATGATGTTCAGGATGGCTGTATGACTACAAAATCATAGTTGGGTTTTTCCCAAACTATAATTCCTGACTACAATGTTTGACATTGAGTAAAACATTTTGAATATGATAGGCAATACGTTGCATTTAAATTTCTTACAGTGCGATGATGTTTTCATGCTCTATATAAAACAAAAGTAATATGAGAGTACACTGCAACATGATGAATGCTACGAATCTAAGTATGTTTAGAACATGTTTATTATTAATAGCCTACTTTGTTCAAAAATAGATTTTTAATTTGCTAAACAATACTAATTAGTTTCTCAGATATAAAATGTTTTTGTTTTTACGATAGTACAAAGTATGCCTGAGTCCATGGCTACATGTATACAGATGCTTGTGATATTAACATGCTCACAAATGTTTTTATTTATTTATTTATTATTATTTTTTTTTGGTTTGTTTGTATTTTATTGAATCAGATACCTGCACCACAGATGAATCCTGCTGACTTTCAGTCTCTTCAAACTGTTTTCCTCTGAGAGCGCTTTACCAACATCAGATTTTCAACTACACTGATATTCTATGGTAAAACAAGCTCCTTGACTACTGATTGGTTTTTTCTTCTTGAATCCATGGAAAGAAGCAGAAACACTTAAATAAAACAAGTAAATATCAGGTATGATTTACTTGTTTCACTTGTTGAACAGAATCTGTTGCAGAAATGACTCAAAGTCTGTTCACATCTCTGTGGTTAGATCAGTGTGCACAATAATGTGTCTTTGACCTTCATTATGTATGTTTTGATTATACTGTGTTGTAAATAAAATACAAATAATTAAAAAAAAAAATTTTTTCAATCTCCTCACATTCTGTCTTACCTGCCTCAAAGTCACAGTCACACTGATGGGCCATTAGGGGGCCATTAGGGGAGGGCCCTTTGTCTCTCAGGGGAGAATCACTTAATATTCAAGGCCATTGCGACGCCCTCGCATATAGGCTTTCAATCACAAAACATGTCTTTAAAACTTTAAATCAATATATTGTTTTCTGTGAGTGAGTAAACAAGCTGATTTTCACATAATTTTGAAGCAAAAACTCTAGGCTACAAGATCCAGTTCTCAAAAGTCTTGTAAACAGATGTTCTGTATGTGTTTTATGGCCTTTTTTCAGTGACTTCAAAATTTTAGTTTTTCACTAACCACGCATAAATGTTGCTTTCTCAAAAACACAGCCATGTACATAAATGCTGCTAACATATTATTATAGCCCAGTTTGTGCTGTTTACAGTGTTATTAGACTTTAGCCATTTATATTTTTTATAAGTAACTGAAAAAAGCACAAATGTCAGGACATGGCGAAACTTCTCCAGGCCCCCAAAACACCCTCAGACCCCAGAGGGTTAAGTTTTCCGCTCTCCAGTGCTCTGTGACCATATGCTCTCCTTGTTGGTCGAGCTGGCGTTGCTCCCCCCACTATTGAGGGTCACCTATGAGCATGCCGCTCCCTTCTGAGCGTCTGAGTTCCCTCTCATGCTGAGAGTTAGGTTCTCCGCTCTCCAGAGCTATGTTTATTGGTCGAGCTAGCATTGCTCCCCTCACCATAGAGGGTCACCTATGAGCATGCCGCTCCCTTCTGAGCGTCTGAGTTCCCTCTCATGTTGAGAGTTGGGTTCTCCGCTCCCCCAGAGCTCTGTGACCCTATGCTCTCCAGAACGCTAGAGCGGTGTTTACAATCCATGTTATGGTAAGTACGCATGCTAGTCTCTGTGTACTTTCTGAAAGCCACGTTGTGTTAAGATCGCACACCAAGTGTTTTGCGGTCTTTCTAAAATCCTGCACGGTATGGGTTACGCGCTGCGGCTTTGTGCCCTTTCTTTGAGTCGGTCAGGCCCCAGTTTCACCTTGGGCCCCACTCTATCTATGTATCCCTAGTGATACTGACTTGAACAGGGTGTTGCTACTAAGGATCTGTTGAGACAGTTCCTTCAGCGAGCTCATGCAGAGCAAGCAGTAGCCCCTGGGTGACAGGCCAAGACCTAGTTACTATCCTAGGCACTTGGTCGTATCCCCTTAAAGGAATCTCTGCTTCTGATTCCAAGCCTTTGAGCTCTACCCTGGGTCCAGGAGGCCCAGCCCCTAACAGGTAAGTTCTGGGGTATTCAGCTCAGGTTTTTGCCCGAAGGCGATAATGTCACTGACAGCCATCCACCCGTCCCAGGGGCAACTCCCTTAGCCGGATAGAGTTGGTACTTAGTGCTCGCCTTTTGTGCCTGGCTTTGCACTCCCCTCAGCATGGTGGCGTGGGTATTCCATTCCCCATAGCGACCCCTAGAGGACGCAGTTCGAAGTTCACTCGAAAGGGAACGTCTCAGGTTACATATGTAACCATGGTTCCCTGAGTAGGGAACGAGACACTGCGTCCTCTAGGCTCGGTGCCATGCTTCGGACGCAAGCTTCAGATGAAGAAGTGAATGACGTATTTTTCCGGCGCCCCTTTACTGTGGCGGCGCCAGGTAATGACGTCATAGGCTGTCGCCGGCCAATGTTATTGTCGTGTTTAGATATATGCTTCAGACACCGGTCACGCTGATGCCGTTCCCCATAGCGACCCCTAGAGGACGCAGTGTTTCGTTCCCTACTTAGGGAACCATGGTTACATATGTAACCTGAGACATTTTTAGCGTAGGCATAACAACGCAACGGCATTACCATAGAAACCAATGCACATTCAGTAAAAACGAAAGAGCGTTTATGGTCGCACAAATCAGATATGAACAGTTGCGATATGCTGTGTGGACGGTCAGTTATTCAAATCAGATCCATCCGGATATACACAAAATCGGATTTGGGCTGACAGTCTGAATGAGGCTTAATAGAATGTTCGTTTGGGCGAACTATCCAGATGAGACAATTGAGCAAACTATCATCAACAGTCCATACCTTCTACAGTCTAAAAAACATGTTTTATATATATATATATATATATATATATATATATATATATATATATATACACATATAATTCATGTATTTGTTTAAAATTGATTAAATTTTAAATTTTACTCTAATATTCTCTATCCTTTTCTGTCACAAGATCAATGTATAGTAACTGAAGAGAGCATGGAATACACCACAACACTAGAGACAGGAGAGAGACTTGAGGTATGTGTTGAGTGGAGTTCAAAAATAGAATAAAAGCATGAAGTTAAAAATCCCTTAGCTATACAGCTTATATTACTTTCTGAGGTTTTTAACACTTTACACAACAAAATCTCTTTGTTTTGGTGATCTGTAAATGACATTGTAAGCTAGTCCACAGCCGATTTTCTATAATTGAGCTTTTTCTATATATTTCTATAATTTCTACATTTTCTATAATTTTTTTTTCTCAGACAAAAGTGGATGGACATTCAGAAGATGGCGAAAGACTGAAACAAATCAAAGGGAATGGAATCAGTGAAAAAATAGAGAATCTTCTTCAAAGACTTGATAACAGGCACCACTGTAAACTAAGAGCTGCAGATGTTCTTCAACTAACTACACATTCTTTACAGTCTCATGAGTCTTGTGCTGAGAAGGACCTGATTCAGACTTTCTTACAAAAACTACTGATGATGAACTACAGAGCAAGATACATTAAAACTAATGAGACCAATAAACAGCATGGTGGACAACAAGGAAGCAATGACATATCTGAAGATGAGGATGATATCGATATTTTTAGTGAAATGCCTTTGTTTACTGAAGGGATAAGCAGGAAAGATACTATTCACCCAATGGATGTTCAAATGGCTATGTTTCATTGTGCTGATAGTTGCCTGAAGCAGCTGATGGTAACTAAACTGTCTCAGTGTCAGTACGCTCTGCCTCTGCTTGCTCCTGATCCATTCACACAAGAGATTGAGTTTCCTCTCTGGACATTCAGACAAATCAACAAGAGCTGGAAGATGAAAGATACCAAAAATAAAATCAGTAAAATCCAGCCAGTCTGGAAGGCAGAAACACCTATGGTGTCTTTCTTCAGGTTTGGCTCTTTGTCCTCATCAAAGTCTCAACTGATGAACAGTCTGATCAATGACAAACACAACACGTTCTTCCACAGGAACTGCCCAGGCAGCAGCAAAACCAGACTACTGATGGATGGAGTGGTGGAGATCGCCTGGTACTGGCCCTCTGGAAAAGACACAGATAAATTCACTCAGTGTGTTGCTTTCTGTAACCTTCATGGTGATGCAGGAGACAATAAGAAACAGCTGCAGATCCTCACTGAAATGGCCTCAGTCAATGTTGTTATTCTACCACGACTTGACAGAAATGACAAGAGTGCAGCACAGATCCAAAACCTCTACAAGAACAAAAAGCCACTCATTTGTCTTTTTACTGAGGATGAATACAGTGTAATTGAGACAAGAAAATGGAAATACAAAATTGGATTAAAAGAAAGAAATCAGTCAGATGTATCTGAAGAACTCAGACAAACTATAAATAAATGCCTCTCATTCTTAATGTCAGAATCATCCTGTGTTTTCAAACTTGAAGATGTGTCCAAACAGTCAGGCATTAGAGTAGATGAGGATCATGACCATGACTGCAGAAAAGGAAAAAACGCAGCCCATCAGATGATGGGTTTACTGGAGGATAAAAATTTGACAGAAATCAAAGAATCATTTCTGCCCTGTCAGGGGAAACTGTGGCATCAGTGGTGTGAAAAAAACAAAGAACTACATCGATTTCAGGGAAATGAAATAGAAATTGAAATAAATGTAATGAAACAAGACATGAAGAAAATTCGTGAAGACCAGCATGTGTTGGATATTGGTGAGTTCATGAAGTTGTTTATTACAGAAATGAATTCACAATCTCCAAATGAAAAGATATTTTTTCTGAAATGGCTCGCAATCCTCCTGGATGAATATACATCAGCTGACCTTTCTGATCTACATTACAAGTATGATGAAAAGTGGTCAAAAGTCTTAAAACTGAAAGAGAAAAATGAAATAACTGAGCAACAGATGGCAACAAATTTGACCAGTGAACATGCAGAACTTGAAAGGATATCAAAAGAACTTCAAGCAGCAACCTTTGGCTTGGAGCACATCCTGAGGGAGATCGGTCAGATCTATGAATCATGTCAATCAGTGAATAAGAACAAGGAAGGTCTGCCGTGTAATTTTTCTTCTCTCCCGAGTCTTGCAGCAGAGATAATGATCTCTGGATTTCCACTGGAGCTGATGGATGGAGATGCTGCTCATGTTCCTGTGGTCTGGGTTACTGCTGTTCTACATGAACTCATCAAAAAACTGGGAGACCAGAGAGTCTTTGTGCTGTCAGTTTTTAGGGATTCAGAGCTCTGGGAAATCCACTATGCTGAACACCATGTTTGGACTGCAGTTTGCTGTCAGTGCTGGCAGATGCACCAGAGGAGCTTTCATGCAGCTGGTCAGAATGTCAGATGAGATGAAAGGACAGCTTAACTTTGACTGTATTCTAGTTGTTGATACTGAGGGGCTTCATGCACTAGAACTATCTGGAAGATTAACAAGACATCAGGACAATGAAATGGCCACATTAGTTGTTGGTCTTGGTAATCTAACATTGATTAATATATTTGGAGAAAGCCCATCAGAGCTGCAGGACATTCTTCAAATTGTTGTTCAGGCCTTCATGAGGATGAAGAAGGTTAATCTGTCTCCCAGCTGCATGTTTGTGCATCAGAACGTTTCAGATGTCACAGCTGGAGAGAAAAACATGGAGGGAAGAAGACGTCTGCAGCAGTCGCTGGATGATATGACAAAACTCGCTGCTAAAGATGAAGTCTGTGATGCAGAATGTTTCAGTGATGTCATTACTTTTGATATTCGGAAAGATGTGAAATATTTTGCACAGCTGTGGGAGGGAAGCCCACCAATGGCACCACCAAACCCACCATACTGTGAAAACATCCAAGAGCTCAAAACAATGCTTTTTAGCCATCCCTCAAAATCAGATGGCTTAAAGCTGACATGCCTAAAGGACCGTATTAATGATCTCTGGGAGGCTTTACTGAATGAACGATTTGTGTTCAGCTTCAGAAATTCTCTGGAAATTGCAACATATCGAAAACTGGAAACAGAATACAGCAAGTGGTCCTGGAGTCTCCGCAAAACCATGCTGGATATAGAGAACAAACTTTACAACAACATAGAAAATGAAACAATTGATGAGGTTTCAGAAAGTGATCTTCAAGAAAAACTAAAAGTGAAAAGTGGAGAAGTAGAAAAATCAATGACAGAATTCTTTGAGAAAGACAAAGATAAAGATATACTGATACAGTGGAAAGCAACATTTGACATAAAAATCAAAGAGCTAAAGGAAAGCATTGTGAGAGAAACAAAAAAGAAATTAAATGAAATTCTTCAACAGCGAGATATGAAGAAAAGGATTGATGCTCAGAGGACACATCATGAAAATACTCTCTTGGAAAAGAGCAAAGAACTTGCAGTAAAACTCAAAGACAAAGCAAATGATGAAACAATCCTGAAAAAAGAGTTTGGAAAGTTTTGGAAAGAGTGTGTTAATAAGATTACCACAGAAACTCCTACAATCAAAGATATTGATGTATTAAAAGACATGAAACAACTCCTCAGTGATATCCATGAAAGTGTCCCCTTAGATGCCAGGATGGTGAGAAGGGATATTTTCTCTGTGCAGAGTTATTCAGATTATGTGCAGTTAAATAAATCCAGTGGAATTACAGAGCATGCTGAAAATGCCATCAAGCCAGATAAACAGAAGTTTGGTTACTCTCTGTCTACAGAGGACGAAACCCAAATAAGGACCTTAGTCAATGACATTGCTCAATATGCAGATAATATGATAATGTCGTATAACATTGCAAAGATGGGTTACAACAAAAGCTACATTCAGGAACTTGCAGATTATATCAAAGCAAGAGTAATGGATTATGAGCAAGGTTCCAGGAACTATGTGTTTATGAAAGAATTTTACATGGACTTGGTCATGTCCATCTGTAAGAGAGAAAACAAGATAATTACTGACCAACACAGAAGGTTCAGGGAAGCCAATGATCCTGTTTTCTATTTTGAACAGAAAAGCAAGGAGTACTTTAGCATTTTTCAGAAATACTGTCAAGGTGCAACATCAGCTGCCATTTTTGGTGAGATCATCTGTCAGAAACTGAAAGAGCCCATTCAAAAGAGTGTCTACAAAGATACTGCCAGAGATTTGACTAATGAAATTAAAACAAACTGTGAATCACTAAATGGAAACAGATCTAAACTAGAAAAGCACATCCTCAAGACTCTGGCAGAACAGGAGGATTTTGGCAAATATCTTACATACTTTAACACTCCCAGAGACCACTTAAAGAGTTTCGTCAGAGATGAAGTCAATCAGTACATCACTGATAAGTTTGAAGTCAGTGTTTGCCCCAAGATGAAGGAGAAAACTGAACTCCTGCAGCAGGAGATCATGAAAGCGGTTCATAGAGCAACTAAAGTGGTCAACACGACCAGTGGAGATGTTCAGAAGTGGCTGGATAATTTCACAGAGCAGCTCTCAGATGTGCTGATATTCTCGGTAAAGGACCTCAGTGGAGTGAGTCATGAAGGTCTGGATGATTTCAACCTCCTAGAAGATGTGATAAGCAAATTACTTGGTTCAGTATCATTAGAAATGCAAAATAAATTCAGTACAGTGACATTTCCAGTAAATCTGGATCATAAGGACAGACCAGATGAGATTCTGATTGATCATCTCTGTCAGTGCTGCTGGGTTCAGTGTCCGTTCTGTGCAGCCACCTGCACCAACACTTTAGAAAACCATTCTGGAGATCACAGTGTTCCTTTCCATCGAGTGAATGGTTTCACTGGGTGCTGTTATGAGGAAACAGAGTGTCTCAGTGCAGATTTTTGCACATCTTTAGTGATAACTGGTAAAATGTTCTACACAGGTCAATGGATTTCATGCAGAGAGTACAGAAAAGCAGGAAATATTTATGCAAAGTGGAGCATCACCCCTGACTTCTCTGAGCTATGTTACTGGAAGTGGTTTGTGTGCAGATTTCAGAAAGATCTAGAGGAATACTTTAGGAAAACATTCCACAGGTGGCAAGTGATTTCATATGATTGGAGCCAGTACTCAAAAGAGCAAGCTATTGCGAGCTTGGATAAATACATCTAATGAAAGATGAACATGAAATCACATGTAGGTCTCTGATTCATAGACCACAGTTTGAAAATTTATGTTTCATACTGTCAATCTCTGAGATGTTGTTTTCCCCATACAATACAAAGAGCTCTTAAAAGGACAAAAAGCAAATAAAAATTTCCCACGTGGCTTTAAAATCTCAATATATGTGCAATTAATACAAAGTTATAAAATTGCAGGTAAAAGTACATGTAAACAAGTGACCAGTATTTGTCTTTACATTTTATGTCCTCCCACTAGAGGGCAATATATTCTGTATGGTGACGTGCACGGGAGGGTGATCAGTTAATAAGCACTTCATTTTTGTGTAATCATGTTTTTACTATTTTTGCTGTTGATATGTAACCATGTTGCACTGCGGTGGATAATACTGCATTCTTGTAAATTCTGTTATCTTCATTAAATGGAAACCTGAACCAAAGAGACATCACTGTATGGACATTGGATATTTGGGCAAGAACACCTCTACCACCCCTGACCTAGCAAATAAGAAAACATTATATTACTACTCACAATAACTCCAAGCTATGTTTGTGTATATTGCTTTTTTTTTTGCAATTTAAAGTGCCCCGATTATGGGTAATGAAAGGTTCATATTTTGGTTTTGGGAGTCCCCAACAACAGGTTGACATGCATGCAAGGTCAAAAAACACTTTCATTGTCTTATAATATGCATTTGTTTTTACCTTACGACTCCCAAACGATTCGCTCAACGATTGATTTTTCCAAACCCCTCCTTTGCGTGACGCTAATCTGCGGTGATTGGTCGATTGGTCTCATTTTCATTTCATCTCGCCTGTAATGCCTCGTAGAGCAGTGTTTGTGAGCTCAGTGCTGCTTTGTGTACAGCGTTACTGGGCAAACAGCTATTTTTACCACTCCAAAAGCAGCACCTAGTGGCAAAGAATGAATTTGCATTTTCATTCAGACCAATGCGAAAAGACCAACAAGTGGGCGGGCAATATGCTAATGTTTCATGTTGATGTCAACATGATACAGCTTGGGATTCATTTTAAAAACGACTCATTTCAATGATTCAGAGTCGACTCTTTCTTTTGAGAGACAACAACTTTATACACGGTGCACTGTCAGATTTAAAACTTTGCAGGATGTTTTCATTCACTTAGAGCTGTGTTACACACTGCATGAAAGGTAATTTTCAAAAATCCATAATAGGGGCACTTTAACATTTAACCCTCTGGGGTCGACAAACACGGATACGCGTTTTGTGGCAGATTTTCCTGATAAGGCCGAAATGAGCTTGAATTACTCTGCCATTTTTGATCGTACAGATAAGAGGAATACACCATTCGAATCTGTAAGGGGTCTACATTTATTTGTATACACTCATTATAACAACTAAACTTTGTGCTTTTGAAGAATAAAGAAAACAAACAGGGTGCGCTCTCTGCCTTCTCCGTCTCCGCGAGCTGCTTTTAGAAACGCGTCACTAAAATGAACTGTAACTTAGCAAATACTCAGCACACAGACATGGGAGTAATATCTATAGAAAGCTTGAAGTGCTCATTATCTTTAATGCAACCCCCCCCCTTGCGGCTCGCGCCGTTCATATGTAAATATCCACGTGAGACACGTGCACATGGAAACGCCCAACATAAACAAAGCGCGAGGAGATCGTTCATCGCGGCTACTGTTCATTTCTGGAAGAAGAAGACTGGATTTCCCTCAAAAGAAGAACAATATTTCATCCAGAAGAGAAGATCAATCTGATGAGTAAGTAATGTTTCTTTTTTGCATTAGTTAACGTGTTATTGTGACAAACTTGAACACATTACTAGTTGGGTTTTTCCCAAACTACAACATGATGAATGCTACGCATCTAAGAATGTTTAGACCATGTTTATTATTAATAATCTGTTCACAAATATATTTTAATAGCGTGCTAAACGATAACAATTACTTCTCAAATATAAAAATATCCTTTTTTTATAGTACAAAGTACATCTTTTTATAGTACAAAGCATGCTTGAGTCTATGGCTGCAGAATCATATCTTAGGCAACTATAAAATCATACATGATGTTCAGGATGGCTATATGACTACAAAATCATAGTTGGGTATTTCCCAAACTATAATTCCTGACTACAATGTTTGAGATTGAGTAAAACATTTTGAATATGATAGGCAATTCATTGTATTTAAATTTCTTACCGCGTGATGTTTTCATGCTCTATATAAAACAAAAGTAATATGTGTGTACGCTGTAACATGATGAATGCTACGAGTCTAAGTATGTTTAGAACGTTTATTATTAATAGCCTACTCTGTTCAAAAATAGATTTTTAATAACGTGCTAAACAATAATAATTAGTTTCTCAGATATAGAATGTTTTTGTTTTTACGATAGTACAAAGCATGCGTGAGTCTATGGCTACATGTATACAGATGCTCATGATATTAACATGCTCACAAATGTTTTTTTTTTTTTATTTTATTTTTTTTGGTTGTTTGTATTTTATTGAATGAGATACCTGCACCACAGATGAATCCTGCTGACTTTCAGTCTCTTCAAACTGTTTTCCTCTGAGAGTGCTGTACCAACATCAGATTTTCAACTACACTGATATTCTATGGTAAAACAAGCTCCCTGACTACTGATTATGTTTTTTCTTCTTGGATCCATGGAAAGAAGCAGAAACACTTAAATAAAACAAGTAAATATCAGGTATGATTTACTTGTTGAACAGAATCTGTTGCAGGAATGGCTCAAAGTCTGTTCACATCTCTGTGGTTAGATCAGTGTGCACAATAATGTGTCTTTGACTTTCATTATGTATGTTTTGATTATACCGTGTTGTAAATAAAATACAAATAATTAATTTTTTTTTTTTTTTCTCAATCTCCTCACATTCTGTCTTACCTGCCTCAAAGTCACAGTCACACTGATGGGCCATTAGGGGCGGTCCCTTTGTCTCTCAGGGGAGAGACAAATTCATTCAATTGCAACGCCCTCGCATATAGGCTTTCGATCACAAAACATGTCTTTAAAAATTTAAATCAATATATTGTTTTCTGTGAGGGAGTAAACAAGCTAATTTTCACATAATTTTGAAGCAAAAACTCTAGGCTACAAGATCCAGTTCTCAAAAGTCTTGTAAACAGATGTTCTGTATGTGTTCTATGTCCTTATTTCAGTGACTTCAAATTTTTAGTTTTTCCACTAAACACGCATAAACGTTGCTTTCTCAAAAACACAATCATGTACATGTGCTGTTTACAGTGTTATTAGACTTTAGCCATTTATATTTTAAGTAACTGAAAAAAAAAAAAAAAAAAAAGCACAAATATCAGGACATGGCGAAACTTCTCCAGGCCCCCAAAACACCCTCAGACCCCAGAGGGTTAACCGATAATTTTTTTTTTTTTACCATAAGCAGTTTACCATACACTTCCTCTGGCACAACCAACAGTAGGGTTAGTTAAGTGTCTTGATGAAGTATACAGTTGTGATGAAGAAAATGAACAATATTAATTATTTTGATTTGGCAAACCAGTTCAATTAAAAAGTGCACTGGTTGAACTGGTTTTCCAAATCATACAGTGTCACGACCGGCTCAAAGCCGTGACAAAAGATTGGAGTACATAGTCAGGATGGTTTGGGTGCAACGAACAATATTTATTAACAAATATAAAAAATAAATAAATAAAACAAGAAATCAGCAGAATCAAACAATTTCTGTCAGACACATGATAAAATCAAAACATCCGACAGAACCAAGTTTAAAGCAATAACAAAGTCCAAAAATAAACAAAGACCCAAACTCAAAACTAACGCAACCAGGAGCAGAACCCAACACCATGCCAACAAAGCCTAAGCTTTATAGTGGGGAGAACAGGTGTACATGGTTCACTTGATGAGTCTCCCAGCCACACCCACTGGCCGGCCATAGCAGGAAGAACAGGAGACCAGTCACACACCCCCCCTAAAAAGAAAAAAAACAGAGTCTTTAACAAATCCCCACGTTACAATCCTCATTCATCTAGCAATCCCAGTAGCAAGACTCAATCCAAACCCAAAACTCCACCAGTCTTAACTCTCCAACTCCCTCCAGCAACCTTGGCGCCTAGGAAGCAAATTAAGAAAAGAAGAGAGAGAGACAAAGACAGGACCCTCTGTAAGAAGCATTTTTACTTTTTCAAATGCTTGCTGACAACCCGATGTCAGGTGAAGCACGCAAAAATTTGGAACATCTGCCAGGATCATACCCTGATTCTCTTTAAAAATTCTCTCCAACATTTTTATAACCAAAAGGGGTTTTATGAATCAGAGAAAATTCATCAGCCATAACGGCCGCCTCATATGCCACGTCGGGTTTACGCTCACTAATATATGTTGCTACACATTGTGAAACAGAATTTTTAAATTGTTCAAGCAACATCAACTCCTTCAAATCAGCTAACATTTATTATGTCATAGGCTGTACACCAACGATTGAAATGCACTGAAATATCATGTACAAACTCAACATACATTCGGCTATCAGTTTTCTTCCAGGACCTAAATTTTTGTCTATAGGCCTCTGGGACCAATTCGTATGCCCTCAACACTGCATTCTTAACGGTCAAATAATCCGTAGCATCTTCCACACTAAGAGACGAATACGCTTCGAGCTTTTCCTGTAAAAACAGACTGCAACATAAACGTACACTCCCCATCTGGCCAAATTACGTGCATCCGCCACACGTTCAAATAACAAAAAGAAACGTTCAACATCTTTGTCAAATCTAGGGATCAACCTCATATTAGTCACTACATCAAATTTACACGAAACCAAATCACGCTCTACACCTCCAATTAAAGTCATTTTACCATCTCTTATTAGATCTAAACGATAACATTCAAGATTAAGTTGTTGTTGTAACTGACTTTAGACATCTCAACACGATTTTGCGCTTCTAACAGTTTCTCTTTCATCTCAGTTTGAATTAATTGTTTTTGTTGTTCAAATGTTAGATGAGACATTGTAGATGTCGTATTAACAAACTGTGATTCACCTTCCAAAGATTGAGACTCTAAAACACCACGCTCGATTAACTCCATTTTTACCAAGGATTTAATATGGTCTTAAACGTTTATCTCAGCTTACCAAATTAATTTTATAGTGACCTGCAAGTTCTACTAGTTGATCCTTAGTCAAATCGTTTAACAAATCTTCTGACGGAGCACTAACAAATTCCTCAACCTCTGAGGCCATTGTGAAACAAAAGTACGGCTACTTAATTTTCCCAAAACAAATATTTGAGGGGGTAGAAGTTAGATAAGCAGTTCCCTCTAACTAAATTTCAAAACCATCTAAACTCATCCCTAATCTTCCTACAGTTACTTGCAGCGGGTTTTTATACACTGTAAACCAGCGTTTGAAATAGCGACCGATTAACGAGTCACCATTACAAAACACGGACATGTTCCCGAGCCAACTGCTTTCACTGTACAAACAAAAACTAAAAAAAAAAAAAAAAAAAAAAAAAAAAAAAGCGGGGATCGGAGCAGCCCATTAAGGATACCCCGCTAAACCTAAACAGGGAAAAGCATATCCAAAAATAAACCTCTCCTCAAATATACAAGTAGTAGCCAGTACTTACCGAAGCTGAGCTCCCGTGAAGCAACCCAAAAACCCAAAGCCAAACCAACCATATCCTCCAGAAGTTTACCAAAACAAATATCTAAATTTAAAGGACGAGCCCCCACATTTGTCACGAGCGGCTCAAAGCCGTGACAAGATTGGAGGACATAGTCAGGATGGTTTGGTTGCAACGAACAATATTTATTAACATAAATATAAAAAACAAAAAACAAAACAAGAAATCAGCAGAATCAAACACAATTTCTATCAGACACATGATAAATCAAAACATCCGACAGAACCAAGTTTAAAGCAATAAAGTCCAAAAAATAAACAAAGACTCAAAACTAGCAGAACCCAACACCATGCCAACAAAGCCTAAGCTTTATAGTGGGGAGAACAGGTGTACATGGTTCACTTGATGAGTCTCCCAACCACACCCACTGGCCGGCCATAGCAGGAAGAACAGGAGACCCGTCACAACAGAATCAATTAGAATAGATCAGATCTCTCCCCCTCCACTTCTCAACTTTCCACACCTACTTCAATCATAGTTTCTTAAATATGTGGTGAGTAATGTGTGCTGAAAAGGGGTTTCATGACACTTTGCATTCAACATTTATCTGCAGTAGTGAACAGTTATGAGTGTGCAAATATTCCTCTGTACATTTGGTACACATAAGGTGTATGTGCTTTAACATGAGCATGGGAGAAGGCAAGAGCCTTATTAAATAAAATATACAGTATCAATAAATGTCAAATTAAAATAGCATTTATTGTACATGATTAATACTGAAAAGAGTACTGTGGCAGTACCATAGTATAGTGATGGTATCAGATGGTAAAACCATGGTCCTTTGTGGTATTTGGTACTTTGGTCATTCAGTGTCAACTCAACCAGAGGTCCCAGCTCAAATTTTTGATTTGGCTAATATTTTTTCTGAAGAAAGGTAAACATGTATAGTGATGAAAGCCAAACTATTAAATGTCATGGGTAAATATTTACTGAGTAATCCACTGTTTTGTAGAGGTGGGTCAAAATGGCAATTTTCAGATTCAGAGCCAAATGATTTCAGAAAGATGGCAGCATCATAATGTTACTTTTTACAGAAATTGGCAGGTCTGTAAAATCTGTTGACTTTAGCTGTCTTTGTTGCATTATGTGCCAATGGTGACCATTCAAAAATGAGGAAAGAGCACTTTTCAAGTTTTTCTCCAAAGTTTGCAGGCCTGTAAGTATTAAAGATATCTCAATGCCATTTTAGATATTGGATCTTAACAAACATTCCTTTTGGCATCTTAATTTTTAAGGCCTTATATTGTTCAGTTCCAGAGATATTGGAATTTCAATATGGCTCTAGGAGTAAATCTGTAAATTGTACACATTTTCAGTGGTCAAAAACCAAATATGGGTCACTTTGCAAAAATATGATACTTCTTTACTTTTAAAGAGGAAAGTCTGAAGAACAAATAATGTTGAAACTGGAGATGTATCTCTTTTCCTTCTGTCAAAACAACTGCATTGAACATCCCTGTCTTGAGTGCCATAAATATTCATTTTTCAAAGTTTGTAAGGGTATAACTCATAAAGTTATCACAATATGATTTTAGTTCTTAATAAAGTTTTCTTTTGCAATCTTCATTTTAAGGCCCTACATTGTTAAGTCCCAGAGATATGGGGGTCTCATTTAGGCTCCATATTCAAATTGTTGAATATTACCCATTTTCAGTGGTCAAAAACCAAATGTTGGTCATGTTGTACACAGCCGATACTAATTTTATTAAAGAACAATGTCTGAAAAATAAATAATGTTGAAATTAGATTTGTATTTTGTTTCCCTCTATCAAAACAATATGCATAGAAAAAGTCTGAGTGCTAGAAATGCACTGAAATGGTCAGGTTGAGGCACATTACCTTGCTCTCTGTAGTCTACTCATAAGAGTATATATTTCAATCAGTTTTAGAGATATTTTGAAGAAAGGTTTTCGTTAATTTTAACAGCTTCAGAAGCTGTTAAAATTAACCAAGTGTTCATTAACCAAGTGTTCAGATGCAGTATTGTTTGAAACAAATCCTACGCCTCATAGAGAAGTATGGTTGCTTACCACACACTGCATTCACATCAGTAAACTAAAACTTGCCTCACCTGGATTAATTATTAGGATTTCTTTTTATTTTTTATTGTTATAAAATGTGAAGCATAGTCATAGATCAAGTAGTATCTACTGCTAAAGGGTATATTTGGCAGAATCACCGATAGTACCTCTCTTACCTCATTTAAGGTCTCTCCCACTTGAAATAATTAATACTTGGTAATTCTAAACCCCAGGTAAATGGGATCCTGGGTAATCTTATCCTATGTTTCACACTGTTCATACTTTACCTACTGTAGAGTTAACAATTAATCCTGGTCATTCATAATCTGACGTGTCACACTGTACATTCATCAACCTAGGGTTACTGTTATTATTTGCATATTTGACAGTGACAACAGTAATGACTAGCTAATCACAAAACCACATTTGGTTTTTGACCATTGAAAATGGGTAGGATACAACAATTTGGACATGGAGCTGCACCGAGATCTCAACATCTCTAGGATTAAACCATTCAGTGCCTTAAAAATGAAGATTCCAGAAGAAGGAACAGAATCTAAAATTATATGGACAACTGTAATATTTCTTGAGTTACAGGCTTGCAAATTTTGAAAAAAAAAAAAAAAAAAAAAAAGAATATTTATGAGACTCAAACAGCTATGTCCTATATAATTGTTTTGATGGAGGGAATAGAGATGCATTTCTAGTTTCAACATTACTTATTCTTAGACCAGGGGCAGGGAACGTTGATCCTGGAGGGCCGGTGTCCCTGCAGAGTTTAGCTCCAACCCTGAAAAAAAAAACCCTATCTGTACCCTGAAGACGTTGATTAGCTTGTTCAGGTGTGTTTCAGGTGTACAGGCAGGGCCGTAGCTGGGGTTTGCAGGGCCCCGGTCCAGGCTGTACCAGTGGGCCCTGTTTGAAACTGTTTAATTTGTATGTTCGTTCTGTTTATTTATTTGTGCTATTTACACAATGTTTAAATTTTTTCAAGTTTGTAACCGAATAAACCAAATAATCAAATGTAAAATAGCACTGCATAGTCTTCACTGTAAAATTTAAATATACAGTCAAACCAAAATTTATTCAGACACCTTCAACATTTCTCACATTATCACAGTTTATATGCTATAATTTAGAAAATGGTAATAAAATATGACAAGAACTCAGAATTAAACTATGTCAGAACAAATCAATCTTGATAATGTCAGATAACTTTGATAGAAAGGTATGTAATGGATGTAACCACAATCAGGCATGTAATTACAATCAACCAAAAATTCAGACAACTGTTAGTATGACAATATTTACACAACTATTGGTACTTTGTTGACCAATTACCAAGCAATGCTTACTTTTTTCAGTCTGTGGTGTAAAAAGGTTGCATGAGCAATTAAAGAAAAACACTTAAGCAAAACACGGTCAGGTCAAAGTGTCTGAATAATTTTTGGTCCTTAATTTTTTTTTTTTTTTAATCAATTTTACTGGTAGTCCACTGTATGAAGAATTTTTGGGTATAACATGTCACAGTTTACTTTATTTTGCTATACTCACTTACATAAATGAACTATAGTGTCCTGCACCCACTAGTAAAAAAATATCAAAAATTATATCTGGTGTCTGAATCATTTTTGGTTTGACTGTGGATTAATTATTGTTAAAACTACAAAGTAATTCAGTCAAGAGCAGTGAATGATTTTCTTTCTTTCATTTTCTTGGATTAACATTAAGGACACCGACAGCAGCTTGTAAATTAGGCGCGGTCACTTTAAGAGACAATGCACCCAATATAATGATTCACATGGGATTTCTTTCTCAACTATTTACTTTCACTTAAGACATAACTGACAGTTTTTTTGAGGATGCTCTCCGAGACGGGTATTTTGACATAATTTTGTATGTATTTGTCTGTACAAGAGCAAGAAGAGGCAAATTCGGTGTTCAAGTGCTTTGAGAGGCGTCATTCTGAGTGCGCCCTGTGCACACAGAACACCACACGCGGGTGTTGAATTGGGCTTTTTCACATCTTTTTCTGTTTGCATGTTTAAACTGTTATTTGTATTCGTTTGTTCAGGTGCAGTTGGATGCGAAGGAGAGCTGGGTTCGCTGTCTGTGAGACGCGGCTCTCTGCGTGTGCTCCGAACAAGGCGCACGAGTACTCAGTTGAGCTTTTCTGCGTCTTGTGTTTGAATGCTTTAAACTCTTTTGAATGTTTAAATTGGCAAGGCTTAAAAACACCTGCAAATGATAAGCTTTCATGATGACGTGCAGCAGTGGCCTGTCAACTGTCCTGATCCTCTTTTTAGGCTGGCCTCAGCCAGTCGGTTGAGATCGCTGGGGCCCCCCCCTCAGCCGTGGGCCCCTATAATCGTCACCACCTTTCACCCCTCTAGCGATGGCGCTGCCTCCAGGATCAACGTTCCCCTCCCCTGCGTTAGACATTTTACTTTAAATACAATAAGTATTAGCTCTATACAAAGTGACCAACATTTTGTTTTCAACCACTGAAACTGGGTAATATTCAACAATCTGAATATGGAGCCTAAATGAAACCCCAATATCTCTGGGACTTAACGATCTAGGGCAGTGAAAATGAAGATTCCAAAAGAAAAGTTTATTATAATTACAATCTAAAATCATATTGTGATAACTTTAATACTTCTTGCGTTATAGGCACACAAACTTTGGAAAAATAGTTTTTCTGGCACTCAGACAGGTATGTTCAATGCAGTTGTTTTGACAGAAGGAAACAAGATACATTTCTAGTTTTAATATTATTTGTTCTTTAGACTTTCCTCTTTAAAAGTAAAGAAGTATCATATTTTTTTCAAAGTGACCCACATTTGGTTTTTGACCACTGAAAATGTGTACAATTTTTCGATTTACTCCTGGAGTCACTGAGATTCCAATATCTCTGGAACTTAACAATATAGGGCCTTAAAAATGAAGATGCCAAAAGGAAAGTTTGTTAAGACCCAATATCTAAAATTTACAAATATCTAAAACATATTACAACAAAGACAGCTAAAGTCAACAGATTTTACTAGCAGACCTACAATTCTCTGTGTAAAAGTAACATTAAGATGCTGCTGTCTTTCTGAAGTTATTTATACACTCCTGTAATTTGGCTCTGAATCTCAGGTTAAAATTGCCATTTTGACCCCCCTCTACACAATAGTGGATTACTCTGTAAATATTCATCCATGACATTTAATATTTTGGCTTTCATCACTATACATGTTTATCTCTCTTCAGAAAAATATGAGCAAAATCAAAAATTTGAGCCGGGGAAGTTTCTGAAATTTGGTTGAATTGACACGGAATGAACCACTTGTATTAAAGTGTATCTCAACTGGTGGGTCGCTTTCTGAGTGGGTCGCGGAGTGTATGGCCAAAGAAACGACATCAACAACAAAAAAACATAATATTAAGTGTTTTTCTGATGCGAGACTTTTATTTTAAAAGATACGAATGAAAGCCATTGACACTTCTGTTAGATGCAGTTTAAAAGAGTGCATGAGAAAAACGTGCTGTCCCGATTCATTATGCGGTCAGATGAGATGTTGATAGGCTTAATGTCAGTGTCATTATTCTATTGTTATTTTTTAACTTATGAAATAAAAAGTCTATCACCTCAGAAAAACAAACCCCCTGTCCTGACAGATGTTATCGCGCTCGTAGCGCGCACTCTTCAATAGCACAATGCGGTGGCGCTACATATCACTGGAGCCACTGGAGCCATAAAGAATTGTGCTATAATAACCCCTACAAATACAACTAATTATATACACTATAAACACTTTAAAAGAAGTGTGAAAGATGTTTTCTCTTTGTTGGAGGATGTCATTCAGTAGCCTAGTTAAATTAGCTAATTAAATTAGATATTACATTCAAATAAATTAGTTAAATTCAGTAGTTAAATTTTCACAAATCATGCTAAAAACATTCATAAGAGCACTAGACAAACTTATCATCTGTATAGCAGTGGTTATTAATAAAAACTGTAACAGTACTATGTTGCATAAATAATAAACAGCTGATAAAATTATCCACCCCTAACTATAGTAAAGATTTTACAAATTTTGATGCAATAAATAGGGTATGATTTAAAAATGAACATCTCAGATAGCACACGTACGTCGCGGGGACGTCTGTGCGATGTGTGCATTTGCATTTGGGATACGTATTTTTAAGGGCGTTTGCTCATCTGGAATACGTCGCATAGACGTCCTTTTCCAACGTTCCAAGGACATCTGATGGACGTATTACAGACGTTAAATATTAGAATGTTACATCTATGAGACATCTGATTTACATAGCATAGACATCGTTCTTAATTAGACGTTTTAGATGTTCCTTCATATGTACTGCTATCGATAACAGCTGCAGTTACACTGATTATACATGCGTCTACACATATAAGTATGATAACTAAACCCGAGTATTTTCCACTCAGAATGAAAGAACACAACAGCTGTTGATTGATTTGTATCATTTTATTAACAGTGAATGAAAATAAGCAGTCATTTGTTATATTATTATTATTATTATTATTTTAATCCTGAAACAAACAAACAAACAAACAAACAGCAAAAAAGCAAGTTGATTTAAGACGGTGTTCTCCCTGGGGCCAAGCAGAGATAATCCTTAATATGTTTTTCAGCCTCTGCTTCAGTTGGCGAGGGAAACACGGGATTCTTCACTGCTGCTCCTGTATGTTAAAAAAGGTAAAACTAGAATAAGTTTAACAAATAAACCTTTTTTCACTTATTGGTTACTTAAATCCGCAAAATAGGTTTTATTTAACTGGGTTCTTATGAATTTGGACAATGATATACATAAGCAAAGCATAAAAAATGTTTGCAACATCCGTCCTTCATTAAAGCCATAATGTCTCCGTGTCAGTATCAATTAAATGATCTCGAATTAGTCATATTTTTCGTGCTTGTATAGTAAAGTGCACGCCGACCAAAACAAATCCATGCATTAACGGCGCAAAATAATGTAAAATAAGACATTTATTTAGTCTCATACGTCTATTTAATTGTTCATATGATCCAGAGGGCCGAGTTACTACCTGAGGATGATTAGTCTATGTTAATAAAATCTAATTAATATAGAGAATTGATGTAAGTTAATCCTTGTCAACTGTTTTTAATGTCAGTCAGCGTTTTAGGATGTAATATAACATACTTCATGTATGTGCTTTCAAATTGATTGGTCGCTGTTCATTTCCAGTGGTGCTGAAATTCTGCTTCAGTTATAAAACTTTAAACTTCGCTATGCTATTGTCTCTCATGTAATCGGTTTCAGGTTCTTTTAGTGTGACTCCCAAATTAGTGGAGACACAGCCTGAGTTGAATATTAATAATTTTATATGAAGTCTACTTCGAAAACTGGGCTGTTCAGATTGAAGTAATCGAGTCTTTTGGAGTCGACTTCTCATCACTACTGCGCATGTGCTTCCAAACATCATCAGATCGCACGTGGAAGACATCGCCGTGGGAAAACTGAGGTACGTAGCCTGATTCATTGTCATTAATATGTGTGGTGGTAAGCCAAATACATATTTGATTTTAGATAAAGTAAATCGAACAGATAAAATATTACCTTAATTTTGATGAATAGGTGTTTCTGTGGTTTAATCAAGTCACGGTAACAGCTGATTTTGTGGTTCATCAACAGTTCTCGGTCACTTAGCCTAATTGTGTTAATGTTAAAACAAAAGTTTAAATTTCTAAAATGCTCTTGTGTGTATGAAACATTTTACACTGTTTAAACGGCATGTATCTGCTGGTAGGCACATGCATAATATATACAGGTATTAATATATATAATATATGCATAATATATATAACACCTCAATAAATTAGAATGTCATGGAAAAGTTAATTTATTTCAGTAATTCAACTCAAGTTGTGAAACTCATGTATTAATTAAATTCAGTGCACACAGACTGAAGTAGTTTAAGTCTTTGGTTCTTTTAATTGTGATGATTTTGGCTCACATTTAACAAAAACCCACCAATTTACTATCTCAACAAATTAGAATATGGTGACATGCCAATCAGCTAATCAACTCAAAACACCTGCAAAGGTTTCCTGAGCCTTCAAAATGGTCTCTCAGTTTGGTTCACTGGGCTACACAATCATGGGGAAGACTGCTGATCTGACAGTTGTCCAGAAGACAATCATTGACACCCTTCAGACTTAAACTACTTCAGTCTGTGTGCATTGAATTTATTTAATACACGAGTTTTACAATTTGAGTTGAATTACTGAAATAAATTAACTTTTCCACGGCATTATAATTTATTGAGATGCACCTGTATATATATATACAGGTGCATCTCATATATATATATATATATATATAGTATATATAAGATATTATAGGCCTAAGTCTGTATGAAAAGCTCATGAGGAGTAATCGCGCTTTATGGAGCTGTATCAACAATTCCATCTTTAAAATTATTGCATGGACTGGTAACACTTTACAATATGGTGTCATTGGTTAACATTAGTTAATATGTTAAATAGCATTAGTGAACAATGAACAACACATTTGTTACAATATTTATTAATCTTAGTTAATGTTAATAAAAATACAGGCGTTCATTGTTTGGTCATGATTTTAATGCATTAATAAATGCTGAAATTAACATTAACTAAGATTAATAAATGCTGTAGAAGTATTGTTAATTCTTAGTTCATGTTAACTAATGTAGTTATCTAATGACCCTTAATGTAAAGTGTTACCCGTACACTGTACACTGGAAAACATTTTGAACGTACCTATTAGGAGTGCTCCTATGTTTGTTTTCCTGATCCCTCGCTTTTCTCCCCTTCCACACCAGTTCAGTTGTTTGGCTACAGGACCAAAAACCTTGGAGCATATTCTCCATATGGTTTTCTTCAGTGTTTGTCCTCCGCTGATGGATAACCTGTTCACCTTAAAAATAAAACGTAATTTCAAAACATTACAGACAAGCACAAACATTATGGCCCTGTTTCACAGACAGGGACAGAGCTGGGTAGTTAGCAATGAAATCCATTATATTACACATTTTAAATAATGTAATCAGACTACTTTTAGAATTCTTTTAGATTACTTTTGACCTAACTTGTCTATCACATTGATTTAAATAGGATAATCAAAGAACCATATGGACATAAAAATACAAAGAGTAAGTAAATATATTTTAGTTGTTGTTATTAACAGCAAGAAGTGCATTAAACATTATATTATGTCAAGGCTTCCCAAACTGGTGTTTGTGAAGGAACTGCAGGGTGCTTATGAGTTTAATGAAAAGCTAATAATGATTTAAATCACAATTTATATGAAAAAAAATTAAATGTTAAAAATATTAAAAATAAAGCATTTAAAACCAATTTAAAAAATTTACCAAAAAAAATCAATATTTTATTTGTTTACCTGCATTTCATGTGACCATAACCAACGTCAGAGAACCAATGAACATACAAAAGTGATACTTAATTATTAAAATATTTATTTTAAAATCTCAGGAGTACTCCAAGTAAATATATTATGTGAAAGAGGATCAAATGACAAAAAAAGCTTGTGAATTTGTGCATTTTAATGTGTTTGAAAGACAAAAGCCTTCCAAAGACATGTAAATACATGGTTAAACAACCTACAGAGTAATGATTAAAATAAAAATCAATGTGTTCATCATCAGTAGATGATGCAATGTTCTTAAACCTGAAATTATTTTTGTAAATCCAGTGGTCAAATGCTGTGTTGCCACCTGACTAATGACCGATCTCTGTGTGAATGTCCACAAAACCTGAAGCCTTTCTGAATGTATATTAGCAACAGGCTATTTTAGAAAGGAAAAATTAAAAGATGAAAAAGAGGAATTGGGGGAAAAATTAAATTCTGAATAATCTATTGCTATTATGTATATAATATTTAAGCATGTAATCCATAAAAAAGTAACTGTAGTCTGATTACAAGTATTATAAAATGTAATTTAGTCTAATTACAAGTACTTAATTTTTGGAATCTGATTACGTAATCCAGATTACATGTAATCAGTTACTACCAAACTCTGGACAGGGATTAGTTTAAGTCAGGACTATAGGTCTTAGTTTTGCTTTTATAAAAATGCTGTGTGCATCTTGAGACAAAACAACGGCACTGGCATATTGTAAGGCATGTCATTGCATGTTATTTTCAGTTAAGACAGCTCACACATGCATTTTAGTCTGGGACAAGCCTTAAGCCTTGTCTGTGAAACCGGATATATAATAGACATTATTTACTTCACTACAACTGTTAAACCTTCAAATGTCAATGATTTTTTTACCATCTTTTGCATCATTACCTGTTCTGATAATTGTCTTTCCAGTTTGTCTAGTTCCTCCATGGTTTTGAGAGGAAAGACTTCATCCTCACTGTCCACCACCAACACTGGAGCATTGGAACGGCTGTTAGCTGCAAGGGACTGGACCACTGAAGTTAGATGATTGATCTTCATGTCCAGTTCGTTGAGTGCCTCCAGAATTGCCCTCTCAGCAGCTGCAACACAGTAGGTTTATCTGGGAGAGAATTTTTATTAAACTATAAAATGTATAATTTTACAAATTTAGTATTTCAGTTTAACGTACGTGTACATTGATTAGTGATGCAGCTCCATCGTCTCACACCAGAAGCACCTGCAAGCACAAAAAGCTCTTAAATGTGATAAAACTAACACGTCATAAAAATGATGTTGCTAAAGATAAGGCTACATGCTTAAAGCCTTAGGCTGATGATACACGGGGCAACTTTTTTGGCAATGTTGCTGTCAACAGGCAACCAAGTGAGACACAGGGCCCACGACCGATCTAAAGTATCCAAATAGAAATGTGTTACCCATTCTCAACGGGAAAGTGCCCAAGCAACATTTCTCAAAAAAGTTGCCCATGTGTATCATCAGCCTAAAACAATTTTATTTTAATGTTTAAAAACTTGTAACTATATCCATTTGATTGCACATAGTTTCCATGATTAAACTGGATTAAACTGTAAATCACAGGATCCAGAAAAGTAAAAAACACAAAACTAAATTTAGGGAAAGTAAAACTGAATTAAAAAAAATGAAACAAACCAAAAACAAAGCAGGCTGGAGCAGGTAACCTCGTGGTCAGTGCTTCCATATTGTGGTTAGAGGCATCAAACCATGGGTCCTCTCAGTTTTCTGAGCAAAATGGAAATGAAAATGAAATTTTTACATTTGAAAAGTTCCACAATTTTTGTAGGTACAAAATTATTAGTGCCCCAAAGTAAGTGAATTTTGCGAATTTAGTCTTTTTGAACCCAAAATATGACATTTATGTGATTTGTGCAGAAGGAATTTTGGTAACACTTTAGAATACTGCTCAATGATTACTGGGTCACTAATTTCTTTAGAAGGTTTTGTTAATACTTTAGTCATTACTAGTGGGTTATCATGATCTGTGCTTTAGAATTAATTATATACAAACATTATTTACATTAATACCATATAGTACAGTAGTTTGTATAGTTCTGAAAACACTAAGCACTATGCTTACTTATTGGTAATAATTTATAATAAGTATACACTAACAAAGCACTTCTAAATAATTTTCAAACCATTGGTTAACTGGTAATAGTTTATAAAGTGTAATTAATACATTACTAGACTGCATATAAATAGTGAGTTCTTCATTCATTGTCACTGTAATTAAAAATGTGTTATTGTTTAATTAGCTCATATGTAATGAGTTAGAGAATGCTTTGTTAACAACTTATTAACCATACACATTTCTCACTTTAGATTGTTACAGAAAATTGGAAAATGTCATTAATTAAGTGCTTTAAACCAGCCGTTATTGGACATTAATTGAATTCATATTCAGTGTTCCTTAAAATATTTACAAATACTAAATCTCTGCTTCTTTGGGTCAAGGATCATCAGGATGAGTGGTAGGGAACTCAGTGAGTAATGAAGGGTCAAGAATGTCATCTCGAGGTACCCAGGATCTGTCTTCGGGACCATATCCTCTCCAGTGTACTAAATGTTCCTGCTGATCTCCTCGTCATCAGGAGTCCAGGATGTTATGGACCTTATAGGTTATATCTCAGATGTCTCTGGTAGAGAGCCAGACCTTCTGCCCTGGGTGGTAATTAGGCATTGCAGTTCTCCTTGCATCGTTCTGACTTTTGTGTCTGAACTGCTTTATACAGGAGGATGCGAGCTGAGACCCAGACCCCCTGAAAACCAATGATTTACAGCTGAAACATCCAACAGCTCACCTGACCAGGGAAAAAGGTGCGTTTGGTAGCTGAGTATGGGGTAAAATTCCAGTGGTAGGCAGACGGAGTGGGTTTTGGGTATACTCGACTCACAGGTTTTAGCTGGAAGAAAGCCTTCCACACACGAGAGATAAACTGTAGTCCTCTGTCAGATACAATATTCTCTGGAATGCCATAGACTCTGAATACACGATGGAACAGTGACTCTGCAGTTTCCATGGCTGTGGGTAGGCCCTTCAAGGGAATTAATTTGCAGGCTTTATAGACTCAATCCACGGTAATGGTTTCAAAAAAGTGAGAGGGTTTGCTGACTGCCTGGGTTTCCTTAGCCTAGAGAGGTGTGTATTGAGCACACTCAGAGGGTGGATGGTACATAAATGCATCCCTCAGGACCTCCCGGCAGAGCTGACTTGGTTCTAGTGGCTTCAGCAATTTGATCGTCCAGTGACCACTGGAGAGGGCTGAAGATAAGTTCAGGAGAACTGGATTAGGTATCAGGAGAGTGCATTTCAGACAGAGCATCTGTTTTTACATTTTTGTGACCAGGAGAGTAGGTGACGGTGAAGTTAAATCTGGTGAAGAAGAGAGCCCAGCGGGCTTGTCTGTGGTTGAAGCACTTCTCATCACAGAGGTATGTGAGGTTGTGTGGTCTGTGATTACCTCGAATGGCTGGCCCCTTACAGACGGTGTCTCCACTCCTCCAAGGCGAGTTTGATTGCCAGCAGCTCATGATTACCTATGTCATAGTTTTGCTCCACCGGAGAAAGCTTTTTGGAATAGAAGGCACATGAATGAAGTTTAGAGGATTTGTCCTGCCATCTTGATAGCACTACCCCTACGCCAATGGTGGAAGCATTGACTTTGACAACAAAGCGAGCTCTGGGTCAGGATGTTTCAAGGTAGGAGCAGTGTAGAAGGCCTCAGTTGGTGCCAGCTGTGGTCCAGGACAGAGCCGGGTAAATTTCTGAGCATAGAGGTGAGTGGAGCGCTGATTTTACTGATGTTCTCAATGAATCTCTGATAAAAGTTGGCAAATCCCAGAAAACTGTAGTATTGCCCCTGGCAGTAGCTAATCGCACAGTGCCATGGGCGATGTGGTGGTAATTTTGTTGACAGCTTCTTACTGAGAGCATCCTGCAACACCTGTACTTCCGGGGAATTTCTTGTGGTGAGTCAGTGGCTCGGCTCGTGATGGTAGTGGAGTGAAGCACACCTAAGTCATGGTTCTTTGCAGGTAGTTTTACAGGACTTTGCAGACAGTTTTTAAAACTGTGGTCATCCCATGCCAAGATCTCACTGTTTTTCCAGGAGATGTGTGGTGAGGGTTCCTCCATTCTCCCAGGATGACATCCGCTGTAGATCCCTCCAACAGCATAAACAAAATTTCCTTCCAGTTTCCTACCATCGAGGGAGTTGTGAGGTCTGATGCTGACTCTGCAGAATCTGTGACAATTCAATTCAATTCAAGTTTATTTGTATAGCGCTTTTCACAATACAAATCGTTGCAAAGCAGCTTTACAGGAAATTAAGCTTCTACAATATATTTATATATTGTAGAAACTTAATATATTTAACTTATGGCGAAATTTGGTAGTTCTGTATGTTGTCTGAGGGTAGGCTTCATCTGAGGTCCTCTGAGGGGTTGGCATCATCTCTTCTCAGGTGTTCTGGATCCAGACTGAAGCTTGTGTAAATCCTAGTTACCACGGGATGTTAATCCCGTGGTAGAAACAAATAGAGACATAATTAGCGTAGCTGCTGTTCCAACCAAGCAAAAATTATTTGTTCAATCCAAGCTAAAGAACAATAATGTGTGTTTGATCAGATATAACTGCAGTACAAGATTATGAGATGCGTTATGTGAATGCTTGGCTAAAGAGATGTGTCTTTAATCTAGATTTAAACAGAGAGAGTGTGTCTGAACCCCGAACGTTATCAGGAAGGCTATTCCAGAGTTTGGGAGCCAAATGTGAAAAGGCTCTACCTCCTTTAGTTGACTTTGCTATCCTAGGTACTACCAAAAGTCCAGAGTTTTGCGACCTTAGGGAGCGTGATGGATTGTAGCGTGGTAGAAGACTAGTTAGGTACGCAGGAGCTAAACCATTAAGGGCCTTATAGGTAAGTAATAATATTTTGTAACTGATGCGGAACTTAATAGGTAGCCAGTGCAGAGACTGTAAAATTGGGGTAATATGATCATATTTTCTTGACCTAGTAAGGACTCTAGCCGCTACATTTTGGACTACCTGTACCTGTAACAATAACCATAACCTAAACATAACCCTACCCCTAATCCTAAACTGATTTATTTTAACAGTGTGACCTTATGAGTATTTAATCAATAAGTATTTCATTTTGACAGCACTATGTTATTTATTTATTTTAAAGTGGTTGTGTTTTGCTTTGTGGATAGGCTTAATTTATTTAAAACATTTTAAGGAACTCCGAATACCAATGCAATAATTGTCCAAAAGAATTTAGTTTGAAACACTTAATTAATGAAATTTTCCAATATTCCATGACCTAATCTAAAGTAAAAATGGTAACACTTTACAATAAGGTTCATTAGTTAATGTTAGTTAGCCACTTTAGTTAACATGATCTAAGAATGAACAATACTTCTACAGTTAATGTTAATTTAAACATTTACTAATGCATTGTTAAAACCAAAAGTTGTGCTTGTTTACATTAGTAAATGCACTGTGAACTAACATGAACTAATGATGAACGACTGAATTTTCATTAATTAACATTAGCAAAGAATAATACATACTGCAATAAATGTATTGTTCGTTGTTTTTTCATGTTAGTTAAGTAATTAATACATTAATTACTTGTGATTAATCCACAGCTAGATGTGCATAAATAATAATTCACTCTGCAGTAGTAACTGCCCATTAAAAAATACAAATTACTTACTATTTGTTCTTGCCTGTTGGGTACTTGAGGGTCTCTGTTCAGAGATTGTGTCCTCTGATGGATAGTACAGAAAAATGTTATGTTACCTAGTGTTATTAATTTGCAGTGTATGTGTTTCCTGCATGTGTTTATGAATGTTCTTTTACCTTGAAAGTTAGATGGGTGTTCACTCCAAGCATGCTCTTGGTCATTTTCATTGGACAAGTTCACTGGAACAACTGGAGCTGAGAAAGGTGAAGTTGGTAAGTTGCATTTGCTAACATGACAGTGCATGAAACTGATACACTATGGGTTAGATTTACTAACAGCTTGTGTCAGCGCAAACCGTCTTTTGACATTAAAATAGTACTGTCAGGATTTACTAAAGAGGAACAGAGAAGAGGCTGTAAAGAGGCAGGAAAGAATTAGCACTGAAAAGGCATGGATATGCATTTGTAGGAGTTTTCCTTTCAGACGCAAAATTTATGGGAGGAGAGTATTAAAATGAATCACGCAATGTGATTTAATAATGTTTGCGCTCATCAAATTATTGGTATTTGCTCCATTTTAATGCCCAAAAAAGACATGTCTTAAAGCAGGCAGTAATTTGCGCTGCTCTTGGTGGATTGCTCTGGTCATTATGGAAATGATCTGGCTGCGTCTGTTCTTTAATGTGTGCATTGTCAGTAAATCACACGCAGAATTTTCCCTCCCATCAGCGCTTTTATGGAGTTTTATTGAATGCTAATTTGGCCTGTTTAGTAAATCTGGCCCAAGGGCTCTTAAGTGATACCCCAGTAATCAGTGTTCGAACTATACCGTGGACTTTGGGGGAGCCCACTTGTTTTTGTTGGGGGGGGGGGTAATGCATAACAGCTAACAGAAAGATACATAACAGATACAAGTGTATGCACTACTTGCTTGCACTATATAGGATAAATCACTATACAGGATTTACCCTATTATACTTTATCGACACGAACTGATAGGTGAAACACCAAACAGCCACCCACAAATAGTCTATAAACAAAGCATCAGGCTGTCTTTGAGTTCACACGAACAACGGTTAAAGTTACTCGTCAGGCTACAGAAGAATACCATAATTTCTCCGTTCAATTAGGCCTAAGACATCGAGAGTCACGCAGACCTATAACAACCCAGCCACAACACATAATTGCGAATAACATGCCTTACCTTAACACAGAATCGACCACAGACACCTGAATGAATTTCAAGGACTCCGCGCAAAGATTAATGGCCTCCAACGTTTATACTTTTTCTACGAATCTTTTGAGTTAACGTACTAAAGATGAGTGGAATTTGCACCGCAGCGCCCCCACACCTTGATGCTCATGACAAGAATAGCATGTATAGTTATCTTTATTGAAGCGAATTAGGTTTAAATCGCCGTCATGCATGAATGAATATTTTTGCAATTTTACACATGATGATCACATTACACAAAACTGAAATTGCACGTCAAAATAACACATTGTCAATATTTTTTGAGACCCCCCAAAATTTCACAAATCACGTTTTCAGGGGAGCCCATGGCTTATTAAGGGGAGCCGAGCTCCCCCTAGCTCCCCCGTAGTTCGCACCCTGCCAGTAATGACTGAAAATGAGAGATGTTTTTATTTATTTTTTTTTTTTTTTACTTACTCTGCATTCTTCCTTGATGTGTGGTTGATGGTCTTTGGTCTTGAGAGAGTCTCAGGACAGAGAATGTGTTCTCTAATTATACAGAAAAAAATGTTGTATTAGCTTGTGTTAGGCTGTGACTCATTTGCAATGAATGTGTTTTTGATTTCCTCCATATACTAATTAATGCTTTTTACCCTGAGTGGTAGATGGGTGTTCTTCCCACGTTTCCGGCTGGTGGTCTGCAAGAAAAAAGCTCTCTCTTAAATGAGCTTAATTGACATTAAAAAAAAAAAAAGTATTAAAGTACTCATTCTATTGCTGCAACTGAATTGTGCTCTCTTGCTTTGTTTAAAGCAAGAATGTAAAGCTAAATAAGCTAAAATACAAAGACATTTTCTATAGTAACCCTAGATGAAATGCTACAGTATTCACCAAAAGTGAGACATACAACTTACGTGGTGTTCATTCTTGCTTGGCACTTGAAGGTCTCAGCACAGAAAATGCATTCTCTGATGGATTGTACAGAAAATGCTGAATTACCTAGTGTGAGGCTGTCTCGTGTGTGCAGTAATTGTCCTTTTGATTTCTTTTACCAAATACTGATTAATGCTTTTTTTACCTTGAATGTTAGGTGAGTGTTCACCCCAAGCATCTTGTGGCTCGTCTGCCTGGGAGAAGCTCATAGGAACATCTGGAGTTGAGAATGATGGTACTCGTAAAGTTTGTTGTAAGTAAGTAATTTTACATGACATTTTCATTTTTAATGGCTGGTTTTCATTCATTAAAGAGTCTTGCAACTTGTGACATTAGGCAGAATAAGCACATGACTAAACATCTACAGTGTGTGCATAATTATTACGCATGTATATATGTGATCAAAAAAGTGTCATGAAACAGATGAAGACTGATTTTTTTAAAAAAAGTTTTATGGATAGGTTTTATGGATTGGATATAGATAGTTACAGTCAGATGACAGCAACGGTGACGAGGGAGTCATGGTCATAGGTCCGCGGGGGAACATATTTTATCTGGGGGGTGCTGGGGGGCGGGGCCATGGTGGGGGATTTTTGACAAAATCCTAATATTAAACAGCCCAAACTCTTATAGATTAACATACAAATGAATAAAGACGGAGTTATATGCGAACCAATATATATTTGTGCTTTTGTAATGGTCAAGATTTTCTTTCTTTAATATTTCAATTATTTAAGGGAATTTTACTAAATATTAACATTGCTGGTACGCAAAAGTTTTGGTCAGTGCACTCTGGAATTCTCTCATCAGAAACAACAAAGTGCAGATGTACATGGATGTAAGAGATTAATTCATCATATACACTGCAGACAACATCACTGATTATAGCTTATAGCTTTTTTTTAGAGTGCTTACACTCACGCTAGACTGAATTCAGTTATATTCTTTGATAATGTAAATGTTCTTTGCTCACTGTATAATAGTCATGCGGCGTTATAATTAAATGTAAAATGTCTTTTTATTAAACGTGATCAGGTTAAATACAAATTCAGTCTTATTAAAATATTTTGTCATAATATGGATAGCCTACTTGCCGAAAACGTTATGATGTGCGTAGTTAATAGATTACATTTGGCTACAGTGGTTTGAGCACGTTTGACCAGAGACTAGAGCGCAGTTAAAGAGCTGTGTTTATGTGATTGACGGTGGGCGTCTTGAGAAGCGGAAAAGCTTTGGAAAACAGCTCTTAAAAAGGACGAGGACGTGAATGGTATTTACAAGTCGGAATGTAAAATTACGGTAATATTGCGTGAACATTTCACATGAAATTCTGTCAGTGTAAGGGTGAGATGTAGGGATGCACGCTGCAAGGTGCGCAAGAAAAATACAACGCACTAGGCTATACCTATATTTTAGGTCAGTTTAATAAATAATTAATCACAAGGAAAATCTCAGACCCGGCCCTGCGGCGGAGGGTGCTGCAGCACCCTCAGCACCCCTAGTTCGGTGTGAGCTGCTACTAACAATGAGCAAGATGGACCTTTCAGGGTAAGAGATGGACTTAAAATGAACTCCCAAAACTTACTGCCAGATTATGGAAACAAATTCTTCAAATAGTGGTACGAGGGGATGTGGTGGTGGTCCTTCAAGAGCCAGTCTCAACCTATGTTTATAAAGCCTTTTAAAAATTGGTCTTAATGTGTTTTACAACACTTCAGCTTGTGTTTCGTCTTATTTGGGGGTAATTTTTCAGGACTTTACCTTAGCAAAGACTCTGAGAATCTGAAACATTGTATTTGTGCTGGCACTGGAGGCTAAAGGGCTCCTGATGGTTTCAAACTTAATCTCTCACCTTAATTACTAATGTCTTATGCAGTTAATATATTTTCTTCTCAACCTGTTTTTTGTGACCCTGCTACACCAATGAGTATTTCTTGTCCAGTGGTCACACCTCAATTTTGCAATTGCTATAGTGTTGCATCTTACTCCTGGGCATTTAATAATTTTTCACTTAATTGTGAGTTAAATCTCTTTTTTGGCCAATTCTACCTGTAAAAGAAAAAATGCTTATTTTTGCACATCTGAATACGAAACGTTTTTTACTTCCAGTGCTTTTAACAATTATAGAACGCTTATAAATTATTAGTAGTTATTGAGATTGATGTGATTTGGAATTGCTAAAATGTACTTAGAATAAAAATATGATCAGAATATCAACTTGCATAATAATTGTGGACAAACTGCATGTCAGTGGTGTCTATTCAGCGATCAGATACTTGACCCACCCTGTCATGGAGTTTTTGAGTTGTCATAAATGCTGTGAATTTACAACTTTTACATTATGTGTTTACAGTACTCATGTAGAGCCTGTTACCTTGACAGCTGGGGAAAGTCTCAAAACAGACCTGCTATGGCTTTTCCGTGGCCCTTTGGTGGTGATTAACAAATGCTGTTGAAAGAATTGGTATGTAGATGTGTTATGTTTGCCTCAGAAAACAAGATTTTGTACTACACAAAGCCTTACTAAAGCTTGAGAGTGCTATTGCTTCTAATTAGCAATCAAATGTTTATTATTAAATCATGCTTAGTATGTAAATCCTCAAGTTATGAATATAATGATAGTAGTTCTGCCCAAACTGTTAAAATAGCAATAGAACTGGGTGAAGCTGAAAAAGAAAAAAATGATGTAAACCGACAAGTCACAAGAGACAGTGCAATACATTGATTTTACCATGACTAAGGAACATTCTTAAACATGGCACAAAATGCTTAAAACATCCATAAATATCAGTTTTCTAAATTTAAAACTCACAATTGCTGAAAGATTTCACTGCTTTGCTTGATGTAAGCAGAGGTTGTACAACAGGACCTGAAAAAAAAATAGCGCTCAGCAGTCAAACACACTTATGTCTAGCAGTCATTTGACTGGTTTTATTGTATTTTTACCTTTTGTTAGGAAAAGGACAAAATATAGTAAAAAAAAAAATGAATCTGGCATAATTCTTTCTTTGCATGTGGCAAACAATTGGCACAATTGACCCTTCACAGGAAGTTTGATTGACAGGTGATCTGACCAATCATAACGTAAAATCTGTGACAAACAAAACAGACCGGAAAGTAACGACCGGATTAAATTTTTTTTGTATTGACGTCTTTTCGTGTTAAAACAAGATACCTTATGATGCTCATACAAGTTTATTTCATGCTGTAAAGAGGAAGAGGAGATCAGTTCACGTGCAACTTAAACTGAAGCACTACAGCGATCTTTCACGACACATTAATGAGCCAGAAAATGCTATTTATTGTTTGAAAAATTAAACAATTTAAAGCTGAGACTTTCTTTCATACCTAAAGGAACCTGCTCTGTCTTGTCTGCCGGTGCATTGTCATTTTCTTCTTTGCCACCGCAATGTATTTTTCACTGCTTAGGATGTGTGGCGAGAGAGTGCCATGGCTTGTCGGACATAGCAACAGTAACTAAGGGTGGCGAGTCTTTGCAAAGGGTCAGCTGAAGACACATTAGTAACTGAACATACCTGGTTTCTAATTGTGAATGACATGTGAAAGATCTCTTTATCTGAATATGCTGTTTGTCACCGTTCTTGAGATTCGTACGCTGGTTCTTGATGTCAGTGTGTGGCTAAAAGAAGGTGCCCCACCCCCTCCTACATTTTTTGATCAGAACAATTATTAAAAAACTCAATGGATTATACTGAAAACCCCAGATCTTCTACTGTTGAATCTCAGGGCTGCTATAATGAATGTAAACCCAGCTCAGAGATGAGTCTCTAAATGCGTTCAATGATTCAGGTCAAATGATGATTATTGTCATGAATCCGGTTCATGGTCTTCCGTCCACTCACCATCAGAGGTCGTCCTTCCTTCATATTGACTCTCGCACCAAACAGACTGTTGCCCATCATCCATTGCACTGAGCACACAACTGTCATCATCACACAGCTGTCTCAATCACACGCTCACACCTGAGAACTATCATACAATCACACACCCTATATAAACCATGGACTTCCATTCACAGATCGCCGAGTATTGTCTAGCGTATATCGCTCTCCAGTGATAGCTACATTACGGAGCCCTTCCATGTTTTCTAAAGTCTAAGTCTAGTTTATTGCCTGTGTCATTCGTTTCTAGATCTTCTGCCCGTGTAACTTGGATTAACCCTTTGCCTGCTGTTTCGGACACTGTTTATACCTCACCTGGACTATTGCTCTTGTTATTGGATTATCTCTCTGCTTTGCCTTGTTGGATATTGTTCGCCGATCGAAGACCCATGCTTGCCGTAGGATTACTCTTTGTCTTGCCCGTGTTATACCTGTTTGCCACTGCTTGAACCATGCCTGTTATGACCACGTCTCTGTCTAATAAAAGTTTGCACATGGATCCGCACGTCTCTCGTCTCGTCGGCTCCGTTACAATTATGTAAAACCACAACCAACACCACCTGATCACCTTTTCTCTTGGCTTGTCTAACTGCCATAACGCAGTTACAGCAACCAAACTAAATTTATTATTAAAAAGTCAAGGGTCAAGAGCCCAACTAAAGCAAACACTGATTACTGTAATGGTAATCTAAAAATTAAGATTTTCTCCTTCAGCGATTCTATTTGTTAACATCAGGTGACTTCAATAACTCTTTCAATAACTTTTGAACACAATGCCTGTATCATCTCCATGTAAACAACAAAAATGTTAACTTGTGAAAAGGTTGACGTTATGTGCATGCATATTACATTTTTGCGGGTTGTTTCTTGATTGCCAGCTACTGGCCTGGCATGCATATAGTATTCTTTAGCATAGTGGTGTTTTTTTGTTTGTTTGTTTTTTTGGCCAATGAAACCAATATTTTTCTTTAAATTTTACTTAATTTTTTCATGCTATTTTACTAATTTTGAATGGTTAATTGTAAGCATATCATTTTATTAATTCTAATTAATTCTAATGTGTTAATTTAATTATTAATATTGCTTATAATATTTTGAAACAATTTTATTGAGTAATATAGTGAATAAGTGTATGGAAAGATTGCCTCCAGTCCAGCAGGACGCAGCAAAGAGCAGGTTTATCAGACTCAAGTGATCAGAGAGGAAGACAAAAAAGGAAGCCCTGAAGACAGAACACATTTGCTTTGCCCAAATAACCACACTTGCATTGGAAATGTTTCTGTGACCTTTCGCAAGATCCCGGCAAAAATATGATGTGTAATGGGATTCACTAAGCCTTGAATAGCACTCTGGAGTGGTATTTGAGATAATGTGGATTCAGTGTGCATTAAGGGCACTGCGCTTTGGTGTTTTGAAGACCTGATAATGTTAATACCTACTTCCTGTCGTGTACACGTGCTCTCAAGTGGCCAAGACTGCAAGTGTGGGTATTTGGACAAGGGGATAGATATACAAATAGTAAATCAGAAATTAAAGTTGTCATTAAAGACAATATTACTAAAATGTGGCAGGATACATGGGATCAGGAGGAGAAAGAAAGACATTTATATAGCATTCAGAAAGAAGTGAAAGTTAAAAAGTGTAGTAATCTGAGGCGGCAGGGGGAAACTATTTTAGGGCACACAAGTTTAAATAGTTGCTTAAGATTAATAGGAAAACAACAGACATGATTATGTTTACATTGTGGAAACATGTACTCTTGATATGTAGGAAATACTCTGAAAAAAGGAAAGAACTACAGAGGGCACTGAATAATGGATTGAGCTTAAAAAACTTATTGAGTCTGCCTGGCACACAATCTATAATTACCTTTCTGAAAGAAACTCTTGTAAACAGAATTTTTATTATATATATATATATATATATATATATATATATATATATATATATATATAGTGGTGGGATTTCTCCCCCTCTGGTTTCCCCCCCCCCCCGCTTCTGCTGAATTATTTTTATCCCCGGTGAGGATAAAAACATCTTGCGAACCCGCTCTGACGTCCTGATCTGGATCAAATAATTAGTGATAAGCAATCCGATTGGAACGCTTCGAAACAGTGAATCATTTTGCGACGCAATGGTTTAACTGATTCAGAGTTTCAAAAAGCTCCGTTGTGTTCTTTGTTTGAATAACTGTGGAAATGAAATCATTACAATTAATAGGCCTAACATATGCCTACAATGTTTTTATGAAACTGCGATCATGTTAAATACAGTTTTCGTCGTATTAAAAACATTTCATAAAAATTTTCAAAAGCATCCCCCCCTCTGTTTTTTTCACAAATTACATTTACGCATTTAGCAGACGCTTTTATCCAAAGCAACTTACATTGCATTCAAGTTACAGTTTTACATTTTTATCAGCTCTTGCTTTCCCTGGGAATCGAGCCCATGACCTTGGCGTTGCTAGCACCATGCTCTACTATTTGAGCTACAGGAAAGCTGTGCTTGGGCTATTATTAACAAAAAATCATTTATATATTTTTAAAAAATCATTTATATATTGTAGAGTTGTTTGGGGTGGGGATAAATTAAACGTGATCTGCGATGACATAACAATTGTGTTGCATTGTGGTCTGTGGATTGGCCTGAAGTGTCAATATAAACTACCCTTGTTCACTTCACGAAGTGGAATGCACTTCAAAATGGCAGCGGGGATTCCCCAGAGGGGAAGTGCTTAGGGAAGTTCGCGAGTGCATGTCTAAAAGTGGCGTGGAACGCAGCCGAAGGCAAACATCAAATCCAGAGCATGCTGCTGTTTCCTGCATCATAAAGGTCCAGTTTGGCCTGTTTGAGGCTGTTTGAGTCCATTTGAGTGTTCACAGACTCATCTTGTTGGATTTTGAAGCTGAAAACTTGTGGTTGAATATACAAAACACAAACATAGTTGTACGGCTCTGCAGAGAGTTTTTAAGTGTGACTGAAGGACTTTATTCCTATCAAAGGCCAGTGTGAAGTGAAACCACTTCCTGTGTAGATGTAACACTCTTGAAAAACACTAATCGTTATTTTAAAGACCACAGCTTATCTCTGAAGATAATGGATTTAGATGTCATTTATGAAAATGTTGAACACAAGGATATTAAGAACACAACTGGACCTCAAACTCCAGAGTCACTACCAGGATGAAGGAAAAGATCTAAAGAGCAGTAAGCAGAAAATTACTTTACAGCAGAAATAGTGTTACAGATGGTGTTGTTAATAGTGTCACTATAAGGAAATGAGAACCGTCACATGCAATTTTTTTTCTTTCTTTTTTTTAAGAACTTGTCACTGTTTCTGCTTTTATATTAAGTGTATTAACATGAACTTATCTTTCTTTTTACTTTTTCAAAATGTTCTTGTTTGCATATTTTGTCATAGCAATTCCAAGTGACATAAAAATATACTTATAAAATATAAAAAGGTATGTCTATTACCAAAATTATTATATTGTTATAATAACCCCTACAAATACAACTCATTGTATACACTATAAACACTTTAAAGGAGACAGACATGTAGATGTTTGTGAAAGATGTTTTCCCTGATTTGGAGGGATGATCATTTTTAAATCATACCCTATTTATTGCATCAAAATTTGTTAATCCTTTACTATATTTAAGGGTGGATAATTTTATCAGTTTTTTATTATTCATGCAACAATACATAACTACAATAACTTTGTCTAGTGCTCTTATGAATATTTATAGCATGATTTGTGAAAATTTAACTATAGACTACTGAATGGCATAGCATAGACTTCTGCATGGCTAGTTTCTGCGTATTTCATTTCATTCTGTAACCTACTTGTTCTACAGATCTGTGTGTACTAGTGTTAAATGCGACTGTTTTTGTCAACATTGATAACGTTTCTGACAGATAATATTATGATAATTTTTGCGTTTCCCTTACCGAATGTCGTATCCTGTCAGCAAAATCCTGTCCATGGGCTTTTTTGATTGCTGTCAATTTAAGTGTCGGCGATGCAGTGTTGCCAGATATTGCTACTAAAACAAACAAAAAACTAACAATAAATAAAAATAAACCGAAATTATTTCCAATCTTTTGCAAATAAGATAAGATAAAGATATCGCTGACTCTAAACTGCAACTTCCTACTTTATTAACTTTCTAAAGTGTTAAATTAAGTGGAAAAGACAAGTCCAAAAACACTTATAATAGCTCGATCTGGCAACACGGAGGCTGCGCCCGTGCCCTCACTCACAACTCTCTGAAGACTCCTTCACTCATACCAGGGACGCTAAACATTCTTGCAAACTGTCTAAACCGAATTATACATGTCATGCAGACATTCATATGAGGAGTTTAACAGCAATTTAGTCATTCAGAGAACAAATTTTATTTTTGAACATGAAAAATTTACCGAGGTCCGGACCTCGGTGGCCTCATAGCTGGCTATGGGCCTGTTGGCAGTGTGTGAACACAACCACCCTATAATGATAAAAGTCCACCCAGTGTTTTTTTTTTTTAAATCTCGTTAAATCATTTCCCCTTTCTCAAATCGAGCCGATCTCAGATGCCTGTCTGTGTGACGTCACACAGACAGACCCCTCCCACGATTGTTTGATTGACAGTAGCGTTTCAGCACAGACTGGACTGACCAATAGGCTTACCAATAGGTCAGTTGTTTGGAGTAATAATAAAAGGGTATCAATAATAAATGAAGTGTTAAGGAGACAATGACAGTAAACTACATTTTTAATACTAATAACTACACTTTGAGTGTCTGTAAAACTGCTTTTGAGTTCAATTGCTTTCTGTTTGAATAAAATGTTCAATTACCATCAATACCATAGTGAACTTGACATTTTGGCTTTCATTTCTTATTTAATTCTTTGGGTGCTTCTCAATACTCAGATTGATCGTCATGCCTCTGTCCTCGAGCCTGTGACCCACACTGTAAAACATTTCACCTGCTGCCTTAAAAATGTGAGTTAACTCAACTTAAAGATACTCTTTATTTCAACTCAAGAAGTTATGTTTTACAATTTATTAAACTAATGGTCATTTGTTCAACTTGATGCTCTGAGTTAAAACAACTTACTATTACTATTACATTATCAGTTCAAGAAAACTCAAATCAGCTCATAATAAGACTTGTAACTGGTTTGCTCAAAAAATATTAAAAAAAAAAATTATTGAAATAAGTTCAAGCAATGTTGTACAAGCTTTAACACTGGTTTGAGAATACAAATTCTTGTTAGGAAAACAGGTTTTAAAAAGCCATTTAAGAACACAAGTGCTTAAACACCCATTTCATCAAAACATCAAAGTTTCTCAGAGGTGGAATGTCCAGGGGTCAGAAAGTAAAAGTCCTGCCTGAACCATTTCTTTCATTTCATTTCTTTCAAGTCACAAGCAAGTCTAGAGTCAAATCCCAAGTCCTCAAAGAGTTAAAGTTAATGAGATAATTAGGTGACTAATTAAATGATGATTGTGCATTAGTGATGAACACCTGCTGTTATTGAGAATTACAGAGGATCAGATGTTGATGTTTTATTGGTTAAAATGATGCGACCATCATGGAGATCAGTGTTTGCTTTAGTTAGGCTCTTGACCCTTGACTTCCTGTGTTAGATCTCTCTCTGCACCAATGCATGTGGTGTTGTAAAGCAGAGAGATCAGTGCTATACAGTGAGCAACTATTAGCTGTTTTTATTTAAGGAGTTAGTCATTGTGAGCTGTCCTGATTACATTCAAAATAACTTTTTTTTTCTTTTGCTTTTTTTCATTTATATATGTTTACGTTTTGCATAACCTACCCTGTGAATCTAAAGCATGCAAACAAAGTGTTGCTCTAATAGTCATAGTAAATTAATTTTAAATCTTTGTAATGCAGAGGTGGGTAGAGTACCCAAAAACTGTACTCAAGTAAAAGTAATAGTCTGAATAGTTACTTGATTAAGAGTACAAAAGTATCTGATAAAAAAACTACTCAAGTAGTTAGTTACTAGCTAGTGATCGACCGATATTGATTTTTTATAACCGATACCGATACCAATTATTTGCAAAATAAATGTAGAATGTCTCATTTTCAAATTGAGAAAATAAATAAAGGACAGGAGTCATAACTTCATTTTAAACTACAGTTTTAGGTTTATAAGCTGTTTAATAGGCTAAAGTGTGAAGAATAATTCACTGGATAATGTTAATTTCACTTAATAATATTCTCTGGAATATTGAAATATAACAAACAAAACATCGTGTTTTATTGCATTTCTCAAATGGTATGTTATATCAGAATTATTATGTTTTTTTGTCATTCTAGATTATGAAATGCATAGATAAACCGCACTGTAAGCAGGCATTTACACAGAACTATAGCCTACTCAAATTGCGATTGCTCGTGGAGATAATAAATAATTAATTTCCATAGCGATGTATTTATTTAGATGTTTATTAATGAAATAATGGTTATATGGTAAATGTTAATATAATTTAGCGTGTTTTAAACAAGTGAATATTGTTAAAAGTTACATGCGGTGGCTGTGCTGAAGCATTTCCTGAACATCAACCGCTGAGTGAACAGCAAAATGAAAGCGGCTTCACGAGACTAATGATGAGCATATACAACAGAAAGAGAATTAAATTCAGCGCTTTTATTTCCAACATGCGCTCATTCATGGCTGCATATTGTTTAATTCAGGCAAAGTTCTGTCTTTATTGGGACAGACTGACGGATTATCTTACGTGACTCCGTGAGTTTGTCTCTATTTCTTAGAGCCAAGCTATATAACCTGCATAACAGGCATTTATGGAATACATCTAATTTGTGCATTAATGGCTGTTATGTTAAATAAAGTTTACTAACTACAGCAAATTAAGTACCTGTGCACACAGTTGTTGTTGTCTGGTCTCCCCTCAGACGCGCTGCAATGGCGATCCTGCGTGCAATTCTCAAAACACCCACAAGATGGCGCCGTTTATCGGTGAATCCGATATTACAAAACTGATATCCGATTATGGTAAAATGCTTAAATATCGGGAAAAATATCGGTAAATCGATATATCGGTTGATCTCTATTACTAGTTACTTTGGATCGTATACTGTATAGTCTATTTTTATTTAGACATATAGATAAAATTTATGTAATGTGTTTATATACACACACACTGCCATTCAAAAGATTAATTTTTTTAAAATGTAATTTATTTCAGTGATGCAAATCAGAATTTTGATCAGCCTTTACTCCAGTCTTCAGAGTCACATAATCCTTCAGAAATCATTCCGATATGTTGATTTATTATCAATGCTGTTCTTTTTAGCTTTCTATTCATCAAAGAATCCTGAACAAAATGTCACAGGTTCCAAAAAATATTAAACAGCAAAAGTATTTCCAACACTGGTAATAAATCAATATATTAGAATGATTTCTGAAGGATCATGTGACTCTGAAAACTGGAGTAACATCAGCTGATGAAAATTCTGATTTGCATCACTGAATTAAATTATATTTTAAAGTATATGTATTATGTATTATAACCTCTGACACCGAGAAGAGTGAAAACTCCTCACATGACCGCTACCAAACATCTGAACATAACGAAACAAATGCACATTGACGGATCTTCTTCCTTCTGTTCTGCAAAATGTAAACAAATGTATATTTCTGCAAGTATAGATATTGTGAAAATATCAATATTAATTGTGTCTAGGCAAAGGAATAACTCCTGAAACAGGTCGCACGCTGCTGCGCAGAGCTAATGCGGGTGTTCATTTCATATTCTGTGACAGCTTATTCAGCATTTTTCTTCATGAGCATTTGAATGTGTGGATAAAAAATAGAGTAGAGCGCCATCTGCTGTTAAAATCTAAGCTCAGAATCGATTCCAGAGGAATCGCGATGCATTCGGAAAAACTCAGAATCAATCCAGGAATTGATTCTGCATCGATTTATTGTCCCAACCCTATTATTTAATGTATAAATTATACATTGTATTTAATGTGTAAGGTACATGTACAACAAAGTGGTAGTGTCACAGTGGTATCGTGTAGCCTACTGTAATCGGATGTTGCCTATCTATACCTGTGGAACCGTAGACAGCATACCTGTCAACATTTGGATACCAAAATCCAGGAGACCCTTGTGCCCCATATTTATTTTATAAAATAAATAATGTGTTTTTTTTTTTTGGTTTTGTTTTTTTAAGAAACAAACAGAAGCACTGCACAGCAATTAAACACCGTGGAACTAATTACATTACATTACATTGTAACATTGTACATAACATTAACATTGTGTGTTTATAGTATGTGTTGCCCTTTTGTGCCTCAGCTGCACGAATGTGCCGCTGTGATTTAATATGCTGAGATATGTCGTTTTTCTCACCGTGTCCGATATTAAAAATTAGTGCGACACACTTTGCAAAAGGCAAAGTGTGTCGCAAAGTGTGCATTGTTTACATGGCTTCTAGACAAGTGTCTCTGAGTCTTTGTTTGTCCAAGCATCATGTTTTATACACTCTCTTCTTATACAATGTATCAAAGTTGGTTCTTTCCATTTTTTATTTGTTATGCCTGTCTGGTTTCCCACGATTATTTACTTGCCCTCTCAGCTTATTTTTTAATGGTGGAATTTGGCCAAGCCGCCATTTTTTAAAAACATGGCCTCCCATTGGCTGGAGGCAATCACATGAGTAATACATCATACTTTATGTCATCTTCTGGAAATCACCTAACATTTGCAATGGAAATTACCACTATTACCTCACAATCTGTTTTTAGAATATTAAGCATACTAAGCATTGAAATGATTTCACATAATAACCATTATATTGATTTCTTCATTATCATTCATTCTTTCAATAAACTAATGTTTTCTAGTAGGAATTTCACAATATATTCCCCCCTTTGAGACTTAACTAAGTCTCACCACTAAACCCTTTACCCAGAGTGCAGCACCATGAGTCCACCCATTCTTCAATCCATCTATGAACCAATAAAGGTCCGCCATTCACTCCTTAACAATTGGTTTTTTCATGACGGTGCACTCCAGAGGAAGTCAGACCCAAACATCTCCCCTCCCACTTGACCAGACAAGAGTAAAAGAATCTGCTTCCCTATCTATACATTCTTTTGGGGGTCAATGATCAATTAATTAAATCAACAATATGTATGTAAGCATGTGCAGAAAATGTGCATGAGCCTTGCCCATGGTTATCATGGTTATGTAGGATATACAGGTGATTAATCAAATAATCAAAATTAATCAACTTGATGCAAGATAGGTACACTGGTTCATCCCACGTGGCCAGAGGAACTTCAGACATTTCCGGTAGCCTGAAGCGCTATCTGGTGCTGCTGTCCTTCGTTGCCAGAGGAGCTCTCAGGCAAGTCAATTTGCCATCCAGCACTGTCTGGTGTTGGAGTAGATGGTGGGTTTTTAAACCTCCAGTTGAATCTACTCATGTTGCTAAGCACTGAAGTGCTCGTCGATCCTCTTTTTCCTTCAAGCTTGCTAGTAATGTTTCCCAGTGTTAAAACAATTAATCATTATACCAATGATAAAATCTTTGATTAATTTAATCATGTCATAATTATATGAATAATAAAGTAATCGAATCAAAACAAACTATTCTCTGGAGGCCGGGCTGAATGAATAATCACTGTTATTGCACCCCTGACAAGTCAGACCCTCAGTCACCCCTCAGAAAATAGTCCTTCTTTATCATTCCCTTTATCTGATAGCACTGTCTCATAACATGGACAGGGACCTGCTTAAAACCTTCATCTTTGTCTTTTTTGATTGAGAAAATCATATTTTTACATTTGATTTAATATAGTAATTTCAACATAAATGATTTATGGAGTAAATAACTTCAGGAAGGGGCATATGCCAAAGGAAAATACATAGTACCCTATAGCTTCCTGCCTACTCTACCCAAATTCTCTAAGACTTACTAAAAAAGATTAAAATAAAGAATAATAAAAAGAAAAAGGCACCCCTTCCCTACCACTCCGTTGTTTCTCAGGAAGGCCTCACACAAAATTATCCAAATCAAAGTCATCCAGTTCATCCAGTCCAGGTCCCACACAGTGTTCGTTAGTGTACCCAATGTCAATTCCAGTTGGCTTAACCGATATGTTAAGCATCTGTTTGGCTGCAGCTTTGGTCAACATAGACCTAATGAGAGGCACAATACAACAAAACAGTAAAAGAAACACAACAATGGCAATAGCTATTATGATGCCCACTTGAGTTAACCATTGTCCCCAAGCCCCAAAAAGTGAATTAAACCAGTTTCCAATATGCATATCTGATCCAGCGTTCTTGGTCACTTCCTCTCTCAGGTTTTTCAGTTTCTCCATTGCTTTGGTGAATGATCCATCTGGGGCTGTATTATTCGGGATATAAGTACAACAGTCAGAACCAAACATTACACAAACTCCTCCTTTCTCGGCAAGGAGCCAGTTCAAAGCTTGTCTGTTTTGCCAGGTCATTTTACTTGTGGGGCCTAATTGATTTCCTAGAGCAGCTAAGGCATCATCAGTGTAATTAATAAATCTCTGCTGATTATAGTAAATATAATTGATCCATTCTAAATTTTTGTTTGGGGTTATCCACACAAATATTGATTCAAATCCAGATTTTATCTCATTCCTAGCTTTAAATTCTTCTGGAATTCCCCTTGGTTGGCCTATTGCATCTAAATATACATTTGGGTCTGCCTCGTAGGCTCTCTTTACTCTGTGTCTTTCTGAATTGGGTTGTTTCTCTTCACCTTGATCTTCCTCAATTATTGTTATTTCTTGTAACAGTTTTACTCTAGTGCAAAGGCCTTTCCAATCGTCTGGAAGGGTGGCTCTCAATCTCCTTCCCCCACATACCCAATAATAATCTGCCACTGCTTCTGATTGGTCCTCCATGATCCCAATTACGGGAAAGTCAATGTTTGCTTTCGTACAATTCTCTCCTATTCTTACGAGTGTCATATTCATTTGTACAGTAGCTGTAGCATACATTTGACTAGATGATTTAAGCACATTTGGATCATTATACATATCTTGATCCAAATGCCAAATTATAACAGTTTCCTTTGAATTTTCCCATATCATGTTTCCCTTTTGATTTGTTAAAGCACTCAAAATCTAATGTGCGATCAATTGCATAGGCTACAGGGGTTTCTCTTTTTCTAACATCAATTCTTATGTCCATTCTCTGACACTCATCCCCCCACCCTGTTTGTCTATACTGTTGGAAATTCTTGTTCCCAAGCATAGACAGACACTCCGCTGGGCAATAATAAGGGAAAATTCCTTTACTAGTGATAATTTCACAATGTTGGGAATAAAATCTACCACACTGTATGTAATCATGTGGACTTGGTACAACTACAAGTTTCTTTAGAGGAGATGGGGAGCAAAATACACAGCTAGATACTCCTGCTCCCTTTGCCGTATATTCTGCCCATTGGAACCAATCATTGTCTTTTGCAGCATCTAACAGTCCTTCCTTATTTAGGTAAGACTCCATTTCATAATTTAAGGTATCATTCTCATCATTATATGTCCATCTAGCTGATCTTTGTCTATCATGTCTGTTTGCATAAATACCTGGTATTTGGGCAATCGTACTAAGGGAATAATTCAGCAATGGTGGCTGGATCGAGAGTGAGGAATTCATCAGGTTGGTATCTGGATTGGGCACTAGTAGAGGGTCTTGGCTCAACTGGCTCTGTGGATTGCCCCGGGTCTTGGGCAATTGCTTCATCAGGTATATCAGCACTAGGATCAGGATCAGTTTCTCCCTGATCCTCATGTTCTGCTTCTGCGGGCAACACCACATCTTCAGGCAGTTCTTCTGCTTCTGCGTGCTCTGTTTCCCTAGAATGAGGTGTATCGATGTTACTACCTTCCCTTTCAGAATCATGAGGGCTTTGTTCCCTTTCAGGGGGCTCTACCTGTTCACCTTCTTCTTCATCAATCTCTTGTTGCTCTTCTCGTCTTCTAGGTCTTAGTCTGGGCACTCTAGTGCAATGATTTAAATGGTACCAAGTTGTACTTCCCTCTACCTGCACTGCTGTTGGGGTGGCTCTTACAACGGTGTATGGGCCTTCTCTGCGTGGCTCATTCCACCTACGTCTAAACACTCTCAAATATACTCGATCTCCAGGTTGTATAGGGCCAGGTCTTTCCTCTTCCTCTCTTGGGCCTCTACTCTGTTCCTGGGCATTAATGGCTTCATGAATGGCTGTTAACTGTTTCATGTATGCTCTTAATTCCATTTGCAATTGTTCAAGAGGCGGTCCCTCATATGGGCCCCTCAGATATGGGACTGGCATTGGTCTGCCTGTCAACATTTCATGTGGTGTTAAATTTGTTATCCTATTGGTCTGCATTCGATAACTCATTAATGCAAGTGGTAAAGCATCTACCCAATTCAATTTTGTATCTGCACAAATTTTGTTCAATTTTGCTTTAAGAGTCCCATTTGCCCGTTCAACAATGCCTTGTGACTGCGGATGGTAGACGCAACCTAGTCTTTGTTTAATTCTCAATTGTTGTATTACTGTCTTTACTGTCCTTTGAATAAAAGCTGATCCATTATCCGAGCTAATTTGAGATGGTATACCAAATCTAGGAATTACTTCTCTTGTTAAGAATTTAATCACAGTTTGGGCACCTTGGTCTGGTGATGGAACTGCTTCTATCCATCTGCTGAATCTATCAATTATAACCAGCAAATATCTTTTTCCTTTGACAGTTCTTATCATGTCCGCATAGTCCATGACTAGATGTTTAAATGGACCTTCTGGAACTGGTATATGGCCAATTGGAGCAGATGTTCCTTTTCTGACATTATTTTGAGCACAAACGTCACATTCAGACAGATACTCATCCACCATTGCTTGTAAATAAGGAGACCAAAAACCTTGGCGTTTTACCTTTCTAATCACTTCCCCCCTCGCACAATGGTCAAAACCATGCGCGTCAGAGATCAAGATTGTAAGCAAAGGTGTAGGAGCAATCATATGTCCTTCATGTGATCGCCATAACCCATTTGCATCCCTTGTGGCTCCTCTTTGTTGCCACACACTAAGTTCATACGGTGTAGCTTGTTGTTGCATTCGTGCAACATCTGCTAATTGAGGTTGGGGTTGAATTAAAACAGAAGGAGCCATTATTGCTGTCGTGCAACCAGAAGCTTGTTTTGCATATTGATCTGCTTCATTATTGCCCTTTATCACAAAATTATTGCCTTTTTTGTGAGCCTGACATTTAATGATTGCCAGCTTTTTAGGATGCATCATAGCTGATATTAATTCAATGATTTGGTCACCATGTTGTATAGGTGTACCATCACTTTTCTTAAAGCCTCTTTGCTTCCAGACTGCTCCAAAGAGGTGGCATACGCCATGTGCGTATGCAGAATCTGTGTAGATGTTAACAGTCAAATCTTTAGCTAGTTTACAGGCTTCAGTCAGAGCCTTCAACTCCGCCAGTTGTGCTGAGCATGGTTGTTCACAATGCTGCACCACCACTGGGGCAAAATCATCATCTTTACGTTTTACAATGGGAAATCCAGCATGATTACCCAGATGGTCTCTAAAACAGGAACCATCTACAAAATAATCAACATGTGCATCCAAAATTGGGGTTGATTCTAAGTCTGGTCGCAATCTAGTAAAAGCTAACGAGTCAGCTACGCAATCATGTGGTGTACCCTCATCTTGTAATGGTATAAAATTGGCTGGATTAACTGTCGTACATCTTTTAATGGTGATGTCTGGAAAGGTTAGCAATGTTGAATATGCTATACATCTAGATGGAGTCAGGACAAATTTCCCTTGCTCCAACAGTTCTGCCACTTTATGATGAGTGTAAATTACAACTGGGTACCCCATAGTTATTGTGGAAGCTTTTTCATAAGCGAAATATACTGCAGCTAACCCTTGTTGGTAACATGGTGGATAGCCCTCAGCTACATTGTCCAGTTTTGTACTGTAGTAGGCAATTGGTTGTTTTTTCCTGCCACTACAATTTTCCTGCATCAGTACTGCTGATGCATAGCCATCTTTTCTGTTAGCAACATACAAATGAAACGGTTTATCATACGTTGGTGTAGTTAACGCAGGAGCTGTCTGCAGCTCTTGTTTCAATGATTCGAAAGCTATTAATGCATCAGTAGTCCATATCAGTGATGCCCTAAGATTTTGATGGCCCACTTGTTTCATTAGTGCTCTTAAAGGAGCTGTTTTAATTGCATAGTCGTCAATCCAGTCTGCACTAAAACCTGTCATTCCCAAAAAAGTCATAATTTGGCCTACTGTTTGTGGTTGAGGCGCTTTACTAATACCTTCTAACTGACTAGAAGATATAGCTTTCATCCCATGTGATATTGTTCGTCCTAAGTATTCAACCTGTGGTAAGCAATACTGAAGTTTTTCTTTAGAGGCCCTATGGCCCCCCTCAGCCAATTTAGTTAGTACTTTGATTGAATCTTGATGGCATTGTTCCAAAGTCGTACTACAAATCAATAAATCATCTACGTACTGTATCAGTGTGCTATCCAGCCTGAGATCCCCTAAATCTTCTTTTAACACTTGATTGAAGACATGTGGTGAATGTTTGAATCCCTGCGGCATTCGCGTGTAAGTCAATTTTTTACCTTGATAGGTGAATGCAAACAATGGTCTGCTCTCCTCCGCTAAGGGAATGCTGAAAAAAGCAGAGCAGAGATCAATCACGGTGAAATAGTTAGCAGCAGACGGAACATTGGTTAGCAACGTATGTGGGTTTGGAACTTCAGCAGGCCAATCCTCTACAACCTCATTCACTGCTCTCAGATCATGCACCAAACGCCATTTCGTTTTATCTGCTTTAGCTACTGGTAATATTGGGGTGTTAATCCAGCTAGTCGTTTCAATAAGCACTCCTGCTTTCATTAACCCTTCAATTGTCTTTTTTATCCCCTCCTCTGCTTCAGGTCTCAAAGGGTATTGTGTCTTTCTGGGTGGTTTGGCTCCCAGTCTAAGATTCACTTTAATTGGATTAGCTGACTTAACTAACCCTACATCTGTCTCATGTTGTGACCATAGTTCTGATGGTACTCGTTTCTCCATTTCTATCCTTAATTCAGATTGCTGTGTTTGATGTTCCCTAACCTTTGATTCAATTTTTGTGTTTACTACCATTCTGGGGATTCCCATCATTGGGGTGGCACACAAAATCTTAAGATACGCTTTATCTGTTGATTGAAGAATGAGAGGATTTTCTGTGGCTTCCCACTTGCTTTTTTCTGCCTTTTGCATCATGGGGCCTAAGTCCTTAGAGAGACAATCTTTATTTACATACAAGGTGACATGGGGAACTGAATTTGGTACTTCAAACCATTTGTCAATAATTTTTTCCCTATCTAACTGCAGAATTGCACCTTTTGGTCCTACAACTATGTACTGTGATATCATTGGGATTTTTAACCCTTTTGTTTCTTCTAACCATCTTTTTTCAAAGTCTGGATCTTTGCTTTCATCATACTTCATTGTACAATGAAACTCAGTTTTTGGTAAGCTTGGTTCAGAGAGCTGTTCTCTTATATATCTTCCCCATTTGTTGATTGTTTTTTCTACATCTTCCTTTATGTCTCCCAACCAATATATGTTAGCACATAGTTCTTGTGCTTGTTCTACTTCTAAAACATTCATTTGTCTAATAGCCCTATCATTTACATAAATTCCATCTGGGGTACACCATATCTGCATTTTTAATTTACATATAGCATCTCTACCTAACAGATTAACAGGTGTATGTTCAGAGACTAAAATGGGTATTCTAATTTCAGTGTCTTTAAAGCTTATGCTCACAGGGGCAGTCATAGGAAGTAGCTGAGTTACCCCTGAGAATCCTACTGTCTTTATATATTTTCCAGACAAGGGGAGGTGCGAGGCATATCTTGGATTCAAACAAGAAAAGCTGGCCCCCGTGTCCAGCATGAGAGTAATTGGTCTTCCTTCGATGTTGACTTGCAGCATTGGTTCTTGATCAGCATCATAAGATATCATTGGAAGCTGATTCCTCCCCGTAGGATTCTCTGGGCAGCCCTAGTAACCTTGATCAGGGCCACGCCATGGATTGACAGGACCCAAGTTCTGAGCTTGCATCTGTTGTTGTCCATAGTTAGCTCCTGGAGCCATTGGTTGATTTTGTTGCCAAGGATTGATGGGGCAGTCTCTTCTGTGGTGTCCAGGTTGGTTGCACCCCCAACACACTCCCGGTGGGCCTCTGTTGTTGTTGTTAAATCCTCCTCTTCCACGTCCTCCTTGTTGTCTAGTCCAGTTCTTGTTCAATTGTTCTGGTTTCAGATAGATTACAACTGGTGCTGGTCCTTGTGATACATTGGCTGTTCCAGCAGGTGTGACTTGTGTTGCTGCAGTCTGATGTACAGGTACAGGCACATTCATTGGTGCTGGTGGATTGGCAGGCACTGAAGCATTGACAGGTGCCATCACTGCTGAAAGGTCTTCTTTCTGTACTGCTTGAACCTTCTTCTTTTTGTTGATAAGTTCGTCAAGCTGCATCTGAGTTAGTTTTCTTTGCAGCTCCTTTTCTTGAGTTCTCAGCTTTAATTCTTGTCTTCTGTATTGTTCCACAACATGGACCACATGGTCTTTGAACTCTCTGTGTGACTTTGAATTCAAACCTACCACGTCCTCCAGCTTCACTTTTACTGCTGCAGGCATGGCTTCCACAATGGAGGTCCTGAAGAGTGCTGTCAGTACTCTGTCTTTTTCTGGATCTCTTTCCAGTTCTTCTTTCCATCTTCTCAGTTGTTTCTGGATGTAGGCAGTGGGGTTTTCATCTTCCCCCATTGGCTCCCCCCTCAGGAAATTCGGATCAGTTTGCATTGGGTATTCAGTCCTTAGTGTCTTCCAGATGTCTCGTCAATGCTTGTCAAAGGAGGCTCCATCTGCTTGAGGCCTGTCTACTGCGTGATGAAGGCCTGATTGCTTGAGGATGTCATTCATCTTGGAGGCCCCCAGGCACTTGGCAAGCAAGGCTTTGATGTCACCTAGGGCCAGGAGTTTTCCAGTTGTTTCCTCCTCAACTGTCTTGATCCACTTCCCTGCTCCTTCATGAATATCTGGTAGGCGGGAAACCAAAGATTCCAGATCTTGTCCTGCCCAAGGTATGTACTGGGCGTGTCCCTGCTTGATGAGGATTGGACACTCATAGCTTGGAGCTTTTGTCTTGCTCTTTAGTCTTGCTGATCTTCTTGGTGTTTGGCAGGATGTCAACAAGTCATCTGGATATTCTATATCTTCCATGACCAATGTCCCAGCTACTTGCTTGTACTGTTTTCGCTGAGCATAGTCATGTGGACTTGGACGTGGTTTCTTTGTTTGACTGTCGTTCAATAGTTCACTCATTTCTTGTTGCAATGATGTCACAACTTGGTCATATTCTGCTCTTGTCATATCGACAGCTTTCTTAAGCTCCTCTCTTGTTCTGTTGTACCTTTCCTCCATGTCATCCAGTGCTTCCTCGATGGAGTCCGTTGATGTCGTGCTTCCTTCAGAAGCCTCCTCAAGTTCTTTGTCTTGATAGTTTTCCTCTTCTTCATCTACTGGTGTTAAATGTTTATGGCAGTCTTCCAATTCTTCAAGCATTTCTGAAAGACGATGATATGAAAGTGGCTCACCTTTTTTCTCTTCTTTGCTGTCTTTGGCCCCCCTTCTTTCAATCCTTGGCTCCTCCTGGTAGGTTGTCCTCTCTCTCTCTCTTTGTTGTGACTGCGGCAGTGGCGTGGATGTTCTCAGCCTCTGCTCCTGTGAGTTCAGCCCCTCCCTCATATTTGTGTGAGCGTGTTTCTTGTTTCTGATGTCTGCCCTTTCCCTCTCATCTCTGCAGCTCTGTTCATCCCTATCTATTTCTGTGTTTGAGTCATGTACATATCCCTCAAATTCTATTGGCCCTTTTAGATCTATTTTTCCCTGTACCACAGGCATTTGGTTTACAACTTGATCGCAGGAAGGAGCATATGGAGGAGGCCTTTCTTTTATTTCATCCTTTTTATTTTCCCTTTGTAATTTCAATAATTTGATTCCTTGTTGTTTGAACAAGGCCAATACCCCTAATTCTTGTTCCCTTTTTTCATTTCGCTTTTTAGATTTGTCATTAGTCTTGTAATTCTTTAACAAGACTTCCATTTCCCTACACATCATCACATCAAATGCCCCCTCTGCTGGCCATTTGGTAGCCAATTTCTTTGTTCTTTCTGCCCACTTTTTTGAGGAATCCCTTATTATTTCTTTACAGGCTGGATTCTCGGATGCTAATAATTCTACTGGAGTTGACATTTTTGAAAAGCAGTCTTCTTACTTTATTTAATACAGTGGATTATTTTTACTTTGGTTTCCCTTTGGTGATTTACCTCTCTAACCTTAGCACCTTAAATTTATTAGCTAATCTTCACCAGGCTCATCAGACGAGGACCACTAAAAGAATCCGACCCCTGATTTCCACCTGGGCTTTTTGCTGGGCAGAGGACTTATCACCTTATTTACTCAATTTGTTTGGTTCGTTTCAGATATTTCAAAATAATAGCTATATGCTTTCTAAGTAACCTTTTGAATGGTAACACAAGGCCCTTTGGCTCTTTTCTTTGAAGATTGCTGTTTGTCCAAAGAATGCTTTCCCCCAAGCTGAATGCCTCAAAACTCCACAGCCTCCTCAAATGAAATCTGCGACCTGTAGCCGTTATTCCTCCTGTCCAGGTTGAGTAAGTGAGAGATGGCGTTAATTCTATGCAAAATCCCTTTATCTTAAACACACTAAGGTTTAACTCATCTCTTGTACAGTACACTAAGTGCAAGGGCTCTATATATTCAATCAATGATCTTTTTTCCTGTGATGTTAAAATTTTTCTACCCCTTTTTCCCCTTTTTTTATTTACTTCAATTGTTTTGTCTGTCATTGTGCTTTTTCCCCTTTGTAATTAATTGAGCACCGTTTTCAACAATTCAAATTGTGAAGCTTCTGCTCTTTCCTGATCTTTTTGAATCTCCACCCAGAGGTGCTGCGTGTATTGTGGCTGGTTTCTCTGCTCAATTGTTACCAACAAGCGTCTCAGAGTTGTACCAGTCATATAAATGGGCTGTGCAGTCCCTGTTTCTTGTGATCTGAACAAGACTTTAGATGTCCAAGTCACTTCTCTTGTGTCAGCTGACACTCTGAGGTGAACATTGCCAAGAACTGTGGCTTCCCTTTTCAGCACTGCCCACGGCCCTGCCCAATTTCTCTTGAGGTATGGTGCTACCACTGGCTCAACTGGAATGTCAATCACTTTTAATGCATGTTCTAATTGGGAAGATGTTGGAGCACAAAGCCTAAACAAATTGTTTGTCAATTGACGACTTGTTATATGTTTAAAAACCACATCCTCCCAAGGTATTCCTGGCCATTCAATTGATTTTTCTCTCAAATTTGTGATTTTGGTCAGTTTTCTAAGAAAACTGTTTTTCTTAAATTCTGTCAGTCTTTGTACCTGTCCCTCCAAATCAATGAAACTTGATTCTATCCAAAAATGATTATGGATCCCTTGTGTTTTTATCAAGGTCTCCTGAAATTGTTGATGCTCCTTCTCACTTTCCCACTCTTCTGGTTCCTCAAGATGTCTCTTTTTCTCTGTTCGTTTCATTCTATTTTGGATGAGACAGGCACAAAATAGTAACAACTATCTCCTCCCTTCGTCCCTCTTTCCTTCACACTCCTACTCTCTCTCTATCAACAGTATTCACACATACACACTCACTCACTCACACTGCTCGAGCACACACACACACCTAATCCACACAGCACAATGAGCTCATACACCCCCACCTTTTTTCCCTTTTATTTACAGTAGCTGCAAAAATCAACTCCTGCTCGCTCTCTTCTCTTTTGAAAGGCGATCAGTCGTTCTTTTTCTGTATCTGTATTTTAATTTCACAGTTTAAATCACATCATTGATGATTTAGACAATGTTCAAACAATCAACAAAGCCAATTCTATGGAGTATTCTCTGTTCTTTCAACTTTTACAATTATGTTAACATACTCCATTCAATATAGTGTCTTTATTTCAAACTTATAATTATTTATACTGATTTTTCACTCTACATATTTACACATCTCTTTCTTGTATTAATTTCAGTCAAACCAAAAGGCATTCACATCAGACACATATCATTCTTATCCAATCACACAAACATTCATTTAATGCATTAACACACACAGATATCTCTTCTCAACATATAATGGACAATACAAAGACTAACACTTTAACTCTCTAGTCTGCAGACACCCGCCCGATCAGACCTTCGGTCATGAGAGTCCACCAGGGCCAAGCTTTTAACCAACCTACAAGCTGCTCCCTGATATCCAGTTGACCTCTCACTTAGGAAGCGGTAACCACGGGTTTTAAGCCCCTCTTGGGCAGCCCCTCTTGGGCAACATGCACCTCTTGTGCTTCTTAAACTCTGTGCCTCCCTTAGGCACTGCACCTCTTGTGCTTCTTTTACTACGCCCTCGTGAGTATCGTTCAGGGCCAGGCTTTTACCAACCTACAAGCCGCTCCCTGATATCCCTTTGACCCCCCACTTGGGAAGCGTTCATATACCTCTGTGAGAATCTACCAGAGCCAGGCTTAACCAACCTACAAGCCGCTCCCTGGTATCCCGTGATCTCCCACCTAAGATATGACGCTTGGACTACTAAAACTATTCTACTACAGGCGTATCTTTTGGAACCTGGAACCCGTCAATCTATATACACTTACTTTACACTCTTTTCATATTTCATATGTTTAGTACTAATCTTACATTCGTTGATTGGTGAAGCTCTGTCCCAGATTACCATCACAGGCGTGACCTTAGCCAACTACGCAAACAATCTTATTTCCAATATAAGCAAAATTGCTTACCTCGTAAGGGCCCCTTTAATTTCGGATTGGTTTGCGTGTTAACCTGGTCCCGCCCGCAAGGGCCCTCCCGGACACCGGACCTCAATCCAATCCTGTTCGTGACGCCAAGTTCTATGTCGTGGAGCAGTGAGGGAGAAGATCTCTTCGACGCAATCAAAGAAGCTCAAACAGCAGGGTTCCAGGTGCCAGAAGCAAGACTTTATTAGACAATGTAACAAAGCCGAGAAGACAGCCGCCACATCCACTGTCTCTGAGTCTTTGTTTGTCCAAGCATCATGTTTTATACACTCTCTTCTTATACAATGTATCAAAGTTGGTTCTTTCCATTTTTTATTTGTTATGCCTGTCTGGTTTCCCACGATTATTTACTTGCCCTCTCAGCTTATTTTTTAATGGTGGAATTTGGCCAAGCCGCCATTTTTTAAAAACATGGCCTCCCATTGGCTGGAGGCAATCACATGAGTAATACATCATACTTTGTCATCTTCTGGAAATCACCTAACATTTGCAATGGAAATTACCACTATTACCTCACAATCTGTTTTTAGAATATTAAGCATACTAAGCATTGAAATGATTTCACATAATAACCATTATATTGATTTCTTCATTATCATTCATTCTTTCAATAAACTAATGTTTTCTAGTAGGAATTTCACAATATTAACAGCAGGTGTTCATCACTAATGCACAATCATCATTTAATTAGTCACTTAATTATCTCATTAACTTTAACCCTTTGAGGACTTGGGATTTGACTTGAGACTTGCTTGTGACTTGAAAGGAATGACATGGTTTCTCCTCTGGAGAAATCAGCTGCTGAGTTCATGGGTGGAATAAACATATGGCAGGACTTTTACTTTCTGACCCCTGGACTTTACACCTCTGCTGATAATGTAATATAGTAAGCTGTTTTAACTCAGAGCATCAAGCTGGAACAACACATTACCATTAGTTTAATCAATTGTAAAACATAACTTCTTGAGTTGAAACAAAGAGTATCTTTAAGTTGAGTTAACTCACATTTTTAAGGCAGCAGGTGAACTTTCATTTGTAAGTTTAACCAACTTGAAATGTTTTACAGTGCAGAAACTGATCAAAGTTACCCATCTTGATGTACATCTCAATTCTCTAATTACACCAACGAGGAGGCGAGGAAACTTCCAGAGGAGAGATGAGTGAGGATACACAGGTGTATCCTATGTGGAAGTGTTTCTTGATGAAAAACCTAACGCATGTATTCATCTGTCATAATACTTTTAATTTTAATCTTGCAAGAATTTGTGCATCACCCAGTTAATTCTCTCCTACTCTTTTATGAATACTAAGGACTCGGTCATACTTATTCCTTCCATCATTACCTTAGTTAACTTGGTATTTTTGTTTCGATTTCATACTTCCTCCTTGTGAATTTGGTGTATTGCTGCATGGAGAGATTTCCTCCAGTCCAGCAGGATGCAGCAGAGAGCAGGTTGATCAGACTGAAGTGATCAGAGAGGAAGAGAAACATCAGATCCAGAGCACTTGCAGGCTGCATCCGAAAGCTTAGGCAGCTGCCTTGCTGCCTTGCTGCCTCGCTGCCTCATGAGGCAATGACTCTGCAGGCAGCGTTTTTGCACGAAGGCACCTCGTGAAACTGATTTCGGACAGGCTTCTGAGGCAGCGTAACAGTTTAATGATCTGCAACAAAATAGAACGAGTTTTGGTGACAACTAAACAAATATTTAATTACTATAATACTGATTTCTCGCTAGAAATAACATCAAAAGTACAAAAAGTTAATCAGAAATATACGTTTATACACAAACTAACCACCAAACGCAAATTCCAGCCGCCATCTTTATTTTTTAGCTCAACGGTCTCGGAATGGAACGCACAGGATTGTGGGATATCAAAGGCAGCGAAGGATACATCTATGCTGCCTTCAAAATTCGGCCAGATGAAGGCATCTCAGGAGACAGGAAGTGAAGCTAACTTTGTATTCGGACGTGCCTTGATGCCTTCTTGCCTCGGAATGCTGCCTCCGAAGGCAGCATTTTTCAGATTTCATCATCAATATAAAGGTCCAGTTTGGCCTGTTTAAGGCTGTTTGAGTCCATTTGAGTGTTCACAGACTCATCTTGTTGGCTTCTGAAGCTGATAACATGTGGCTGAATGTACAACACACAAACATAGCAGAACAGCTCTTCAGAGAGTTTTTAAGTGAGACTGAAGGACTTTATTCTCGTCAAAGACCAGTGTGAAATTAAACCACTTCCTGTGTAGACAACACTAGTCATTATTCTTAAGATCACAGATTATCTTTTAAGACGAACTATCAGACAGTGAATAATGGAATTAGAGGCCATTTATGAAAATGTTGAACACAGAGATATTCAGAACACAACTGGACCTCAAACTCAGAGTCACGACCAGGATGAAGGAGAAGATCTAAAGCACAGTAAGAAAAGAAATGACGTTAAAGCAGAAATGGTGTTATTAATAGTGTCAATAATGTGGAAATGAATGGTTAAATACAACTTTAAATATTTACTCTAAGAACAATATGTCAATGTTTCTGCATTTATTTTAAATATATCAACATAAAATTATTTTCATGTTAATTTTTCAACATGTTCTTGTTTGGATATTTTACCGTACACCAACATTGTTACTGTATAGCAATGTTTGTCTTATAAAAGAAAATAAAAACGCTACAACATTATCTAAAAACAAAGATTGATTATCTTAAAGGCTAATTTGAAACTTAATTTCTAATAATATGAAGGGTATTCATTTTCATTTGTGTGTTTTCTTCCTGTTTGTCAGGAGGAGGTAGATGTTTGGTGTTGATCACAGTGAGTCTCGGGCTCATTTGTGTTCTTCTGCTGATCTTCATCATACTGCAGCACATCACCATCACAGCAGAGAGAGACCTGATAAAGAGTTACAAGAACACAGTTGAAGAGTTCAATCAAACAATCAACAGCCTACAGGACAATTACACTGATATAATGATTGAAAAACACCAACTGCAGAACAACTTCAACTCTTTGAGTCAGAAGAAACTGGAGCTGGAGACCAGAGTCAGAGATCTCACTGCTGAGAAAAGCCAGTTACAGAGCAACTTCAACTCTTTGAGTCAGAAGAAACTGGAGCTGGAGACCAGAGTCAGAGATCTCACTGCTGAGAAAAGCAAGTTACAGAGCAACTTCAACTCTGAGTCAGAAGAACCTGGAGCTGGAGACCAGAGTCAGAGATCTCACTGCTGAGAAAAGCAAGTTACAGAGCAACTTCAACTCTTTGAGTCAGAAGAACCTGGAGCTAGTGAGTGGTGAACTGAAGAAAGAATATAAACAAGGTCAGTACAAATCTGTTTTTGTTTTTTAATACATCAGTTTTCATGGATGTATACAGTTTTGAAACTTGTTCAGGTACAAAAATCTGTGTGGTTCAGTTTGTTTTTTCATATCCAATGAGTTGAAGAGCTGGTCTGACAGCAGGCAGTACTGCAGGGATCGTGGAGCTGATCTGGTCATTATCAACACTGAAGAGAAGCAGGTTAGTTTGCTTGACTGACTTTGTTCGTGTGTCTGTCCGTGAATGACTGGAATTACATTCATTCCTTTTTTATTCACACACAGAGGTTCATATCTTCATATATGAAAGATGTTGACAGAGTGTGGATTGGTTTATCTGACAGAGAGCAGGAGGGCAACATGAAATGGGTGAATAATTCACCACTGAAACAAGGGTAAGAACTAAAACATTCACAAAAATTCACTGTGTATTTATTTGTTGGCAGGAGCTGTTTGCACCTCTGTGTAGTACATTGTAATGCAATAATAACAACATATTCAGTGTGTATGATCATATTTATGAAAATCTTAAATGGATGCTGCCTTATTGGGACCTTACTTGTCTCAATTTGAAAGCCCTGATCAGTAAAAGTGTCCTAGAATGTCCAGGAAGGGAGCCATGGTTAATTTGCACTTAGTGCACATTGACATTCAGATATTGGTTTTAATCTTTCTTTGTTTTCGTTTTGCGACCATCAAACCTCTTCTTCTCTCTTTTACTTTTCTGGACTTTCACTGCTCCATCTTCTGTACTACTTTAGACTACTCTTGAAATGTCAGTATTGTACTTATTATGTGTTAGTGTTAAACTAAATTTTTAAGATTTTGGGCTTCTGAATAATTGAAAATCTGACACATTTTATTCAGATTTTGGTACAAAGGTGAACCAAATGATGGAATAGATGGACATGAAGACTGTATTGAAATGATGGCTTCAAATCCCATTCTGAACTGGATAAATAAAGAATTGTTATAATAACCCCTACAAATACAACTCATTGTATACGCTATAAACACTTTAAAGGAGACAGACATGTAGATGTTTCTGAAAGATGTTTTCCCTGATTTGGAGGGATGATCATTTTTAAATCATACCCTATTTATTGCATCAAAATTTGTTAATCCTTTACTATATTTAAGGGTGGATAATTTTATCAGTTGTTTATTATTCATGCAACAATACATAACTACAATAACTTTGTCTAATGCTCTTATGAATATTTATAGCATGATTTGTGAAAATTTAACTATAGACTACTGAATGGCATAGCATAGACTTCTGCATGGCTAGTTTCTGCGTATTTCATTTCATTCTGTAACCTATTTGTTCTACAGATCTGTGTGTACTAGTGTTAAATGCGACTGTTTTTGTCAACATTGATAACGTTTCTGACAGATAATATTATGATAATTTTTGCGTTTCCCTTACCGAATGTCGTATCCTGTCAGCAAAATCCTGTCCATGGGCTTTTTTGATTGCTGTCAATTTAAGTGTCGGCGATGCAGTGTTGCCAGATATTGCTACTAAAACAAACAAAAAACTAACAATAAATAAAAATAAACCGAAATTATTTCCAATCTTTTGCAAATAAGATAAGATAAAGATATCGCTGACTCTAAACTGCAACTTCCTACTTTATTAACTTACTAAAGTGTTAAATTAAGTGGAAAAGACAAGTCCAAAAACACTTATAATAGCTCGATCTGGCAACACGGAGGCTGCGCCCGTGCCCTCACTAACAACTCTCTGAAGACTCCTTCACTCATACCAGGGACGCTAAACATTCTTGCAAACTGTCTAAACCGAATTATACATGTCATGCAGACATTCATATGAGGAGTTTAACAGCAATTTAGTCATTCAGAAAACAAATTTTATTTTTGAACATGAAAAATTTACCGAGGTCCAGACCTCGGTGGCCTCATAGGTGGCGTGAACATGGGTGGTGTGAACACAACCACCCTATAATGATAAAAATCCACCCAGTGTTTTTTTTTTTTTTAATCTCGTTAAATCATTTCCCCTTTCTCAAATCGAGCCGATCTCAGATGCCTGTCTGTGTGATGTCACACAGACAGACCCCTCCCACGATTGTTTGATTGACAGTAGCGTTTCAGCACAGACTGGACTGACCAATAGGCTTACCAATAGGTCAGTTGTTTAGAGTAATAATAAAAGGGAAAGAATGCAAAGAGCAAATAGCAAGAATATGCAAAAAAATTATAAATAAATAAAATACTACTACTACTAATAATAATAGTAATAATGATAATAATAAGAATAAATAAAAATAAAAAAAGGGGGGAGGTAAAGAAAGAGGTGTAATTCTATAAGGCAGTGGAGTAGGTAGAGAAAGGGGTTGTAATGAGAGAGAAGAAGAAGAGTGGAACAGGTAGAAAGAGATTAGCAAAGAGGGGAATGTGAGAAAAGAGAGGAGAAGGAAAGAGAGAAGAGATGAGTAGAGAGAAGGACATTGATGTAGTGAAAAGAGCAAGAGGAGAAACTGTGAGAAGACATGGACATAGAGGAAGTGGACAACAGGGTGGAAGGAGAGGTAGAAGGTGCAGATGAATTTAAATTTAAATCAGAGTCACCCAAACTGACCATCTAAGAAATCATGGCCTCTCCTTTAGAGAAGCTGGGGGAAAAATGTACTACGTCAATACACTTGTAAAGGGTTGAACTATGACTGTTGATTGTTTAGATTTTTAGTCCTCCTGGGACAACTTCTGTTATTTACTGAAAATGTCCAAACATTTTTCAGAATTGAAGTTTGAGATCATTCAGGTGGACAATCAAGATTATTTTGAATGGAACAGGAGCATTGTTGACATGGTGGTCCAGAACAACATCACCAGCCACAAAGGAAGAGGCCTGTACACAAATATAAATCAAAATTACCTTTTGAAGAATCGCAATAAACATGTATTCTCATTAGCTTATTTGTGCATCTATACAGCTGAATATATTTTATAATCAACTGAGAACACACCTATAGATTTGATGGTAATACTTGCATTTAATAAATGCATTATTTGAAAAAAAAAAAAAAAAAACGCAGTGCTTCATTTTCAGTGTTGGGCAGTCACCCATTACTTAGTAACGCGTTACTGTAATTTCATTGCTTTTTTAGTAATGGAGTAATTTAACGCGTTATAATTTTCAAAATAGTAATTAGAGTATAGTTAAAAACCGAGGTCTCTATACGTTACTGCCGCATTACATTGCTGACAGAATGCAGTGTTTTATAATCTAGAGATTGTGAAAAGGATGTAGCACACGCACTGTCGAGTCAAGTGCCAGTGGATTAGAGACCTGCTCCCCCGCGAGACAAGAAGAGCGAGTGCTGCTGCAGGCTGGTAGACTCTCGTGTGTGTGCGGGATGCGGGAGAATAAAATGATTCATAGGACTCCCGCAAAATAGAAATATCTAAACAAAGTATCTAAAACAAATAAATTGTTATTCATCTATTGCACAAAAGCAACATGAACTAATATACAATATAAACGATTAACAGGTGCAAGCATAGGCAGGTGCAAGAGTTTTTTTTTTTAGGCTAGAACACTGTTTGCAGCGTTGAACAATTCAGTGCTGAAATTTGCGTGCTCACGAATCATAACACACTAATTGTAGACATTATGAAAGATTCATTATGCATATATTTATTGTGTTATAACAGAGATTTGTGAGATTGCGATGAACTGAGATGTCTTTTACAGATTATAAATGCAGCACTGTTTGCTGGCATTCTGCCATGCCAAACCATGCACGCAGCAGCCGCTTGCTTTAGTTAAAATAAGTGTTCTGTGAATGTTGATGCTTTAATAACAAATATTTATCGGAAGCGTTTATGCTGGGATTTCATAAATTTCATGGAGAAAAAAGTAAAGTAACTAGTAATGTAACTAATTACTAATTACATTTGAAATAAAGTAATCAGAACAGTAACGTGATTACTTTTAAAAGGAGTAATCAGTAATCAGTCATTTGATTACATTTTCAGAGTAACTTGCCCAACACTGTTCATTTTGCAGTAAAGTTGAACTGTTTGGTTAAAATAGGCACGTGTTTAGATGGCTGTTAATTGTCAATTGTTTTGATAGCATGACATTACATTCGAGAAAAGTGTCAAATCGATTGAGAGAAACTGTAAATCAGGTCAGAAACAAGTTAAAAATGCTAGCAATTTGCTAAATCATGCTGGCAGCATGATAGAAACGTTTTAAATCATGTTAAAAACATGTTAAACATGCTAGCAACATGCAAATTCAAGTTAGCTATGTGATAAACGTTAGAAATATTACATTTATGCATTTAGCAGATGCTTTTATCCAAAGCGACTTACAGTGCATTCAGGCTATAAATTTTTTTTATCAGCATGTCTGTTCCCTGGGAATTGAACCCACAAACTTTTGCGCTGCTAACGCAATGCTCTACCACTGAGCCACAGGAACACTAGAAATATGCTTGCAATATGCCAATCCATGTGATTTACATGCTAGAAATATCATAGACATGCTAAATCATGCTAGAAACACTCTAGCACCACACTGCCATGATAGATGTAGTCATGATCTGTTTTCTGATATATTTTATTGCCTTCAGAACCTTTAAGCTTTCACCATTTAGCCAACATCAAAGTTTGTCTTGATGAACTTTTTTTTTCTTTTTATCTAGTTTACTTTTAAAACTTGTCGTTGTGCTACTGTGAGTATTGTTGATTTGTAAATTGCTTATTACACTCCTTTTTTTCTTAGTTTGATGATTGGGTTATGATTTGATTTGGGGTCCTGATACTAATCTGACACATTTTGTTCAGGTTTTGGATCAAAGGTGAGCCGAATAACTATGATGGTGTGGACGAGGACTGTATTGAAATGAGACCTTCAAAAGACACTCTGAATAACTGGAATGATCTGCCATGCTCAGTTGATAGAAAAGGGATTTGTGAGAAATAGGGTTCATCCATGTCTTATCGCGCTTTTACTTGTATTATTTAATGCAATCAATCTTATTGTGATTGTATAATTCATTTTTAACTTTCCTGTCTTTTAAAACATGTGAAACATGATGTGTTGTGAAACACATCCGATGTGTTCATGTTTTGCTAAATCACAAGCAGCTCTATATTAATATGATCTTATTCTAGCTGTTATCGTGTCTCATTTGTTGATCTGAAGTGTTAAGGAGACAATGACAGTAAACTACATTACAAACTAATAACTACACTTTGAGTGTCTGTAAAACTGCTTTTGAGTTCAATTGCTTTCTGTTTGAATAAAATGTTCAATTACCATCAATACCATAGTGAACTTGACATTTCTTATTTCATTTCTTATTTCATTCTTTGGGTGCTTCTCAATACTCAGATTGATCGTCATGCCTCTGTCCTCGAGCCTGTGACCCACACTGTAAAACATTTCACCTGCTGCCTTAAAAATGTGAGTTAACTCAACTTAAAGATACTCTTTGTTTCAACTCAAGAAGTTATGTTTTACAATTTATTAAACTAATGGTCATTTGTTCAACTTGATGCTCTGAGTTAAAACAACTTACTATTACTATTACATTATCAGTTCAAGAAAACTCAAATCAGCTCATAATAAGACTTGTAACTGGTTTGCTCAAAAAATATATATAAAAAAAATTATTGAAATAAGTTCAAGCAATGTTGTACAAGCTTTAACACTGGTTTGAGAATACAAATTCTTGTTAGGAAAACAGGTTTTAAAAAGCCATTTAAGAACACAAGTGCTTAAACATCCATTTCATCAAAACATCAAAGTTTCTCAGAGGTGGAAAGTCCAGGGGTCAGAAAGTAAAAGTCCTGCCATATGTTTATTCCACCCATGAACTCAGCAGCTGATTTCACCAGAGGAGGAACCATTTCTTTCATTTCATTTCTTTCAAATCACAAGCAAGTCTAGAGTCAAATCCCAAGTCCTCAAAGAGTTAAAGTTAATGAGATAATTAGGTGACTAATTAAATGATGATTGTGCATTAGTGATGAACACCTGCTGTTATTGAGAATTACAGAGATTCAGATGTTGATGTTTTATTGGTTAAAATGATGCGACCATCATGTAGATCAGTGTTTGCTTTAGTTAGGCTCTTGACCCTTGACTTCCTGTGTTAGATCTCTCTCTGCAGCAATGCATGTGGTGTTGTAAAGCAGAGAGATCAGTGCTATACAGTGAGCAGCTATTAGCTGTTTTTATTTAAGGAGTTAGTCATTGTGAGCTGTCCTGATTACATTCAAAATAACTTTTTTTTTTTCATTTGCTTTTTTCATTTATGTTTACTTTTTGCATAACCAACCCTGTAAAACTACAGCATGCAAACAAAGTGTTGCTCTAATAGTCATAGTAAATTAATTTTAAATCTGTGTAATGCAGAGGTGGGTAGAGTACCCAAAAACTGTACTCAAGTAAATGTAAAAGTACTTATAGAAATATTTACTCAAGTAAAAGTAATAGTCTGAAGAGTTACTTGATTAAGAGTAAAAAAGTATCGGATAAAAAAACTACTCAAATAGTTAGTTACTAGTTACTTTGGATCGTATACTGTATAGTCTATTTTTATTTAGATATATAGATAAAATTTATGTAATGTGTTTATATACACACACACTGCCATTCAAAAGATTAATTTCTTTTAAATGTAATTTATTTCAGTGATGCAAATCAGAATTTTCATCAGCCTTTATTCCAGTCTTCAGAGTCACATAATCCTTCAGAAATCATTCCGATATGTTGATTTATTATCAATGCTGTTCTTTTTAGCTTTCTATTCATCAAAGAATCCTGAACAAAATGTCACAGGTTCCAAAAAATATTAAGCAGCAAAAGTGTTTCCAACACTGATAATAAATCAATATATTAGAATGATTTCTGAAGGATCATGTGACTCTGAAACTGGAGTAATATCAGCTGATGAAAATTCTGATTTGCATCACTGAATTAAATTATATTTTAAAGTATATGTATTATAACCTCTGACACTGAGAAGAGTGAAAACTCCTCACATGACCGCTACCAAACATCTGAACATAACGAAACAAATGCACATTGACGGATCTTCTTCCTTCTGTTCTGCAAAATGTAAACAAATGTAAATTTCTGCAAGCGTAAATATTGTGAAAATATCAATATTAATTGTGTCTAGGCAAAGGAATTACTCCTGAAACAGGTCACGCGCTGCTGCGCAGAGCTAACGCGGGTGTTCATTTCATACTCTGTGACAGCTTATTTAATAGGGCTGAGACGATAAATCAATGCAGAATCGATTCCTGGATCGATTCTGAGATTTTCAGAATGCATCGCGATTCCTCTGGAATCAATTCTGAGCTTAGTTTTGAACAGCAGATGGCGCTGCATGCTTTAGAAACAGCCATACTCTGCTTGTTTCCAAATCCTTACACATACTTGAACCTAAAATATTCATTCATAAATTTGAAAAGGTTGAAGCGAATTACAAGGGTGTTCACAGTGGGCTGTCTTTTCATTAATCTCGTATCATAAAAGCATTCTGAGTCGAGGTGAAATTACAGACTCAGCTGAAGGCACAAGCGCTCTTCAGCATTCTTCTTCATGAGCATTTGAATGTGCGGATAAAAAATAGAGTAGAGCGCCATCTGCTGTTAAAATCTAAGCTCAGAATCGATTCCAGAGGAATCGCGATGCATTCGGAAAAACTCAGAATCGATCCAGGAATCGATTCTGCATCGATTTATTGTCCCAGCCCTATTATTTAATGTATAAATTATACATTGTATTTAATGTGTAAGGTACATGTACAACAAACTGGTAATGTTACAGTGATATCGTGTAGCCTACTGTAATCGAATGTTGCCTATCTATACCTGTGGAACCGTAGACAGCATACCCATCAACATTTGGATACCAAAATCCGGGAGACCCTCGCGCGGGGGGGGTGGGGTGTGTTACACATAAGTACATACATAATAAATTATTAATAAAAATAAAAGGAATAATAACGTTTTTTTTTTTTTGGTTTTGTTTTTTTTAGAAATTAAACAGAAACACTGCACAGCAGTTAAACACCGTGGAACTAATTACATTACATTGTAACATTGTACATAACATTAACATTGTGTGTTTATACTATGTGTTGCCCTTTTGTGCCTCGGCTGCACGAATGTGCCGCTGTGATTTAATATGCTGAGATATGTCGTTTTTCTCACCGTGTCCAATATTAAAATTAGTGCGACAGACTTTGCAAAAGGCAAAGTGTGTCACAAAGTGTGCATTGTTTACATGGCTTCGAAACAAGAAATTAAATTCTTTTGTCCAGCTGTTGTTAAATTTACACGAATATTTTTCTTTCTGGAGCACCACCTGACTCTTCTCCTTCCATTTCTACCACTGATTCAACTACTACTTACGTCTACTACTTGCGCAGAAATCTACAGCACAACTGGGTTGTAGGTTGCCAGGTTGAGGTCACAAATGGTTTGAAATTTGTGTATTGTGTTGATTGTGTGAGCTGATGCATTGGGTGATGGGTTTCATACAATATGTAATGACTTTAAAAGCTCTTATTTCAGCTTTTAGGGAATTAAATTGATATTAATCAAAACGTATAATTTATAATTTTATTAACGACTCGTCCAGCGAGACATTAAAGTCAGTATATCTTAACAATTTTGTTTATCTTGCTTTGTGGCAACAATAAAACAAACAAATTAGTAATTTATCAATTTTGAGCAAGGTAGCAAAGGGTCGACAGCTCAAGGCAGTAACTGATCAAATACAAAACACAGACACTGTTCTGTACAATGAAACCAGTTTATTGAACTACTTCTAAGATTACATGAGACTAAGACTACCTAAAACACACACACACACACACACACACACACATACATACAGTTCTGAAGATGAGAGTCATTGGGTTGGACTGAAGTCCCAAAGTCTAGTATACTACCAGTTCTAAATTGCAACCTGAGAAAAATCACCAAAGCAGAGATCTGGCTTGTCTTTAACTTCTTAAAGGATTTAGCACCGGTTCAGCAAGAGATTGGAAACTTTGTTTGGGGTTACTTGCATTTGAGTTGGCTGCTCAGCTGATCGGGGCCCGTTTCCTTGGCTCCTGTTAGGCTGAAAAGGGAATCCCGGCTCGGATTGTCTGTCGTTTAGGTGACGTTTCAGGGTTAGCCTTGTTGTGATTGGTTGGTTGCCTGGTTAGGTGAGAGTTTTGAAGTCCCTCTGAGAGTCTGCTTGCGCGGCTTTAGGCTTTGAAGATTTCTGCAGAGTCACTAAGTTTCAACGAAGTGTTTTGATTCTGGCGTCTTGCTCGCGTGATGTTACCGCATGTGAGCGCTTTGTAGCACAATCAACGAAGACGAAGAGCAGTTTCAAACCATGGCGAAAGAGCAAGCGAGCGAGCTGTTTTGACATCAGGTTTTAAGGAGGCCGATTTGGTTCATCCCAGAAGCGAGTGTCCCAATCAGATGCTGTTGCAGGGTTTAGCCACGCCCCGGGCAGTTCCTTGTCATGTATAGATTAACATAACGTGACATTCATCATGTGAGGAGACCAACTCTGGAGTTTTAATAACTTCTTATAAAAGTATTCATCATCATTTGTATGATGCTGAAAATCGACATATAATTCACACCGAATTGTTGCATTTATCATGACAATTCATACAAAACCAAACTCCACATATTTCACACACGTTAATAGCTTTTCCTGCTAGAACAAAAAGGATCACAAATTTAAGATTAAAAATAACACACATCACGCATAAAACAAAAGGCATAGAACACAATTGTTAGTAAGCATATTGCTTCCATACTTTAAATGATTTTAAATGATTGTCCTTTTGAAATCGTTTATTTGAAATTCGTTCTGTGCATTAAAGAAGAGTGGAACACGCAGGAGAACAGGAAGTGTCATGAGACAGTCACATTGCAGATCCCGTGTTACAGGCCGGAGGGCGTCCGTTGATTTAATTGTCCTCTCCCTGTTGGATATACTAGATCCATACATTTGCCTGATCACGAGGTTCCTCGACCACGTGTTGTGTGAATGAACTCCTTAGTTCTTGATACACAAAGAGCTTTGTGTCTTGGATTAGATTAGTTATTTATCACTCCTCTGATATAGGGTGAGACAGGAAACCACTCAGAATATTGACGTCAGTGTCGTGATGGTTCGGAGAGGGGGGAGATTTTAGATTCTTCTTAGAGTGAATTTGTTTGATGTCTCATTGTGGGATAGTCTCAATATATGAAATTCCTACATACTGTATATCCCCCTTTTGCTCGGTGAGGTTTCCATTGCGAACGTCAGCGGGCACTGGAACAAGAGGCAGAGAGAGAGAACAGGCACACACAAGACACAAACAACATCTCCATCACTGACTGAATCCTGGTGCAGGGTAATTTGGGAATAATCAGGTTAGAAACTTGAGAAGACGCAGGGGTGCATTCCTTAGGATTATTTGTAATTGGGTCATTTTGATTGGTTTAATTGTCAGGGGTTCGACGAGGCGGTATAGGCGTGATCTCAATCAGGTTGGTTGAGTTCTCAGGTTCGGGTTCTTGGTCAGTTTTATCACGTCGGAAAATGCGCAGGACCCTGGATGTGCATTTGTTGAGAGACAATTGGACTTGGACACTTGTGTAGGAGGAAGGCCAGTGTCAAAGTCACAACATATCCTGCAATAGTAGAGATGCAAAGCGCTGTGTCAGCGGCAGACCGAGATCGAATAATTGGCGCGCCAGCGGGCGGAAGACGAGCAATAGCTTCTAAAGCTGTATCAAAAGGAGTCAAATCAATGAGTTGCGTTCCTTCCTCTTTGATCCTTTCTTACAATTCTGGATCGAGAACAAAGGAATGCTGTTTGAAGAAGGGTGAGATTTCGATTTCAGCCTGATACTCGTCGTCGTTAAGGTGATACAATGCTAACTCATCGATATGTAGGATCGAGCCCTTAGGGACAGTTGTTCCATAGAGTTTGGTTGGGTAGCTGTACGCACTGGGGTGTTGACTAGCCATCGGTTTCCAATGATTTCAGCTTGTGTTACCTCAACTTGAAAACATGGAGTGGCTTCGGCAGGGCAGCTAGTATAGGGTCTAATTGATTCGAGGCCGCAGATGCCCTCGGTATTATCGCGGATGAAGGGTTTACTCAGGCAGAGGTAATGAATGTCCTTAGTGAATGTACACATTTTTAATTTTGGGGCCAGATACAACTGCTCGTTGTTATCATGATACGCAATGACTTCAGGAGTGTGAATTTTGACATAGGTGTTCCCTTGCCAAAATCCTACATTCACAACGTCTTTGAGCCGGTAAATGTTATGGGCGTCGATAATGGGCAAACTGAGGAGAAAGTCCAAATCGCCTGCTTCCGGGTCTGCGTACAAGGGAATAGCGCTACCCAGGGAAAAGGCGAGATGGGTTTGGATGGGACTAGCAGGATCCGCGGTGGCCCAAGTTAGGATGTTTTGGACAAGGCTAAGAGGTATCAAGTAGTGTGGAATCCTACCCATGGCTAAGTTATCTATCGAAGAGCTTACTTCCCGTAGCGTGTCGGTCATGAGGGTTGTTAGAAGTTGTGTTTGGGCTAAATCGTTTTGCACGACCGAAAATAGTTTGTTGATGGATTTTATAGTTTGGTTTAGAAGGGTGCTATGGGTATTTAGAATTGTGATAGTGCCGTTCAGAGACTTCCCAAAGGTCTGTAGGGTGTGACTCTGGACTAAGAGCTGTTGTCGTATTTCGGGCATTTCAGCCTGAATTTCGCCCACATGCCACCTAATGGTGTCCAGATTAACTGCATTAGCGGTGTTCATGCCAATGTTAAACAGAGTTCCTACAGCCGCAGCAGCCCCCAGCAGGGCGCCCAAAAATTGTTTGGGATGGCGGTTGTACCCGCTTAATTCAGCCTGGGTTACAATCATTTCTGTAATTGGTGCAGCATGTGGTTCACATCTGCCTGGGCATGGGCGTGGACTTCTCGAGTCCAATGGGCGCCGGCCCAAGTGGTTTGAGCGTCTGAGAGGGTGTAGTGAGCTCCAACAACATCACGGGGATCGAGTTGGACATACACCTTTTGGGTGTGGGTTTTGCAGTTCGTTATCAATAATCCCAGTTGTTCACGGAGTACTATCCCTGACGCTGGTCCCAGCGATGCAACTTCTGGCTGGGGCATAACCCCAATCACGCAGAGAAACAAGGCGGCGAGTCTGAACATCTTCCTGGTGATTGAACAGAAAGAAGGCACAACTAGCGGTGACGATCGTGGTTTGGTGGGTCACCTCGATTTAGTTGACAACGGGTTTCGCAATGATTTACAACAATTTTAGTGAAGGGAGTCAATCTCAATTTCAGGACCTGGATTTGAGGATCGGTTAAGGGAGTTCCCTGATGAGGGGATTAGGGGGGAAAGGAACTTATAGTGAGAGAGGAAAAGGAAAAACACAAAGAGGGACACAAGAGAAACACAAAACAAAAGAGACGCAAGGACACCGAATGAGCTGAGACAGCAAACGAGTGTCACATGTGTGGAGTAACTCCTCTCTACTAGAGGTCAGTTCTAGCAGTGCAGCAGAGGAGAGTGTGTCAGTGTTGGGTTTAAGCAAGGTCGCTATATGTTTTCCTAGAACGACAGAAATTATGTTAGTGTGGTGTAGAGCATATGATTGTCGGTCTGTGTCAGTGGGTTTGATCTTCCCCCTTTTCCTGTCGGCTGGAGCCCTGGTGCCTCTTTATCTGGTTTCGATGGACCCATCGAAGGACTGGCTCGCTGCGCCCTTGTCTGATTTTGATTCGGTAGGCGACAGGTGAGAGCTTGTCTGTTATCTCATGGGGTCCTGTCCAGTGAGGTAGGAGCTTCTTTGACAGGCGATGGGGAGCATTCTGCCTTGGCTGGGCGAAGCTGTAGTACCACACTTTGTCTCCGACATTGAGCTCATGGTGAGAGGCCTTTTGGTCGTAGTAGGCTTTACAACCTTCCGCTCTTCTTTGGAGTTGCTGTTGCACAAAGGCGAAAGTCGTTCTCAGTTGTTGACGCAATTCTTCCAGGTACTGGTGAGTGGTGTAGGCGGTGACGAGATTCAGGTCACCCGGTTGGTACAGCAGGTGTAACGGTAGCGTCATACTTCTCCCTGTCATCAATCTGAACGGGGGTACTCTGGTAGACTGGTGAGGGGTGGCTTGAGCGGCCATCAGTACCAGAGGAAGTTTGATATCCCAATCCTTTTGATTGGTGGATACGTACTTCTTCAACATCCTGACCACTGTTCTATTGGCCCGTTCAACTTGACCTGAGGAAATTGGGTGATGGCTTATATGGAGCTTGGCCTGTATACCCAGGAGTTTCCACACTTCCTGCATGATTTCGGCGGTGAAGTGGGTTCCTCGGTCAGAGTTCACCCTTAAAGGCAGTCCAAATCTTGAAAAGATGTGGTTCAGTAACAGGCAGGCTGTTGTTTCTGCTGAATCATTGGGAGCTGGGAGGCACTCTATCCACTTCATGAATTCGTAAACCACGGTGAGGAAGTATTTGTTACCTCGTGTTGACCGTGGCAGGGGTCCTACCCAGTCTATTTGGAGGTCCGACCATGGGAAAGTCATTCCTTTCCTTTGCAGTGGGGCTCGGTGGTTTGAGTTTGCCGGTTGGAACTGGCAACACACCAGGCATCCCTTTACGTATTCCGCTACATCTTGCTGCATGCCAGGCCAGTATGCTACTTGCTTGAGTGTTTCATAGGTGGCCTTGGCACCGCGGTGTCCTGCGCATGGTGCATCGTGGGCGTGTGTCAGCATAATCCCCCTTTGGCCCTGAGGGACTACGAGCTTTGGCGTAGTGAAGGGCTCAGGGACATATGTGAGAACACCGTCTCGTAGATCCAGCATGTGCTTGATTGAGTGTAGTTTGCGGAGCTCGGAGGAAGAGGCTAGGTTGGAGGTGGAAATGGGATGAGTTAAAGGGTCGGAAATGTGAGCTGCCATAGTTTGCAGTGTTGGATCCGCAGTTTGGAGGGTGAGGAGATCATCAGCAGTGAACTGAGTTGACAGGGCAATGTGAGAGGAGGCGGGGGTATGCACGCCAGTGGCGTGTTGGCGGCGGGTTATGGCTGCCACAATTGGGTTGGGCAGGAGGGCTTGAAATGTCCAGGACTCTCCGTGTAATGCACCTGCTTTGGCGAGGGCATCGGTTTGGTCATTGAAGTCTTTGTCTTGTCCTGGTTGACGTGAATGACCTCTAACCTTTTTCCAGTAAACGATTATGTCGTGTTCAGTGACAATGGCATCGCCTGCTTGGAAGAGTTCCTGGTGCTTGACAGGCTTGTTGTTAGCTGTCTTGAATCCATTCTGTTTCCATCCAGCTAAATGGCAGGTGAAGCTGAGACGGGCGTAGTTCGAATCGGTACAGATGAGGAGCTCTTTGATGTTGTGGGATGCAGCTAGTTGTAGGGTGATGAGGATGGCCGCTATTTCTGCATATTGCGATGAGTGAGGGCCTAATTTGAATTGTTGCGGTGGGCAATGGTCGTTGTTGATCCAGACCACACCCGCTCCAGCTTTTAAATTGCCCTTGTGATTGTAGGAGCAGCCATCGACATATACTGTGGGCATCCCTTCACACACATTCTCCTCAAAGTACCTGTGATTTGTCAGCTGAGGTTGTGACGGTTCTTTAGGTTCCGCTGAGGTGTGCAGCGTATCCGTTGAGCAGTTTTGGCAGGCTGCTAGCCCATTTCCAAGTGAGGATTTGTAGTTTTGGGCATATCTTGCCTCGACGTCTCGTCCTTGGAGTGTCATTAACCAGATAGCTATGCGTGCATTGGTTACCACACCATCCCTGATTCGTTGGCTGTTGAGGAAGGTGACTGGCTGATGACACGTTTCAATGATGACTTTCTGAGCACCGATGTAGTTAGAGAAACGCTGGATAGCCCACACAGTGCAAAGCAATGCTTTTTTGCAGTTTGAATACTTGCATTCTGGGGGAGGCAGCGTTTTGCTGGCATAAGCGACCACTCGCTTGTCTTTGTCATGGAGCTGGTATAGGCCTGCGCTGAGGCAATGATTGGAGAATCCAGCATCCAGATAGAATTCTTTTCTGGGTAGGCCAGGCACGGAGCAGAGCACAGGTGCTGTTTGAGCTGGCTCATTGCTGTGTCCTGGGCTTCTGTCCAAACGAAGGGTTCATCCTTTTTCAGGAGCGAAGTTAGTGGTCGTACTATGTCAGCATAGTTCTCGATGAACTGTCGTGAGTAATTGCACGCTCCCAGAAAGCTTCGCAGCTCAGAGATGTTAGTCAGCGTTTTTATGCTTTGGATTGCTTGGGTGCGGTTAGACTGTGGTTCGATGCCGTTTCTTCCGACAAGCAGTCCGACATAGTTCACCTTGGTTTTGCACCACTGTCCTTTGTGAAGGGCAATCTTAGCTCCTGCTGTTGTCAGCTGGTTTAGGACGTGATCGATTTCTTTGTGGTGGTCCTCCACACTTGAGCTTTTCACTAAAACATCGTCCACGTAGACGAGGTTGGCTCTGGCTCTGGCGTCAGGGCACGCTTTGTTCAGGAAGATGTTGAATTCTGCTGGTGAGTTGGCATAGCCGAAGGGGCACCGTATGAAGGTGTACTGTCGATTGCCAAGGGTGAATGCCAGCTTATGTTGTTCATCGGGGTGGACAGGGATTGTCCAGAACCCTGAGGCGACGTCCAGTGTGGAAAGGATCTTTGAGCCTTTGATTTTTGGAATTTCTTGGTCCAACTAGGTCATAGGCCATCGTGACAAGGGTACTTGCTGGTTCATTTTGTGATAGTCGATAGTGGGCCGCCATTTGCCGTTGGGTTTTAGGACTGGCCATATCGGGGCAGAGTATGTACTGTTACAGGGCCGGATGACCCCCTTTTCCAGAATGGAGTCAACAATTTCTTGCACTGGCTCATATGACGCTATTGGAATCTTGTACTGCCGCACAAATGTGGGTGGCGCATTTGGATGTGTCGGGATGCGCACAGAGTGGATGTTGGTCAGGCCACAATTCAGGGAATCTTTTGCGAAAGAGTCTTTGTACTTGTGCAGAACCTCTTTGAGTCCTTGGCGATCCACTTCATTTTGGAGGGCATCCGCCTCACTCAGGATCTGTTGAATTTGTGCGTTGAACCCGGCGTAGGGTTCTTCTGCAGCGGAGTCATTTGAGGGGCTTTGGGCCCTGATGTTCACCTGTGTAGGTGATTCTGTCGCAGGCTGTGTTGAGACAGCGTAGACCGCGAGGTGAGTGTCATCTGTTAGTTCTGAACGGCAGACGCTTTCTTTTGACACCGGCAGAATGGAAGTGATGGCAATGATTTCATGGGGTTTTGTGAATGTTACGGTGTCGTTGTATTCGTCTGACATTAGTTGGGCTGGTATGGGGCCTATGACAGGTACCGTTAGTTCAAAGTCGTGGAACGCCTGGTTGATGAGCCATCCCAGGTGACTGGCTTTGAGAACTTGGATGTCTTGGGCAGTACAGTTGTTGAACAACACATACACAGCACGAGATGACACTTCGATGAGAGGTGTGGCTTCCAGGGTCAGTCCTCGTTTCAGGCAGGTCCTGGAAGGTTGGAAGAAGCCTAGCTTACTGTTGAGAGTTTGGCCAGGTCGCATGTTGAGGCAAACGCTGACACTCTTGCTGTAGGCAGGTATTGTGGCTTCTTGCTCAGTGATCATAGTGCATGCGTCTGGCATTGTTTGACCAGATTGAAGGTTCTTGAGGTTGACTGAAGTTGTCAGTTGGTGTGACAGGGGAGCCCATATGATGTCGTTCACGGTATCAATGCATGCATTGAGCCGGACGATGATCTCTGCTCCAATGTAGATGTCATGAGGTAGGTCGGGGACAACGAGGAAGTAGTGACTCAGATGTCTGTTGTTCCATTGTATGTCCGTAGCGCAGATGATCTTGGAGGTGGCCATGGTCGTTGACCAGGGACTGAGAGGGAAGCGGCTGTGTTTAGCAACGTGTGATAGACTCTGGTGTCTTTGCTTCAATGTTTTGAATAGGTTCAAGCTAATGGCTGAGTTTTCTGCCCACAGGGCTAGTGTCGTGTCGGACACATGACGTGCCTTGGACATCATTTGCAGTCATGATTCGGAGGGGGCCTGTGTTTGATTCAGGCTCCTGCAGTGAGCAGAGGAGAGGGTCCTGGTCCTTGCTGCTTGAGCTTGATTCAGGCCTTGGTTCTGATACTGCATCGTCATTCTGTGAATTAGGGGCGGTGTCCTTGACTTGACATTGTGACTCATTGGAGTCTAATGACTGGCAGGGTAGAGGTTTGCGGACTTGTGTCCACATCTTTAGGTGCTTGAAGTTTATTAGAGGTTCGAAGCGATTAAGCAGATCTTTCCCGAAGAGGAGTGGATACGTCTTGAGTGGTGAGGCGTATATTGGATGAATGAGATCCATTGATCCCACCGTTAGGTGGATTGGGGCCACATGTTTTAGTTGTAGGCCCGTGTGGGAATATGCTTGGAGGTTCAGTTCACACCTTTGGAGTTTGAGGGTTCTGTTAGTCCTCTTTGCTCTTTCTTGGACTTCCTCGAGGAGTTCGGCAGACATTAGAGTAATGTCGGCTCCCGTATCAAGAAGGGCTTCGACTCTGATGTGTTCAATGATGATGGAGAGGTAAAACTTTCTTGCTATACCTTTCTCAATGAGATCACCTAGGAGTTGAGGGACTAGAGTTTGGGAGGAAACGGTTAGGATGTCAGGACTGATGTGTTCGTCGGAGGAGTGGCAAACGACCAAGACAGCACTTTCAGGAACTTGAGGGGTTTTGTCAGAAGGTGTTTGTTGGACACTGCTGTCTGGAACATTAGGTGTTGAGTTAGTGTCTAACTCTGTTGCTGGGTTTTCAGGTGGGATTTCATGTCCATCTGAAATTAAGGTGGTTGCGGTTCTCTGAGAGTGAGGTGAGGGAGTGCTGTTTTCTGTGGCTGGTTGGGTCAGCTGGTCGCTGCCTTCTCTTCCGGCTGCTAGTCAGGCTGAATCTGGTTTCTCTTTCTTTTCCCACTTCCGATCCTCCTCCTTTCGTTGGAAGAACTCTTTCATCATCATCTCATCAGTTCTTGTGAGTCGAAACACAGTGGTGTCTTTTGTTCTTGTGTGGATTCAATTTGAGCTCGGTCAGCTTGGAATCTTTGCGAATTCTTTCGTCGATTCCTTGGGCTGGTTGCTCCAGGGTGAGTTTGTCGTTTTCCCTTGGAGTTTCCGTTGGATTCCCATAAGCTTTTCCCTCTTGAGTTTCCAAATGAGCTTGGCTGGTTCCACGATCTCTCCCATTGATTCTCATGAGGCCTTGATTGGTCCCATGACTTCTCCCAGTGCCGTCCAGGTGAGCATTGTCATCCACGCGGTCCATCCCAGCGGTCGTACATCTGTTTAGGTCTGGTACTAGCATGGGAGTCCCGTTCTTTGTTGGACGAGGGTGCATTCCACTCTCTGGGTGGCGGCTTGGCGCTGTCTTGGCGTTGGGTGCCCTCTAGAGCCAGCCCTTGATTTTGAGTGTTGAAGTCAAGAATTGCTGGGGTTTTGGCACCCCTTTCTGAGGCCATCTTTTGTTTGCCATAGGCTTTCTGCGCCAAGTCTCGCAGCTTCTGAGCATTCATTGTTCGTGGACATGCGAGAACACCAAGATGGTGGCTTACTGCGGGATGAAGGTTCCTTAGAAAGAGAGTTTTAAAGTTAAGTTCGTCCTCCATGTCAGGTTCGTTGCGAGTTCCAAAGTATGCCCATCTGAGTCGGCTGTAGTAGGCTTGAGGAGGTTCGTGACGTCCTTGTCTTGTCTCCAGGGCAGCCACTAAGCCTTGTTCGGACTCGGGGTCGGAGAACTCTTTAATGAGGGCTTCTCGGAGCAGTTGGTAATCAGTCTTTGTGTGAGCAGGCTGCCGGTCCAGGAAAAAGTGTGAAGTGAAGTGAAGTGACATGTGGCCAAGTATGGTGACCCATACTCGGAATTTGTGCTCTGCAATTAACCCATCCAAAGTGCACACACACAGCAGTGAACACACACACACCGTGAACACACACCCGGAGCAGTGGGCAGCCATTTATGCTGCGGCGCCCGGGGAGCAGTTGGGGGTTCAGTGCCTTGCTCAAGGGCACCTCAGTCATGGTATTGAGGATGGAGAGAGCGCTGTACACTCAACTCCCCCCACCTACAATTCCTCCCGGCCCGAGACTCAAACCCGCAACCTTTAGGTTACGAGTCCAACTCTCTAACCATTAGGCCATGAAGCTGCGCACTTCATAGTTGGCCATTGTGCGGATGCAAATAAAGTCTATCTTTGTCCGTGACGTTAGGTCGCATTTCCAGATGAAAATAGATATCTTGGAGATAAGCTTGGATGTTTTGGCTATTTGGCACACTCAGGGTGAATTTGCCAATGTTCCTGGCAAACTTGTCAAGGTCTTTTAGGTCCAAGGTTCTTTTGGCTTTGTCGTGAGGCGAAGTTCTTCAGAGGGAGCTGGTGAATGTTTCAGCAGTGCCCCTCCCCCTTTTGCTCACGTGTCAGTCCAGGAACAGGTGACCTGGTCCTGCTCGGCAGGGATGAGGTCGGTGCGCATTGTGTCCTCGACGGCTCACGGCACAATTCGTAGGCGTGCTTGAGTTCCTCTCGGAAACTATCGGATTCCTCTGAGGTAGTCGCTCTGTCGTGTTAGGCGGCTGATCTCGTTTCTTGACTCATCCAGGTGAGTTTCAAGGACTTTGATTATGCAGTTCTTATCCCTGAAGTCAGCCTTTGCCTTCTCTAGTAGCTGTTCTGCATACTGTAGCTTGTCAGAGCGATCAGCGTAGTCTGCCTTGACTTGTTCCATTTCTCAGCTAGTAGCTGCTAGGGTTTCTTTTAGCCTGTTGATCTCTTCCTCAGCACCTTGTTCCACTTCATCAGGCCTTTCCCGTCGTTCCTGAGCTTCCAGTTCCAGCTGGTCGATGCGTCGTTGGGCGCGAGTCAGCTCCAGCTGGACCTGTGCAGCGTGCTTGTCGCTCAACTTGAGGGTGGCGATGAGTGTGTGACTTAAGGAGCCAGTGAGCTTGGCTAATTCTTTGTGACTGTAGCTTTGACTTGGGTCTTGTGCCATGAGGCTTGTTATGTTGTCATCCAGCTGGTCCTGTGTCCCATGTTTCCAGATCCTCCCAGTGACCGACATGCTCTGTTGTGCGAGACATGTTCTGGCGGGATGAGGGAGATCTCGAACCGAAACTGACACAGACCTTGAAGAGAAAAACAAACAAACCAAAACAAAACAAACAAAGCAACAGGTTTGTAGATGTGCAATGTACAGTGCTAATGCTGAGTGTGTAATGAGCAGGTGAGTGTGGTTCTCTGTGACTGTGATCCTCTGGGGGGCGTGCTTCTAATTTGTAGCCTCTGTGGGGGGAAAATTGAGCACACACACAGGTAGCACAGCTTAGAGAACAAAGAAAGGAAAGAAGAACACCAACAGAGCAAGGAGCAGGGTAGTACTTGGGTGCTTCCCCCTTTTCTTTAAGGGAAAGTCAAAACAAAACAAACAAAACAAAATACTCCTTTCTGCTAGCAGATATTTCTCTTTTCTCTTTTTTTTATTTTTATTAAGTCTGATTTAGAAGGATGCTTCTAGTCAGAGCATTGTAAAGAGGAAATTTTTTTTTGTAAGCTTGTGATTGCTATTAATTTTCTCCGGGGTGAAGGAAAACAATAGCAATGACAGTACTGGTCCCTTAATGGCAAGATTGACACCATATTAGAGTGTCCTTTGGGTGTGTTTAAAATTTCGCCGATGCCTACCTTCTCATTGACCTGCTTTTAGTCTCAGCTGGGTAGGATTTCACAAGAGAGTGGACGGTAAATGGAAGAAAATTTTGAAACGACGTTCTCAAGTTTCCCAAATACCTGTTCAATGGCTAAAGTTCTTTGCTTTATGATTTCTCTACAGGCAAAATTCCCAGCAAACAGCAGCAGCAGTCGAGTTAGGAGAAAGCAGCAGGGAGAAAAGAGAAGAAAGAGAATGAGGATTTGCTCCCAGTGTTAGGGCTAGTACCTAGGGTGGCAGCGTGGTGGCGCTGTTGAGTCGATACACTTAGGGGGTTGGTTTTGCTGTTTTTAAAGGATAAAACAAACCTAAGTTTTGAGGGAACCCTAATTTTCCTTTTTAGTTTTGCTAATTAGATGGGCTGATGCTCTTATCCACTAGGTTTGGTGATGAGTTTGGGCTGACCCAGTCGGAGTCTAGCAGCAGGGCCCTCTGCCTGAGCGCACCCATTGAGCTCCCGTAAGGTTCTTCAGAACACTCCATCCCCACCGTACTGCAGTGAGCCTCTCAAACAGCTACGGCTTTTGGCACAAACATGCAACACTGCGTGAGGCGCATCAACGGCTGGCAGGCAAAGAGAATGGAGCTAAGCCTTGGGCTATCTGTTTGCGAAGCAAACAAGATAGCGAACAAGGTTGTATACCCAAGCCTTTGTCCAGCTAGCCTCTTTGATTCCTCCCCGGTGTGCACAAATGCCGAGCCCTCACTGCGGGCCCTCACGTGCAACACTAGAATGGAAATATTCAGTTTCACCCCCAGCAAGCACCAGGTCATGTCCAAAACAGGTGGCCCAGCTCGCCGTGACTTACCGTGAAGGCAACCGTCACTGCACCAACCAAGCACTAGGGGGAGCGCTATACTACCAGGCTTAAGCAAAGGGAAAACCTATGAAGATTTTAGCATAGGTAATTAAATGAGTGAGGAGAGAAAATAAGGCCTAACAGGTAGGACCAGAACTTGATTGCAAATTGAATTAAAAATTTTAAATTAGAAATTGCGGTTTCTAATTATAATTTAATGATGTTATCATTAAAATTGATAGGATGATTAGGATTAAAATTGCTCGCTGATGTATCATTGAAATAGGGAAACCCAAACCCTACTTAATTAATGCTAATGCAAAAGCAAAAATATTAATCTCAAGGCAATAACGATAGTTATTTATCAAAACCCAATGATGTTTGTTATTAAAATTATAAGAGCAATTAACTGGAAACAGTATGGAAATAGGAACTGTAATTAATTATTAAATAAAATTAGAAATTTTCAAATTCGTAATTAAGTATGAAATTAATTTACAAATTCTACTGATGTCATTAAAATTCATAAGAGCTATTTATAATTCCTTAAATTATATGAGCACTTATAATTACATTTATCAGTCTATGTAGAAACAGGAACTGAAATTATTTAATGAAATGAAATTAATTTCAAATCTGGGGTTCATTATGAAATTAAATTAATAATTTCAAATACCTAATTTGGAACCCTAAGCCTAACAAGCTATTAACTCCTCCTTATGTCATTAAGATCATAAGAACAAAGTAATCTGTACCACCCTAATTACTTATGAATGAAATTAAAGTTTTCTTTTGATAGTTGATTATTAAGATCTTAATGTTGTTGTCAAATTATCACAGCACTTATAAATACTTCAATCAGTCCATGTGGAAGCAGGAACGGAAATTATTTTAATGGAATGAAATTAATTTCAAATCTGGGATTAGTTATGAAATTAAATTATCAATTTCAAATACTTAATAGCAATTCATCCACTGATATCCTTGAAATCATGAGCGCAGTTATAATTGAATTAATCACCGTATTATCAAAGTAATGAGGCCAAGGCCCAGAATTAATTTCTAATAGAACCAACAGCTATTAAACTAATATCCGTTAAAAACCTTAAACAAATGCTTATTAAACCACCAGTGAGATCGCTAGCCACTCTGATGATTTTACCATTATACAGCAAGGTTTATTAATATAGCATTCGTCAATCATTCTAAATGGGAGGGGAGATAGAATGAATGAATAAAAGCAAAAGAGAGAAGGAAATGACGTGAACAATCTTAGTGTGAGTTAAAGTTCAGCTGTAAATAGTTAAGTCACATCAACACTTCAAAACACTGCAAACATACACCGCATCTGAATCCACCAAATGCTACAAGCTAGCCTTCTAGCAATGCTACTAGCTTTACATAGACTGTAATGCAAACGCGCTAGCTTTAGCTAGCTCAGCTTATGCTAAGCTTTGTTTACAAACTGTTCAAAATGGCGCTCACAGTCTGAGCTTGCGCACTTGACTTCCTGGTTTGTGCCGGTACTATGGTGACGCTCGCCACGTAAGGAAGCCTGTCAGTTTTGGACACAGATACTGATAATCAGTGAAACATCAATGCCCTTCACACTGAACACTCAAAAAAAAAAAAAACAACTGTTTAGATTCTTATCTTTTATAGCGCTGAACAATCTCGATTCGTTTAGAGCGAGATAAATTAATCCACAGATTAATTATTATAACACTTCTTGGCTGCGGCAGACCTCAGTTCTGGTGTCAGTCTGTTTTGACAGACAAAGACGCAGTGGATTTATCATCACACAATTTTCAATTGATCAAGATCCATAATTCTCCCATAGAACGCGTTTTGCCACTCCTTCTGAGCACCGCATCTTGAGTTCACTCGTTTAGTGAATCAACTGGCAGATAATATAAGTTAGCTAGTCTTATATTAACAGGCCGGGGAGATTTAATAGCATAGTTCTATTACAGTGGAACGCGCACTAATGAATCGAAAGCTATGAAGGCCTTATATAAGAGAGAATGAGGAAATTTGCTCATTTGTCTCTTTTGTGCTTTTAGCGCGACGACTTTTGTCTCCAAAGTCAATTTCATTAATTACTGCAGTTTATTTCCTTCTTAAAACAACTAAAATTGCACTCCGTTCATTCACTCTGGCATGCCATAATAATAGTCCCCAGTAGCGCAACAACTGTTTTCTCTGTCTTTGATCTATTCTTCCGGATAAAATAGAACAAATACAACAGAATGTGTCAATTTTATACTTGAACAGTTAGTTTGTGCTGCCCACATTCTCCACCATTATGTAATGACTTTAAAAGCTCTTATTTCAGCTTTTAGGGAATTAAATCTTAAAGACTAGGGTTGATTTGATTGAATTTATATTAATCAAAACATATAATTTATACTTTTATTAACGACTCGTCCAGCGAGACATTAAAGTCAGTATAACTTAACAATTTTGTTTATCTTGCTTTGTGGCAACAATAAAACAAACAAAATAGTAATTTATCAATTTTGAGCAAGGTAGCAAAGGGTCGACAGCTCAAGGCAGTAACTGATCAAATACAAAACACAGACACTGCTCTGTACAATGAAACCAGTTTATTGAACTACTTCTAAGATTACATGAGACTAAGACTACCTAAAACACACGCACACACACACACACACACACATACATACATACATACATACATACAGTTCTGAAGATGAGAGTCATTGGGTTGGACTGAAGTCCCAAAGTCTAGTATACTACCAGTTCTAAATCGCAACCTGAGAAAAATCACCAAAGCAGAGATCTGGCTTGTCTTTAACTTCTTAAAGGATTTAGCACCGGTTCAGCAAGAGATTGAAAACTTCGTTTGGGGTTACTTGCGATTTGAGTTGGCTGCTCAGCTGATCGGGGCCCGTCTCCTTGGCTCCTGTTAGGCTGAAAAGGGAATCCCATCTTGGATTGGCTGTCGTTTAGGTGACGTTTCAGGATAGCCTTGTTGTGATTGGTTGGTTGCCTGGTTAGGTGAGAGTTTTGAAGTCCCTCTGAGAGTCTGCTTGCGCGGCTTTAGGCTTTGAAGATTTCCGCAGAGTCACTAAGTTTCAACGAAGTGTTTTGAGTCTGGCGTCTTGCTCACGTGATGTTACCGCGTGTGAGCGCTTTGTAGCACAATCAACGAAGATGAAGAGCAGTTTCAAACCATGGCGAAAGAGCAAGCGAGCGAGCTGTTTTGACATCAGGTTTTAAGGAGGCCGATTTGGTTCATCCCAGAAGCGAGTGTCCCAATCAGATGCTGTTGCAGGGCTTAGCTACGCCCCGGGCAGTTCCTCATCATGTATAGATTAACATAACGTGACATTCATCATGTGAGGAGACCGACTCTGGAGTTTTAATAACTTCTTATAAAAGTATTCATCATCATTCGTATGATGCTGAAAATCGACATATAATTCACACCGAATTGTTGCATTTATCATGACAATTCATACAAAACCAAACTCCACATATTTCACACACATTAATAGCTTTTCCTGCAAGAACAAAAAGGATAACAAATTAAAGATTAAAAATAACACACATCACGCATAAAACAAAAGGCATAGAACACAATTGTTAGTAAGCATATTGCTTCCATACTTTAAATGATTTTAAATGATTGTCCTTTTGAAATAGTTTATTTGAAATTCGTTCTGTGCATTAAAGAAGAGTGGAACATGCAGGAGAACAGGGAGTGTCATGAGACAGTCACATTGCAGATCCCATGTTGCAGGCCGGAGAGCGTCCGTTGATTTAATTGTCCTCTTCCTGTTGGATATACTAGATCCATACATTTGCCTGATCACGAGGTTCCTCGACCACGTGTTGCATGAATGAACTCCTTAGTTCTTGATACACAAAGAGCTTTGTTTCTTGGATTAGATTAGTTCTTTATCACTCCTCTGATATAGGGTGAGACAGGAAACCACTCAGAATATTGACGTCAGTGGTAGTGATAATTACTTAGCACTCGTGATGGTTCGGAGAGGGGGAAGATTTTAGATTCTTCTTAGAGTGAGTTTGTTTGATGTCTCATTGTGGGATAGTCTCAATATATGAAATTCCTACAAAGATCTGGCAACTGTACAACCTTGGAATAAAATATTGATGTGATTATTCATATATACCTAGATTTGGGCCATACAAATTACGGGAGTTTCCCAGGAGAAATAACAAAACGGGAGGGGGGTGGGAGATGGGTGTGAAATACGGGAGACTCCCGGGAAAAACGGGAGTGTTGACAGGTATGGTAGACAGCACACGCGGTGTTCATCTAATAAAGATCTATATAGCTAGCAAACAATAGCCTTTGCAGATTTGCTTTCAACTGACTGTAGATCCACGGGTTTGCCAACTGGTTTGATCAAGCATTTGAACAGAATTGTTTCAAAAGAATGAATCATTCGCGAATAGGCATCGCTCATTGCCCAGAGAAAAGTAGACGGCGCGTTTGGAATAAATTGAAGCATTTTTAACTTGTATTGCATTAAGATAAAATAACGAGAGGAGCATCGCCCACAGTAACGAAGTAAAAGTACCGTTTTTTCACTAAAAATGTACTTGAGTAAGAGTAAAAGTACCCATCATTAAATATACTCTAAAAGTATTAATTACCCAAAAAATTTACTCAAGTAAATTTAGTTCGTTACTACCCACCTCTGGTGTAATGTATATAAAAAAAAAATTTAACTCCTGTACTAGTTACACTCACACAGACATCAAGGACCAGCATATGAATCTCAACAATGGTGATTATCAATAAAATGCTTCATGCTGCAATGCATGCTGAGTAACACCATAGTAAAAACTCCCATCATGCACTGTAGTATGAATAATTATTGTCACCACTGTTGAGGATTATATGATAAGTGTTCATGTCTAAAAGCCTGAGCTGATACAAGTTTTTTTTTTCCCCCCCCAATATTGAGGTATTATGGTGGCATTTGTTTAATAGGAGGTTTTTTTTTTTTTTTTTTGCAGTTCTGTAATAGCTGAATGTCAGTCAATAAACCAAAGAGAGAAACCGCTTCATGATGTTCATTCAAATGAGTTATAAAACAGAAAGTGTAAGCTCATCTTACTCAAGGTTTGATTCAGCAACACACAAATGTTTGCTGTGAAACAATATTGCAATTGCTTACAAGTTAATCACTTTGAATTACTAAAAGGCTCAAGAGCCCAACTAAAGCAAACACTGACCACAATTATGGTGGCAACGTGTTTTTGTTTTTTGTTTGTTTGTTTTTCCAGTTGATTCCATCCAAGGCTGTGGCTGAAGTCAGTTGTAGTTCTTGTGTTTCTCTTTTCTTCAGTGATGCCGCTTGTTAACAGCAGGTGTTCATCACTAATGCACAATCATCATTTATTTAGTTACTTAATTATCTCATTAATTTTAATTCTTTGAGGACTTGGGATTTGACTTGAGACTTGCTTATGACTTGAAAGGAATGACTTGATTTCTCCTCTGGAGAAATCAGCTGCTGAGTTCATGGGTGGAATAAACATATGGCAGGACTTTTACTTTCTGATCCCTGGACTTTACACCTCTGCTGAAAATGTAATATAGTAAGTTGTTTTAACTCAGAGCATCAAGCTGAAACAACAAATGACCATTAGTTTAATCAATTGTAAAACATAACTTCTTGAGTTGAAACAAAGAGTATCTTTAACCCTCTGGGGTCTGAGGTGATTTTGGGGCCCTTGAGATGTTCTGACATGCCCTGATATTTGTGCTTATTTCAGCTACTTATAACATTCTATTGACCAACATGTATTTTTTTTTTGTATTCAGCACAAACTGTGCTACAATAATATGTGACCCTGATGGATGTACATGTTTGCAGTTTTTAGAAAAAAAATATTATGCGTGGTTAGTAAGTTTTGGCAAAAAAAAAAATGTAGCTGAAATAAGGCCATAAAACCCACACTAAATAGTTCTGAATAAGACTTTTGTGTAATCAGTCTTGTAGGCTAGAATATTTACTTCAAAATGATGTGAAAATCAATCTGCTTACTAATTCACAGAAAACAATATATTGATTTAAATTTTTAAAGATGTTTTGTGATCGAAAGCCTATATGCGTAAAAATGAGCTTGTCTCGCCGGCGAGACAGCCGACCCCAGGGGGTTAAAGAACTATTAAAGATTCTTAGAACACTAATATGTTGCATAGGTATCAACATGTAATATACACTGTCATTTAGATCATCCGAAGACGAATTGATAGAGATCAAACATGATATAAGTGAGGTAATATTAACTAGTGATCTATCATAAACATGCATAAAACAGGATACATTACAAAAAGACAATATACACGAACAGTAACAAAATACACAATAACCTGAGGGTTCATTCAAAGAAAGGTTTTTCAAAGAATTAATTAGAGAAGAGTCCATTTTTATGTGCATTACATGTCTCTTTCCTAAGGGAAAATGAGGTCTGCCCGCATTCCTTTGACCAATAAAAACTAGTGTTATCAGATAGGTTGCCATGGCACTGGGGGGGCCTGGAGTCATCACAGACATACCGGCACTCAGAATGTGTGTGGGGTGAGGGATCTGTGGTTAGTTGTTAATCTAATAACTAATTTGATTTGTTAAATCTGATAAACAAATGTGTGTCTGATTGGTCCAAATGCTACAATACACCTGTGTATCCTCACTCATCTCTCCTCTGGAAGTTTCCTCGCCTCCTCGTTGGTGTAATTAGAGAATTGAGATGTACATCAAGATGGGTAACTTTGATCAGTTTCTGCACTGTAAAACATTTCAAGTTGGTTAAACTTACAAATGAAAGTTCACCTGCTGCCTTAAAAATGTGAGTTAACTCAACTTAATAGCAACCCCATGCAAATTGCCATGCTCAGAGACAAAGAGTCGTAAAACCTTCCCTCCAAAGAGAAGGGAGCCCATTGGCTCTTTGACTCCCCAGAGGTGTGACCTCTATTCCAGATAAAGGTCTCACTCACAGGTCCGGCCCTCCCTTCTAAAAAACCTCTCTTCTGCAAAAACTTCTTCTGCAAAAAGCTCTTCTGCTATCTTTGATATCTTTGCTATCTCTTCTGCTATCTATTGCTCCATGAGGGACTCCTAAGAGGATGAAGAAGATGTGAACTAGAACTCCTTTGGACCTTTAAGTTTTTGTGCCAGGCTTTACGGCCTTGTCTTTCCATTCAAACAAAGATTCTTGGATCTTAGCTGATGTCTATTAACTCTTCTTCACTTTTCACCTGGGAAGAACTCCCAATCACCATTGAGTCAAAACATCTTTGGAATTCATCACTCTTCAACCCGGAAGAATGTGATCGCAAGTCCAAAAACCTTGAAACCATCCAGACTTTTCATCCGAGACCGCATTCTGTCACGACAAAGGAATTGCAATTATAGTACATTTAACTTAAACGAAACAGAGGTTTAGTATAAGTTATAGACCCCGTTATAAACGCCGCTGATGGTTTTACTCAGGTGGTTAACTGACTCTTTCCATAACTGCATTCTCTGGTTTTCCTGATGGTTTCATCCATCAACTCTCATTAGCCCTTTCCCCATGTATGAGCGATTGTATGTTTGAGTGTTTGTTATTCGTTGTTTGTTTAGATTAGATATGTGTGTTAGCGTTTAGTTAATAAAACTCTTGTGCACAAATTACATGAGTTTCTGATTCTGCCTTGCATATTAATGTCCCTTTACAGTTTTGACCCTTGCTACATGCTCTAATGCATTAATAGGAAGATATTTTCTGTGGCCACGGAAATATCCTTTCTTAGAGTTGATATGAATTTACAATGAATGTTCGCTGGACGAACAGATCAGCTGATGGCAATTTAACTCTGCGACAGTTATTACTGTCAGCTGATATAAATAATTGTAATTAATCATAATTAGTTGTAATTATTTATATACAATTCCCTTTTTGAGCTAATTTGCTACAGTATCCTATGTGGAAATGTTTATTGATGAAAAACCTAACGCATGTATTCATCTGTCATAATAATTTTAATTTTAATCTTGCAAGAATTTGTGCATCACCCAGTTAATTCTCTCCTACTCTTTTATGAATACTAAGGACTTGGTCATACTTATTCCTTCCATCATTACCTTACTTAATTTGGTATTTTTGTTTCGATTTCATACTTCCTCCTTGTGTATTTGGTGTATTGCTGCATGGAGAGATTTCCTCCAGTCCAGCAGGACGCAGCAGAGAGCAGGTTGATCAGACTGAAGTGATCAGAGAGGAAGAGAAACATCAGATCCAGAGCACTTGCTGGCTGCATCTGAAAACTTAGGCAGCTGCCTTGCTGCCTCATGAGGCAATGACTCTGCAGGCAGTGTTTTTGCACGAAGGCACCTCGTGAAACTGATTTCGGACAGGCTTTTGAGGCAGTGTAACAGTTTAATGATCTGCAACAAAATAGAACGAGTTTTGGTGACAACTAAACAAATATTTAATTACTATAATACTGATTTCTCGCTAGAAATAACATCAAAAGTGCAAAAAGTTAATCAGAAATATACATTTACACACAAACTAACCACCAAACGCAAATTCCAGCCGCCATCTTTATTTTTTAGCTCAATCGTCTCGGAATGGAACGCACAGGATTGTGGGATATCAAAGGCAACGAAGGATACATCTATGCTGCCTTCAAAAATCCTCCGAAGGCAGCATTTTTCAGATTTCGGATGCAGCCGCTGCTGTCTTTCTTGCATCATCAATATAAAGGTCCAGTTTGGCCTGTTTAAGGCTGTTTGAGTCCATTTGAGTGTTCACAGACTCATCTTGTTGGCTTCTGAAGCTGATAACATGTGGCTGAATGTACAACACACAAACATAGCAGAACAGCTCTTCAGAGAGTTTTTAAGTGAGACTGAAGGACTTTATTCTCGTCAAAGACCAGTGTGAAATTAAACCACTTCCTGTGTAGACAACACTAGTCATTATTCTTAAGATCACAGATTATCTGTGAAGACGAACTATCAGACAGTGAATAATGGAATTAGAGGCCATTTATGAAAATGTTGAACACAGAGATATTCAGAACACAACTGGACCTCAAACTCAGAGTCACGACCAGGATGAAGGAAAAGATCTAAAGCACAGTAAGAAAAGAAATGACATTAAAGCAGAAATGGTGTTATTAATAGTGTCAATAATGTGGAAATGAATGGTTAAATACAACTTTAAATATTTACTCTAAGAACAATATGTCAATGTTTCTCCATTTATTTTAAATATATCAACATAAAATTATTTTCATGTTAATTTTTCAACATGTTCTTGTTTGGATATTTTACTGTACACCAGCATTGTTACTGTATAGCAATGTTTGTCTTATAAAAGAAAATAAAAACTCTACAACATTATCTAAAGACAAAGATTGATTATCTTAAAGGCTAATTTGAAACTTAATTTCTAATAATATGAAGGGTATTCATTTTCATTTGTGTGTTTTCTTCCTGTTTGTCAGGAGGAGGTAGATGTTTGGTGTTGATCACAGTGAGTCTCGGGCTCATTTGTGTTCTTCTGCTGATCTTCATCATACTGCAGCACATCACCATCACAGCAGAGAGAGACCTGATAAAGAGTTACAAGAACACAGTTGAAGAGTTCAATCAAACAATCAACAGCCTACAGGACAATTACACTGATATAATGATTGAAAAACACCAACTGCAGAACAACTTCAACTCTTTGAGTAAGAAGAAACTGGAGCTGGAGACCAGAGTCAGAGATCTCACTGCTGAGAAAAGCCAGTTACAGAGCAACTTCAACTCTTTGAGTCAGAAGAAACTGGAGCTGGAGACCAGAGTCAGAGATCTCACTGCTGAGAAAAGCAAGTTACAGAGCAACTTCAACTCTTTGAGTCAGAAGAACCTGGAGCTGGAGACCAGAGTCAGAGATCTCACTGCTGAGAAAAGCAAGTTACAGAGCAACTTCAACTCTTTGAGTCAGAAGAACCTGGAGCTAGTGAGTGGTGAACTGAAGAAAGAATATAAACAAGGTCAGTACAAATCTGTTTTTGTTGTAGTTTTTAATACTTCAGTTTTCATGGATGTATACAGTTTTGAAACTTGTTCAGGTACAAAAATCTGTGTGGTTCAGTTTGTTTTTTCATATCCAATGAGTTGAAGAGCTGGTCTGACAGCAGGCAGTACTGCAGGGATCGTGGAGCTGATCTGGTCATTATCAACACTGAAGAGAAGCAGGTTAGTTTGCTTGACTGACTTTGTTTGTGTGTCTGTCCGTGAATGACTGGAATTACATTCATTCCTTTTTTTATTCACACACAGAGGTTCATATCTTCATATATAAAAGATGTTGACAGAGTGTGGATTGGTTTATCTGACAGAGAGCAGGAGGGCAACATGAAATGGGTGAATAATTCACCACTAAAACAAGGGTAAGAACTAAAACATTCACAAAAATTCACTGTGGAATTTTGCACCTCTGTGTAGTACATTGTAATGCAATAATAACAACATATTCAGTGTGTATGATCATATTTATTAAAATCTTAAATGGATGCTGCCTTATTGGGACCTTACTTGTCTCCATTTGAAAGCCCTGATCAGTAAAGGTGTCCTAGAATGTCCAGGAAGGGAGCCATGGTTAATTTGCACTTAGTGCACATTGACATTCAGATATTGGTTTTAATCTTTCTTTGTTTTCATTTTGCGACCATCAAACCTCTTCTTCTCTCTTTTACTTTTCTGGACTTTCACTGCTCCATCTTCTGTACTACTTTAGACTACTCTTGAAATGTCAGTATTGTACTTATTATGTGTTAGTGTTAAACTAAATTTTTAAGATTTTGGGCTTCTGAATAATTGAAAATCTGACAAATTTTATTCAGATTTTGGTACAAAGGTGAACCAAATGATGGAATAGATGGACATGAAGACTGTATTGAAATGATGGCTTCAAATCCCATTCTGAACTGGAATGATCTCCCATGTTCAGAGAAGAGAAAAGGGGTTTGTGAGAAATAGTGTTCATCCAATCTTGTTTTGGTTTTACTTGTATTATGTCATGAAATCATTCCTACTGTGAATGTATAATTTTTGTTTGAGATTTCCGCCTTTTCAATCAGTCTGCTTTCATTTTATGATATCAATTTTATTTTAGGATTTTATGTAATATACAAAATCATAAGTGGAAATTCATGAAAAGAAAGTGTAAAATTAATTATTGTATTATTTCTATAATAGATTTCATTTTCCCAGGGCCTGAATTAGTGTAATGTGGGACAGTTGCTAATGTGGCACACATGCAACCTCTGATGTGTTCATGTGTTTTTCCTTCACAAGCAGCTCTATATTAATATGATCTCATTCTAGCTGTTATCATGTGTCTCATTTGTTTACCTGAAGTGTTAAAGGGGTCATCGGAGGCAACATGCACTTTTACAAGCTGTTTGAACTGAAATGTGTGTTGGCAGTCATGGCCGTAGCCAGACTTTAAAAATTAGTGAGGGGGGGTGGTATTAAAGAGTTGTTATAATAACCCCTACAAATACAACTCATTGTATACACTATAAACACTTTAAAGGAGACAGACATGTAGATGTTTCTGAAAGATGTTTTCCCTGATTTGGAGGGATGATCATTTTTAAATCATACCCTATTTATTGCATCAAAATTTGTTAATACTAGATTTAAGAGTGGATAATTTTATCAGTTGTTTATTATTCATGCAACAATAGTGCTCATATGAATATTTATAGCATGATTTGTGAAAATGGGGGAAAAATGTACTGTCAATATACTTATAAAGGGTTGAACTATGATTGTTGATTGTTTAGATTTTTAGTCCTCCTGGGACAACTTCTGTTCCCCTTTCAGTCGGTCACTCCGAGTCACGTCGGATGACCGACGAAATTGGGATCTCGCCAGAGAGACCAATCCACTTCGAGTGTAACTAAACGAGCCAATGGACATTGGCATGCGATTATTGCATCCAGCTGCCGCTGATCACAGCGTGAGCATAAGAGGCAGCTGATGCACCGCATCAATCATCCTTTCGCTTCGGACCCGAGCGGTAGTAGTTGAAGCTACTGCTCCCCTTCCCAAGAAGAGTGTTCTGTGAACGAGTGCGGGCGTTACGGTGCAGCAGCAGTGGTCACGGTGTCCGGGAGAGGAGAATCGTCTTCCCGCTGGCAGCCACACTTGGAGTGTGCGGTGGCCAAGCTCCCCTGCGTGCTTCAGCACTATAAAAGAGCAATTTTCTAAAAGAAGCAATTTCTCTAAAAGAGTACACAGGTGATCGCGTCTTTTTAAAGATGTCTTATCACCCGTGCGTTTCTGGGTGTGGTCGTTTCCTGGCGCCTCAGGACGGTCACGATCGCTGCCTCACGTGTCTGGGCATTCAGCACGCTGAGGAAGCTTTTGTGGATGGCTCATGTTCTTCTTGCGGGGACATGACCATCTTGCAGTTGCGTCTTAGACTCCGCTATATCAAACATGGCGGAGTCCCTCTGCCTCTGCCGCGATCCGGCGTGCGCGCCGCTGGATCCGGTGGAGTCAGAGGTGATTTGAGGATTACGGTGAGGGCTTCCCCAAGTGGAGCTCCTCACCCCTCAAGCACTCCGCAGCCGGTGGAGCTGCCGAAGGAGCGTGCTGGGCCCTCTGCTGGACAGGGTGCACCAGGCGTTTCTTTCGGTGCCCCCTCTGATAACCAGATGTCGATCACTGCATCGGAGGGCGGCCCCTCTCTCTCCGGGGATGACGACTCGGCTGCGTTGCCCCCTTCGGGTGTGGTAGCGTTGTCCGAGCCAGACCCAGAGATGACGGCCATGCTTTCCCGGGCCGCCGAGAATGTCGGGCTCGTGTGGAATCCTCCACCGTGTCCCGATCCTTCGAGGCTGGACGAGTGGTTTCTCGGTGGGGGTCGCGCTCAGCGCCCCCCTCCGGTGCCATTCTTTCCGGAAGTGCATGAGGAGCTGACAAGGTCGTGGAGGGCACCTTTCACTGCCCGAAACAAATCTTGTAGTTCTTCCGCTCTCACCACCCTCGATGGTGGGGCCGCTTTGGGGTATGCGGGCATCCCCTCGGTGGAACAGTCTGTGGCCATGCAACTGTGTCCAACAGCCGCTTCCACCCTGCGGGGTGATCCGTGTCTCCCCTCACGGGCCTCTAAGTATTCGTCAGGTCTAACTGGCAGTGCTTATAGAGCCTGTGGGGAGGCGGCTTCCGCCCTCCACGCTATGGCGTTACTGCAGGTCCACCAGGCCAAAGCCCTGAAAGACCTGCACGAGGGTGGTCACGACCTGGCGGTTCTACATGAGCTGCGTGCTGCGACGGACCTCATGCTTCGAGCGACGAAGGTGACCGCACAGTCTCTGGGTCGTGCGATGTCCACATTAGTGGTCCAGGATCACCATCTCTGGCTGTGTCTCGCTGACATGAAGGAGCAGGAGAAGGTACAGTTCCTGAATGCTCCCGTGTCACAGACCGGCCTTTTCGGCGACGCTGTCGAGAGCTTTGCCCCGCAGTTCTCAGCAGCCCAGAAGCAGACTGAGGTGATCAAACACATCATGCGCCGGAGGAAACCTGCTGCTTCCACTCCGGCTGCAGCCCCTCAGCCTGCTCGTCGCCGTGGGCGCCCCCCTGCGGCCGCCCCCGCTCCCGCGCAGCCGAAGCAGCCGCAGCAGCCTTCCACCAGGCTGCGTCGTGGAGCCGGTCGCAGGCAGGACGCCCAGTCCGTCCAGGCCCCCGCCAAACCTGGCGGCAAGTGCAAGAGGCCCTGAGACGGGCGACCCAGAGATGGAGGAGACTGCTCGTCGGGAGATGGTGACCGCACCACTCCCTCCCCCGGTGGAGGGCCGGGTGGAGAATCCTGTGTTTCATTTTGTTTTTGTTCCGCCGCTGGCCCAGCAGCCAGCGGTACCCAAAACATCAGTAAAAGAGCGGTTTCCTCAATCTCTGGGTCTCAAGAGGAGGAGAGGGGTGTGCCATGCATCATGTGTTCGCCTCCCTCCTCCTCTCTCGCCAGCAGGCAGCGGGTGGTTGCCCAAGAGCACCCCTCCTGCCCATTCGTGGAACCAGGTAAGGGCAGTAGCACTCCAGTCCCCGCTTCAAGTCGTCAAATGCTGGGCTGTCACAAGCCTCAAGCCGGGTTCCTGTGTCTCCTCCCACACGAGGAGAAATCAGGTGAGTGCTACACTACACACCCAGACCCCGCCCCCTGCCGTCACAGGCCAGGCCGTCACAGGCCCTGGGGCCGGTCCCTGTGTTCCACCTCGCTGCCCCACCTCGGGCACGTCGGTAGTCCCGTTGGTTCCGCTGGTGCGGTCTCTCGGAGCCTTGTTAGCGCTCCCCAGTCCGTCCCGGTGGCTCCTGCGGACCATCAGACTCGGCTATGCGATTCAGTTCGCCCGGCGTCCCCCCAAGTTCAGGGGCATCCGGTTCACTTCAGTCAAAGCCGTCGATGCCCCTGTCTTGCTCGCGGAGATTGCAGTCCTACTGGCGAAGGATGCAATAGAGCCGGTCCCTCCAGCCGATATGAGGTCGGGGTTTTACAGCCCTTACTTCATTGTGCCCAAGAAAAGCGGTGGGTTACGAACGATCTTGGATCTGCGAGTTTTGAACCGTGCACTTCACAAGATGCCGTTCAAGATGTTGACGCAGAAATGCATTTTTGGATGTGTCCGTCCCCTAGATTGGTTTGCAGCAATCGACCTGAAGGACGCGTACTTTCATGTTTCGATTCTCCCGCGACACAGGCCATTCCTGTGATTCGCATTCCATGGTCGGGCATATCAGTACAAGGTCCTGCCCTTCGGGCAATGTCGCAGAGGCGGCCCTTGTTCCCCTGAGAGAACGGGGTGTGCGCATTCTCAACTACCTCGACGACTGGCTCATACTTGCACAGTCTCGAGAGCTGTTGTGCGCACACAGGGACCTGGTGCTCAGGCACCTCAGCCAGTTGGGCCTTCGGGTCAATTGGGAAAAGAGCAAACTCGTGCCAACGCAGAGGATCTCTTTTCTCGGAATGGAGTTGGATTCGGTCAACCAGACAGCACGCCTCACCCAGGAACGTGCTCAGTCGGTGCTGAACTGCCTCAAGACTTTATCAGGCAGGACAGCGGTCCCACTGAAACTCTTTCAGAGGCTCCTGGGGCATATGGCTGCAGCTGCGGCAATAGTTCCGCTCGGTCTGCTCCATATGAGACCGCTTCAGCACTGGCTCCATGGCCGAATCCCGAGGTGGGCGTGGAAATGCGGTACTCACCGGGTTCAGATTACACCGGCCTGCCGCAAGACCTTCAGCCCGTGGTCAGATCCTTCGTTCCTTCAGGCAGGAGTGCCCCTGGAGCAGGTATCCAGGCATGCTGTGGTATTCACGGATGCCTCGGCCACCGGCTGGGGTGCCACGTACAACGGGCACGCAGTATCAGGGGTTTGGACGGGCCCCCTTCTGCGTTGCCATATCAATTGCCTTGAGTTGCTGGCAGTACGCCTTGCCCTGTGCCGCCTCAGAGGGCGCCTTCGGGGCAGGGACGTTCTGGTCCATATGGACAACACTGCGACCGTTGCGTATATCAACCGGCAAGGCGGTTTGCGCTCCCATCGCATGTCGCAACTCACCCGCCACCTCCTCCTCTGGAGTCAGAAGCATCTGAGGTCCCTTCGTGCCATCCACATCCCAGGAGTCTTCAATCAGGTGGCCGACGAGCTGTCTCGAGCGGCATTTCCTGGGGAGTGGAGACTCCATCCCCAGGCGGTCCAGCTGATTGGAGTCGGTTCGGAGTTGCTCAGGTAGACCTGTTTGCATCTCCAGAAACCACCCTCTGCCAGTAGTTCTACTCCCTGTCCGAGGCAGCGCTCGGCACGGATGCACTGGCACACAGCTGGACCCAGGGCTTGCGCAAGTATGCGTTTCCCCCAGTGAGCCTGCTAGCACAGACACTGTGCAAGATCAGGGAGGACGAGGAGCAGGTCCTGTTAGTGGCTCCATATTGGCCCAGCAGGACCTGGTTCCCGGAACTCATGCTCCTCGCAACAGCCCCTCCCTGGCCGATTCCTCTGAGGAAGGATCTGCTTTCTCAGAGACGGGGCACCCTCTGGCACCCGCGTCCAGACTTGTGGAAACTTCATGTGTGGTCCCTGGACAGGACGCGGAGGTTCTAGGTGACCTGCCCCAGGAGGTAGCGCTCACTATCGCTTCAACACGAGCACCGTCCACAAGACGGGCCTATGCGCTGAAGTGGAACCTATTCGTCGAATGGTGTTCCTCTTACCAGGAGGACCCCTGGAGATGTTCGATGAGAGCCGTGCTTTCCTTTTTGCAACAAGTGTTGGAGCGTAGGCTGTCCCCCTCCACCCTTAAGGTATATGTTGCTGCTATTTCTGCCTACCACGACCCCATAGAGGGGAGGTCAGTGGGGAAGCACGATCTGGTCGTCAGGTTTCTTAGGGGGGCCAGGAGGTTAAATCCTCCGAGGCCTCCCTCCCTTCCCTCTTGGGATTTGGCATTGGTGCTAAGAGCCCTACAAACTGCCCCCTTTGAGCCGTTGCAGTCAGTAGAGTTGAAGTTTCTTTCTATGAAAACCCTACTCCTGACTGCGTTGGCCTCAATCAAGAGGGTGGGGGACCTGCAGGCATTTTCGGTCGACGAGTCGTGCCTTGAGTTTGGGCCGGCCGACTCCAGTGCAACACTGAGGCCCCGGCCCGGCTATGTGCCCAAGGTTCCTACCACGCCCTTCAGGGACCAGGTAGTGAACCTGCAAGCGCTGCCCCTGGAGGAGGCAGACCCAGCCCTAGCTTTGCTCTGTCTTGTACGCGCACTGCGTCAGTACGTGGATAGAACTCAGAGCTTCAGGACCTCAGAACAGCTCTTTGTCTGTTACGGAGGACAGCAGAAGGGGAAGGCTGTCTCCAAGCAGAGGATGGCCCACTGGATAGTGGATGCCATCACCTTGGCCTACGAAGCACAAGGTGTGCCCTGCCCGCTCAGGTTGCGTGCTCACTCCACTAGGGGTGTCGCATCGTCCTGGGTGCTGGCTCGTGGTGCCTCGCTAGCAGACAACTGTAGAGCTGCGGGTTGGGCGACTCCCAACACGTTCGCTAGGTTTTATAGCCTACGTGTCGAACTGGTTTCTTCCTGTGTTCTCACCTCAAACGGGTAGTGGCACTGAGAGGGCCGGCTCAGAGTCGGCTTGCGGCGTCCTTACGCCTAATTCTCCAGAGAGTTCCTTAAACTGGCAAACCCTGTTGAGTCCTCCAGCACTCCGGCGTCCGGACGTGGCGGGGCGTCCGGCGCCAGGCCTTCAGCCAATGAATTCTTGAAATCTGGTGCGAGGCTAGTGCCCATATGAGAGACCCTGCCGGGATCCCATATGTGTATTCCACGGTATGCTTATTATAGCCGTGTTTCCCCTGGCAGACCACGTTCTGCCATCTCTAAAGATGCAGCCTGAGCCATCTCAGAGACTTCCATGTGCAATAGAGCCCTTCGGGGTTACTTCACATGTTTGAATGTCACTTAACCCCTCTGGGAGGAGGTGACTCCGCAGTGTGCCTCTTCCAAGTGGAAGGGCATGCTTCCCAGTGTTATCCTAGTCCTACTATTTGGGTTGCTCAAGGAACACCAGTAGTTGACCTTCTCTGTGTAGAGCCCGGTCCTATCGTCTGCCTTATAGGAAGGGTCAGGAGGCCTACACAGGGCACTGGAAGGGGCAGCTCCTGTGGTGCTTTGGTAGGGATCCCAATTTCGTCGGTCATCCGACGTGACTCGGAGTGACCGACTGAAAGGGGAACGTCTCGGTTACGTATGTAACCCTTGTTCCCTGAAGGAGGGAACGGAGACGTCACGTCCCATCGCCACAGTCGCTGTACCACCGCTGAGCTGCCGGGTCACCGGCTCGGCTCCTCAGCGAAAGCATGATTGATGCGGTGCATCAGTTGCCTCTTATGCTCACGCTGTGATCAGCGGCAGCTGGATGCAATAATCACATGCCAATGTCCATTGGCTCGTTTAGTTACACTCGAAGTGGATTGGTCTCTCTGGCGAGATCCCAATTTCATCGGTCATCCGATGTGACGTCTCCGTTCCCTCCTTCAGGGAACGAGGATTACACACGTAACCGAGACGTTATTTACTGTAAATGTCCAAACATTTTTCAGAATTGAAGTTTTAGATCATTCAGGTGGACAATCAAGATTATTTTGAATGGAACAGGAGCATTGTTGACATGGTGGTCCAGAACAACATCACCAGCCACAAAGGAAGAGGCCTGTACACAAATATAAGCAAAATTCCCTTTTGAACAATCTCAATAAACATGTATTCTCATTAGCTTATTTGTGCATCTATACAGCTGAATATGTTTTATAATCAACTGAGAACACACCTATAGATTTGATGGTAATACTTACTTTTAATAAATGCATTATTAGAAAAAAAAAACAAAAACGCAGTGCTTCATTTTCAGTGTTGGGCAGTCACCCATTACTTAGTAACGTGTTACTGTAATTTGATTACTTTGTTAGTAATGGAGTAATTTAACGCGTTATAATTTTCAAAATAGTAATTAGAGTATAGTTAAAAGCCGAGGTCTCTATACGTTACTGCTGCATTACATTGCAGAATGACAGAATGCACTGTTTTATAATCTAGAGATTGTGAAAAGGATGTAGCACACGCACTGTCGAGTCAAGTGCCAGTGGATTAGAGACCTGCTTTCCCGTGAGACAAGAAGAGCGAGTGCTGCTGCAGGCTGGTAGACTCTCGTGTGTGTGCGGGATGCGGGAGAATAAAATGATTCATAGGACTCCCGCAAAATAGAAATATCTAAACAAAGTATCTAAAACAAATAAATTGTTATTCATCTATTGCACAAAAGCAACATGAACTAATATACAATATAAACGATTAACAGGTGCAAGCATAGGCAGGTGCAAGAGTTTTTTTTTTAGGCTAGAACACTGTTTGCAGCGTTGAGCAATTCAGTGCTGAAATTTGCGTGCTCACGAATCCTCTCATTATAACACACAAATTGTAGACATTATGAAAGATTCATTATGCATATATTTATTGTGTTATAACAGAGATTTGTGAGATTGCGATGAACTGAGATGTCTTTTAGAGATTATAAATGCAGCGCTGTTTGTTGGCATTCTGCCATGCCAAACCATGCACGCAGCAGCCGCTTGCTTTAGTTAAAATAAGTGTTCTGTGAATGTTGATGCTTTAATAACACATATTTATCGGAAGCGTTTATGCTGGGATTTCATAAATTTCATGGAGAAAAAAGTAAAGTAACTAGTAATGTAACTAATTACTAATTACATTTGAAATAAAGTAATCAGAACAGTAACGTGATTACTTTTAAAAGGAGTAATCAGTAATCAGTCATTTGATTACATTTTCAGAGTAACTTGCCCAACACTGTTCATTTTGCAGTAAAGTTGAACTGTTTGATTAAAATAGGCACGTGTTTAGATGGCTGTTAATTGTTAATTGTTTTGATAGCATTACATTACATTCGAGAAAAGTGTCAAATTGATTGAGAGAAACTGTAAATCAGGTCAGAAACAAGTTAAAAATGCTAGCAATTTGCTAAATCATGCTGGCAGCATGATAGAAACGTTTTAAATCATGTTAAAAACGTTAAATATGCTAGCAACATGCAAATTCAAGTTAGCTATGTGATAAACGTTAGAAATATACTAGCAATGTGCCAATCCATGCGATTTACATGCTAGAAATATCATAGACATGCTAAATCATGCTAGAAACACTCTAGCACCACACTGCCATGATAGATGTAGTCATGAGCTGTTTTCTGATCGATTGTATTGCCTTCAGAACCTTTAAGCTTTAACCATTTAGCCAACATCAAAGTTTGTCTTGATGAACTTTTTTTTTCTTTTTATCTAGTTTATTCCAAGGTTGTACAGTTGCCAGATCTTGTATGAAATCCATCACCCAATGCATCAGCTCACACAATCAACACAATACACAAATTTCAAACCATTTGTGACCTCAACCTGGCAACCTACAACCCAGTTGCGCTGTAGATTTCTGCGCAAGTACTGTAGTAGAGAGGGAAGTTGAATCAGTGGTAGAAATGGAAGGAGAAGAGTCAGACAAAATGGAAGGAGAAGAGAATTAACAAAACGGGAGGGGGCGGGAGATGGGTGTGAAATACGGGAGACTCCCGGGAAAAACGGGAGTGTTGACAGGTATGGTAGACAGCACACGCGTTGTTCATCTAATAAAGATCTTCATAGCTAGCAAACCATAGCCTTTGCAGATTTGCTTTCAACTGACTGTAGATCCAAAGTCACGTCTTCAACGCTCTTGATGTTCTTAAACTTTCTGTTACAACTCTGAGTGAGAACCGCTTCAAACGCTTCAAACTGAACGAATCATTCAAACTGATTCGCGAACCAATTCACGGGTTTGCCAACTGGTTTGATCAAGCCTTTGAACAGAATTGATTCAAAAGAATGAATCATTCGCCAATAGGCATCGCTCATTGCCCAGAGAAAAGTAGATGGCGATGTATACAGGTTCATAATTAATATGAATAATACATAATGTATAATTAATTCTAAAGTGAAGGTCATTGTAACCCACTAGTAATGACTCAAGCATTACCAAATTCTTCAGAGGGAATTACTAATTATTTGGATCAGTATTCTAAAGTGAAGATCATGATAACTCAGTAATTACTGAAGTCATTGTAAGCTTCTGAGGGTTTTGTAAAGTATTGGATAGTAATTATTCAGGTGTTACTACATCCTTCTAAAGGAATTACTAATTGTTTGGATCAGTATTCTAAAGTGAAGATCATGATAACTCCTTAATAATTACTGAAGTCATTCTAAACTTTTGAGGTTTTTGTAAGGTCCTGTTTAGTAATTCATTTAGCTAGATTTGGTAACACTTAAATCATTACTAGTGGGTTACCATGATCTTCACTTTAGAATACTGATCCAAATAACTAGTAGTTTCTTCAGAAGGATGTAGTAACACTTGAGTCATTACTGTTCAAAACCTTACATATATCTCAAAAGCTCACAATGACGTCAGCCGATATTAGGGAGTTATGAAGATTTTCACTTTAGAATATTGACCCAAGTAATTAGTAGTTCCTTCAGAAGAATTTGGTAATACTTGAGTCATTGCTAGTGGGTTACCATTATCTTCATTTTAGAATTAATTATTCATTATGCATAATTCACATTAATTATAAACCTGTATGCAGTAGTTCTTAGGAGTTCTCCAGCATATATGAAAAAAAAAATAGTAGTTATTGATTAGCTAATAGTGAACTACCAGTTTCAATTGAGTGCTATTACTTACTAAATCGTTAATCAGAGTTTCTTGTTAGGTAATAGTAGTTACTACAATGTTAATATTGCATTAGTCATTTGTTCCTGTGTAGTTATTCATTAACGACGGAACAGTATTCTAAAGTGTTACCTGGTTTCCCTACTGATCTGGAGAGGAGAAAAAATGATGCATCAAGTTTTGTTCAGTTCACATATATTTGTATAGCACTTTTTATTACACTCATTGTTTCAAAGCATGAATGTTTCTACATTACAAATAAGAGTACTGTTAACAGGTGTAACTGTGTCAAAGTAATGTTCACATGGCAGAAATGTTCTAAAATGAGGCTATACAAATCATGCAGTTAAGTAATGTCACTTATTCAGAAACAATATACAAATTAAAGCAATGGTTACATGATAACTTTCAAGTTTATTTGTCATGAGTACAAGTGTCAGTGACAGAATGTACATTGAAATGCTTTTTGTAAGGCTTAGGCAGTCTACAGCAGTACAATAATAATAATAGAAAAGAAAAAAATAATAATGAAGGGACAAACAAGACAGAAATTTAAGAAACAAAAATGTAGAATAACGATTACAACAAATTCACAGTACAGTACATTTTGCACAGCTCTCTCCTCTCCGACAGCGAGTTTGACACGCATCGCCTCCTGTCAGTTACAGAGTCTGAATATGCGCGCAGGATTGCAGGCAGGTATTCTGCATAATTTTAATCATTTCCATGAAAATGTGGCGAGCGCTTTATTGTAACATGAGAACACAGTCATGTAATTGCAGAAAACTGGATGCGAGCTCTCAAATAGGCCTAACTTATACAAATGAACTGCCTGTCCTCTCACTCCGATATTGTTTGTGCGCAGACTGAGCGCAATCGCAATCTCTCCGTGCTTTTAAAGTAGAAATTATCTCTCTTTCTTTGCTCCTAGCTTCAAATTTGTCAAAAGTTATCAACCATTCAGAATAGATTCACGCCTGACCGATGAAAATGCTAATGGAAATTTTACTGGCTGTAAGTGAAATGCACCAGAAAGTCTTTCAACAATCAAAGGAACTTTAATTTCTTTACAATGTAAGTATGCTAGAAATGTTTCGGAATGGGATATTTGTATGATTTACATATAAATATTCTAGTTTTCCTAACTGCATCACTACATTGTACAGACATTACAGGTCAAAGCCATCTGATGTTCCATTTATCCAGTGCCGGCCCGTAGGGTTGTGAGACCCTAGGCAAGATAATGAAAATAGGCCCTACTAGTGTAAAAATTGTCATAGCTATTTGACAGGTAAAGAGAAAAATTCCAATAATTAAAAATGTGTAATAAGTGTAACACAGCATCCAACATATATATGTAAAAATATATTTAAAAAAAAAATTGAAGTGCAAGTGAGCTTGATAAATTAAAGTAAATAGATATACATTAAACACAAATAAATAAAAATAAAATATAAATGAATTATACACAAAAACTAAATAAAATAAACAGTATAAACAAAATAAACATCAGTGTTGAGTTCTGCACTCACTGATTATAACGTAACTTTGAGGTTTATTGGTTTTTACTGAAACTTCCATATTCTTCAGTTATATTGCGCATTTTCTCAAACCCAACTCCTTTTTACTACAATGAACATTACAGACTAAAATATTCAGTGACCTCTAAAAATAATCTATTCATAAATAATGTCACTACGGATCAGTTAGGAGTTTATTTCTGTATAAGCACAGACAGAGATTCACAATTCAGCAATGGCACCAGACTGTACATCATTGGTAAGTGCACTATTGCTAGTTGAGTCATTTAGTATAGCGATTATTTAGAGATTATTAACCGATTGTGACTTTATTCCTTACTTACAGAACCAGCTCCACCAATTGAGTGTCAGAATTATACAGTAGTGCAGTATATTCAGCAGAATCAGACGTCGGTGAAGTAAAATTAGCAGAATCAGATGTCATGGCAGACTCTTACCCTCATATCTGGCCTGATAAATGCTGTTTTGGTCGTTGTTGTCATAGGTGAGTTTTCATTAGTGTAAAAAATTAAGCAACTCAATGTTCTTTTGTTACTAGTTCTAAAGTGACATTTTCGAATTAGTAACCGAGGCTTGGGCTCAGCTGTTAAACTGTCAAATGCTTTTTTTATTTACACACTCGAACTGTTGTATAAACGCAATATCACACTTGTACCCGTGCGATATGGCTGTATATCAACATGCTATGATTACCTACGGCCTATGGCTGAATCACAGCCTTGCTGATATACAGATATGTCGCACTGCTACTTGTGTGATATTGCTCATGAAGATCCTCTAATAAATCTTAGAGTGTCACAAAAATTAATTAAACTACCAAAAAAATCAAATGAGATTTGCAAATAAAAAACATATACACAAATTTCTTTTTATGTCACAAACACAACTTTTCAACTTGGCATTCATTTGTGAATTGCATCCTGTACATTTGTAGATCATAGCACACATTTGTGGATCGCTCACTGTGCATTTGTGAATGGCTTTCAGTGCATTTGTGGATCGCTGCACGCATTTGTGGATTTTGAAACATTTCTAGCGTCAAGACGCTGATGATCCACAAATGCGTGGACTCCACCCACCGTCCACTCAACCCAATTAGATAACAGCCTCACTTCGCTGACCAATCATAGCACGTTCTCGCTATAACCAATCATGTTTTGCTTTACAATCAGGGCGGTCTCATCCTGAAATATCTTAATTCATCTGCATTTGCTCAGATAGGAAATATAACAGCCATAAAAATGAGTACAGTAAAAGATGTTGAAAATTGGATTTTGTTAGACCATTAGACCGTGTAGCAATCCAAGGAACAGTATTATATTTTCCATGCCTTTGAAAATGCCAGAGAAACAGCGCTTTAAATAACGGCTATGGGAACAACGCTATGGATACAAACACGTTATGGAAGCATCATGTTATTCAAGATGGAAAAAAAGTGTCAATAAGTAAACTGACTAATAAATAACTGGATTTAAAGGGATGGTTCACCCAAAATTGAAAATTCTGTCATTAATTATTCACCCTCATGTCATTCCACACCCATAAGTCCTTTGTTCATCTTTGAAACACAAATTAAGATATTTTTGATGAAATCTTCGAGCTCTTTGACCCTCCCATAGACAGCAAAGTTACTTCCACGATCAAGGTCCAGAAATCTAGCAAGGAAATCAGTAAAATAGTCCATGTGACATCAGTAGATCAACCGTAATTTTATGAAGCTACGAGAATACTTTTGGTGCGCAAAGAAAACAAAAATAATGACTTTATTCAACAATGCTTCTCCTCCTCATCCAGTCTGCTGTGTCACACCTCCATTTTGTAGAGTATCACGATGCATGCGCGCACTTCCACTTCGTATAAACAATGCATGTGCATGGCGCTGCTGCTTCACATAACTGATGTCCTGACTACTGATGTCCTTGCTACGTTTCTGGACCTTGATCATGGTAGTAACCTTTCTGTCTATGGGAGGGTCAAAGAGCTCTCGGATTTCGTCAAAAATATCTTAATTTGTGTTCCGAAAATGAACGAAGGTCTTAGGGGTTTGGAACGACATGAGGGTGAGTAATTAATGACAGAATTTTCATTTTTGGGTGAACTATCCCTTTAACCTCATGATTAACAGATTAAATTGCCGTCACACAGCAGCCAGCAGCGTATCCTAGTTTTTCAATCAAGCCGTTTAAATGATGAGCAGTCATGTGGATCTAATGATGTATTAAGTATTATAAATAATATTTGCAAACATTAATTGAAAGTATTACAAAGTTGCCATTGTTTGGGGAGGAAAATATATGTGGGTTCTTTTTTAAATGTGGTGCAGGTGTGTTGAATACAAATGCATATAGATGTAAGACGAGATATTTATTGGTTAAAACACTTGATCATGCAAACAATATATCATATGAATCAGACTTACTAGTTTTGATTGTAAAAGTTACTTAACAGCATCCAAAATAAATGCACAGCTTTTATTTACATCGACCGCTCACAAATCCCCAGAACACACCGCAGTGATGCTGAGGCTGCTACCCAGATGGACATTTGGGCCCATATTTGATATTATACATGTTATTTTGCCATATATTTGTCACTGCCAATTTGCTTTAACCCTTAAATGCATACCTCAGGTCTTTAGCGAGCCGGTACATCATTCTCTACCCTCTCCCTCCTTCATTTTTTAAAGTTAGACACCAACTTTCTTAGTATTCCTCAAACTATTCATTATAAACAATATAACTAGAAAAAAAATAGTAAAATATAAAAGAATGCCTGTTTTCTGATTCATTTTTTGTAAAAAAAAAAAAAAAAAAAAAGTGTATAGGGTCGCTAGAGACCCGAGGTATGTAAATGTATTATTATTTGTTTCTCGCAACTATATTTACATATCTGATGACTCAATACGTGCAATGCATTTTTTTTTCCTCAAGGTGGCACTGTTTGATACACAATAATGACGTGATGTTTCACTCATAATTACCGCAGGCATAAAACAAACGAATGTCGTCAGCAAAAATTGAACTGGTTTGAATGGCTTTACTGCAGAGCAATTACTATACCCAATGAAATATAAATGTCACTGCCATTTGATGCTGGATGTGGTGAAAAAGCTGCCAGTGATGAAAATTTTAAATATGAAGTCATTGAAAACAATCGTTTTGAGAATATGGCTGAGATCACGAATATGAGGCAGATGCTGAATGTACTGTGGAAATGCGCTCTGACAATGACACCGATGGTAAAATCATCTGCTCAAATTGAACCCTTTTAAATTTCAAAAGGTAACGAAATATGCTTTATTTTATTCTTCTTTAATTGTTCTTAAAATATCAAGAGAGTTTTTTTTTTTTTTTTTTTTGCTATTGCAGCAATTAGAGATACATCCGTGCTGGATATATACAGGATATATACAATGTCGTGGAAAAGTTCATTTATTTCAGTAATTCAACTCAAATTGTGAAACTTGTGTATTAAATAAATTCAATGCACACAGACTGAAGAAGTTTAAGTCTTTTGTTCTTTTACACCTGCAAACACCTGCAAAGGTTTCCTGAGCCTTCAAAATGGTCTCTCAGTTTGGTTCACTAGGCTACACAATCATGGGGAAGACTGCTGATCTAACAGTTGTCCAGAAGACAATCATTGACACCCTTCACAAGGAGGGTAAGCCACAAACATTCATTGCCAAAGAAGCTGGCTGTTTACAGAGTGCTGTACCCAAGCATGTTAACAGAAAGTTGAGTGGAAGGAAAAAGTGTGGAAGAAAAAGATGCACAACCAACTGAGAGAACTGCAGCCTTATGAGGATTGTCAAGCAAAATCGAATCAAGAATTTGGGTGAACTTCACAAAGAATGGACTGAGGCTGGGGTCAAGGCATCAAGAGCCACCACACACAGACGTGTCAAGGAATTTGGCTACAGTTGTCATATTCCTCTTGTTGAGCCACTCCTGAACCACAGACAATGTCAGAGGCATCTTACCTGGGCTAAGGAGAAGAAGAACTGGACTGTTGCCCAGTGGTCCAAAGTCCTCTTTTCAGATGAGAGCAAGTTTTGTATTTCATTTGGAAACCAAGGTCCTAGAGTCTGGAGGAAGGGTGGAGAAGCTCATAGCCCAAGTTGCTTGAAGTCCAGTGTTAAGTTTCCACAGTCTGTGATGATTTGGGGTGCAATGTCATCTGCTGGTGTTGGTCCATTGTGTTTTTTGAAAACCAAAGTCACTGCACCCGTTTACCAAGAAATTTTGGAGCACTTCATGCTTCCTTCTGCTGACCAGCTTTTTAAAGATGATGATGATTTCATTTTCCAGCAGGATTTGGCACCTGCCCACACTGCCAAAAGCACCAAAAGTTGGTTAAATGACCATGGTGTTGGTATGCATGACTGGCCAGCAAACTCACCAGACCTGAACCCCATAGAGAATCTATGGAGTATTGTCAAGAGGAAAATGAGAAACAAGAGACCAAAAAATGCAGATGAGCTGAAGGCCACTGTCAAAGAAACCTGGGCTTCCATACCACCTCAGCAGTGCCACAAACTGATCACCTCCATGCCACGCCGAATTGAGGCAGTAATTAAAGCAAAAGGAGCCCCTACCAAGTATTGAGTACATATACAGTAAATGAACATACTTTCCAGAAGGCCAACAATTCACTAAAAATGTTTATTTTATTGGTCTTATGAAGTATTCTAATTTGTTGAGATAGTGAATTGGTGGGTTTTTGTTAAATGTGAGCCAAAATCATCACAATTAAAAGAACCAAAGACTTAAACTACTTCAGTCTGTGCGCATTGAATTTATTTAATACACGAGTTTCACAATTTGAGTTGAATTACTGAAATAAATGAATTTTTCCACGACATTCTAATTTACTGAGATGCACCTGTAGGTCCGGGTCGCTAAAGACCCGAATATGTAATAATGATTGGCGAAACATTCATGCATTTAAGGGTTAAAAGGCGGAATAAGCCATTGCCATGTCTTATGCCATGTCTACTCTGCTCGCTGTTGCGCAGCACTGTACAGCCTGCAACTACAAATGGACGCATCAAAGCAAATGTGTGAATTGTTTGTCCTTCATCGTGTCGCGCTTTGTCCAGTGTAGACAGTATCGCTGAATATAATGATTTCTATTTCCTTTGGACACGTCACGAGAGTATTACTGATCTTGCTCGGATCTGTGAATGATCATAAATTGTGTATAATCCAAAGTGTTTCCTTATTCACTGATCCTGATGGAAATATAAATAAGCCTTCCACTCCAGCAATCTTTTGGAAATAGGATTTTTTTAACCACACAAACAGCACTTCAGCTCAATGTGAACGAAGTGTCCATAGAGTGCAGTTCCTACAGGGGTGCAAAATGAATCTGTTCCAGCCCTGATTGTAAGCAAAACGTGATTGGTTATAGCGAGAATGTGCTGTGATTGGTCAGCGAAATGAGGCTGTTATCTGATTGGCTTGAGTAGACGGTGGGTGGAGTCCACGCATTTGTGGATCGTCAGCGTCTTGTTTCAAAATTCACAAATGTGTGAAGCGATCCACAAATGTACAGGACGCGATTCACAAATGATTGCCAAGTTGCAAAATTGTTTTTGTGGCATAAAAAGATATCTGCGAATATGTTTTTTATTTGCAAATCTCATTTTATTTTTTTGTGAATTTAATTAATGTTTGTGAAACTTTAAGATTTATTTGTGGATCTCATTCTATTTATTTGTCAATATGTTTAATTTTTGTTAATATCTTTACATTTATTTGTGGATCATAATCTATTTGGAATTATGCAACAATCCTACCCCATAACACAAACACACACACACACACACACACACACATGTATACATGTACTGTATGTATGTATCATGGACACATTAAAAAAAAAAAAACTTTTGAAGTTATAAAACATAAACTTTAAAAGAATGAAAAGTTAAAGTTTTTTATATTACCTTTAACATAAATGATGTTAAAGGTAATATAAAAAAAAATAAAGAAATGAGCATGCACAATTAAATATAAAATATCAGCCGATAATAATAAACAATCATAAAAAATTGTTTATTACATTGTTTATTACATTTTTATTATTATAAATTATTACATTTATAATAATAAAAAAATCTGTAATATCGACCAATAACCAAACACGTTCTTAAGGCAATTTGTAACTTTTTTAGATTTTGGCAAATTGGTGGCTAATTCGTATGAATTTGTACGATCCTATTGATATCTTTTCATACAATTTGCTTATGTCGCTCTGATGGTTAGATTTAGGGGCAGACTTTTGTGCTTACATTTTTCGAAAAATCTTTTTTATTTATTTATTTTTGTATTCAATTAGTTTCTGTACAAATTACATCATACAAATTCATACAGAATGCCACCTTGTGAAATAGTTTCATTTTCTCATGAGATTGAGTTGATAACCGATATGATACCGATATATTGTGCAACCCCAATTAAAAATACAGTATCGGAGCTCCATCTATAAAAATATCAACATAATGCTGTAAGTGTTGTAACTGCATAACATTTTATTGTTTTATTCAATTCTCAGGATTATTGAAGGTTTGTGCTCGTGGAAAGAAAAGGCCTGCAGAACTCTCACAACAACTTCATAACACTGATCTAGAGCCAACACAAGTTATTCAACAGCATCTAGATCCAAACCAACCACAGGTACACTATCTATCTATCTATCTATCTATCTATCTATCTATCTATCTATCTATCTATCTATCTATCTATCTATCATAGTTGCTAAAACTCTTCTCTTCATTGCTCTTTCAGCATGCTGAAGAGGATTCTTCCATGCTGTGTACAAATATTCATCCTGGTCCAGTCAACAGCACTTATGTTGCTTAACAGCTGCCAAAACAATAACCAGAAATGTACAGCCGACCTCATACTGACTTCATAACATTTAATAACAAACTGAAACTCTTGCGGTTGTCCACTTTATGATGGATGTGCACTGTGGTTTGGTTTTCTTCAGAAAAAGTGTTGTCTGCACTTTAACCCAGTGAAGAGTTTTCCTTTTTGCCTTTTGTGTTGTACTATAAAAGTAAATCTTTAGATTTATGTTATGTAATATCTTCAGTCAGTCACTTATGAAGTGTATACGATTGGTAAAAAAAAAAATGGTCAGAGCAAACCTGACTTCCTGTGCTTGACGTGGTTGACATTTTGTGATGTTAATATTTGTGTGTGTACTTCTTACCATTTTCTTAAGTCTTTGATATGTTTTGATATAGTACGTATTATATATTTTAGAGAAAATGAAGGCTACTGCTAGTATTATTAACTTAAAGTGCTTATTAAATTAAAGTGTCATGAAATCCCCCTACATACTTCATGTATCACACATTTGCAGAAAGCTAAAAAAAAAAAAAAAAGTGATAATTTTGCAGAAAGGACCATGTGGAGATGTAGACAGCCACACAAATGACTAGATCTAAGATAAGCTATTTTTTTTTAATGTCATTACCAAAGACAGAAAGAACATGCCAAACTTACTTCCGTCAAGATTCTGCACTGCATGAAGTGAATGAGTGTATCCTTTTATAATGTCAATGCAGTACAATAGGCTGAAATATATGTAAGCATTTTAAATGTGTTTTATTCTCAGTTGACATTATGACAGATAAATGAGTGACAATCCAAACAGCTAATCAAATCACAGCACTGATAAGCCTTCTTGCCATCTGTCATTTTATCTGTTAAGCTCTACTGAAATGTTGGAGACATTTCAGACAGCTTTTTGGAAAATTCCTTTAACTACGGTAAAAAGGTGTTGTTTTGGCACATGTCTTTCAGATACCAGGGCCCGGTTGCATGAAAGCCCTTAAGCTAAGAAATCCCTTAATCAAGGTTAAGGGAACACTAAGTGAAACTTGGGTTGCAAGAAAAATCCTAAGGGTCAACTTAAGTAACCTTAAGGCTGTCATTAAGTATTCCCCTTAATTATCTAAGTGTTCCCTTAAGTGTTGCTACAAAGTCCTTAGTAACTATTTCACCTTGATAAATTTAAGGGATCAAAACAGCTCCCTTAAGTCATCTTAAACTCCGTATTTTTAAGATTTTTAAGCTCAAATGTAAGACTTAAGACATTTGTAAGACCTGCACAAATAAAATATCATATGAGCGTAGTAGGGCAATGACTATGGTAACATATTAAACTGTAAAATGACTGTAAAAAGCATGACTTACAGGTTTTCACAAAACAAAAAATGTTATATTCTTTTTAAAAGATCATCAATCGTGTGCGCTCAAAAAGAACCGAATGAGCCGGTTTAACCAACTGTCGAAGTTTGCCGAGGATTACCGAAGATTTTGATGAGAGAGTTGACGATACTGTGCAAGCCTGAGTACTGGAAATATGGAAATATGCTTATTATGACTGTTATTAATTTACATTTTATTAAACCTGCAAAAACCTTTCTGTCGAGTGATGTAAATAAATTTTACAATAATTTATTTTGCATGCATATTATATTTAAAGTTGCTTTACATGCAAGGAATGCTCATCCCATGTCCTTGAAATATGGCCTGCCGTATAGTCAGTTTATGAGACTTTTTCACATCTGTTCTAACAAGAATGATTTTGAAGCTAAAGCCCAGAATTTATATAGTGATTTCAGATCTCGGGGATATCCAATCAAGTGGCTCGATACTGCTTTAGATGAAATAAGATCTCTGCCAGAAGATACCAATTTGATCACTAAGTTTTCTTGTGTATTTAAATCTAATTTTAGTCCCTTGAGTCCGGAAATTAAAAAGGATATCAACAATCATTTGCATATCATACAGAGTGATTGTGATTTGTCAGGCCTGTTCACTGATCCACCTCTCTTTGTTCACTCCAGGCCTCCAAACCTACGAGATAAATTGGTGCATGCAGATACTTACATCCCCACACCTGGGACCCTCTCTGATGCCCATGGGAATTTTCCGTGTAAGGATTGTGTTGCCTGTTCTCATTACTTAAAAAAGCAAATCATTTACACATCCACAAACGGGTAAAATGTACAAAATTAAACAACTGATCACATGCAAAACAACACATATGATATACATTATTATGTGTTGTTGCCCTTTATTGTATGTTGGTAAAATGAAACGTGCATTGCGCACTAGAATTGTTGAACATATGAGTGCCATCAGGAGACAAGACCACTCTTCTCTGGTTTTTTGTCATTTTGAGTCTGCAAAACATTCGTCTGATTTCAAATTACTGGGTATTGAGAGAATTCTCCTGCATAGGAGAGGTGGTAACCGAGATAGAAATTTGTTACAAAGAGAGGCCTTTTGGATTTTTGAGTTGAAATCGTTAACACTGACTAGATTAAATGAAGAGATGGATCTTGCATGTTTTTTGTAAAAGGGAAATTGTCGGCATGACAATTATCCCTCATTGATTAAGATCAGCTGTTAACAATTTGCAGTTGTGCCTATATAAGTGGGTTGTTGCTTTTTTGTCTTATGAGCACTGAAGAAAGCATGGGCTGAAACGTTTGCTCTTTGGTCTGTTTTTAAGACACTTTGCACTTCTGTCACTTTTTAACTTTGCATATGAAAAATAAAAAAATAAAAAAAAAACGATATTTTTGATAGACCTTTTTTGGTCTGATTGAATTTCTTTAGTCTGCGGACAATTTCAGCTACTCATTGGATTAATATATATATATATATATATATATATATATATATATATATATATATATATATTTATTTTATTTTTTTTAAGAAAATGAGTTGTATCAATTATTAATTACAATTAATATTAACAATTATTATTAATCAATTATTACATTAAATAACAAAATAAATGTAATTTATGCCTTAATTGTTTAGATTTCTATAATTCATTATCTTCTTGTCGAGCCACCTGTTCACATTTACAACTCTGCGTGTTTGCAGCGTCAAAACATGGGTTAATTTTCACATTTGGTAATTGGTCATTTTCCGTAATTGGTCAGCAGGAGGTGCTTTAACTGCAGAAACAGCGGTTTCCTTGGTAACGACTGCACACAAAGCAGTGCAGAAACGAGCAGCGCTCATTTATTTGTTCGTGTTTCAGTTTGTCAGGTTTGTATTTCATTATGTTCTGTTTATTGTCAGAGATATACATATCTGTTTATTGTGAGATGTAGTAACTATAGCAACCGTGGCGCCCATTGCCGTATGTTGCCAGAAACTACCGTGAAACGCTTAGTATAAACACTTAGGTAAGGGTGACAGTTAAGACATTTGTTGCAATGCTCTTAAAGAAATCCCTTACCTCAGGGAATTATTTTCCCCTTAGGGATACCCCTAAGTCAAATTACTTAAGGACTTTCATGCAACTGGGCCCAGGTATTCACAGTGGCTATAATGGAGTTTCGTTCCATCTCAGAAATCAGTCAATAATCTCTAAAAGTGATAATGATTTTGTTTATGTTAAATTTTCACTATATTTTCTCCATTAAATACAAAGACTGTACGAATAAAGCTTGTGTGTTTAAGCACTTTTATTTGAAAAACAAATCATGCTGAATGGACTACAGTGTGAATGTCTGCTTCCAACAGCTCTGTGCTCGAAGTAATAAATAATGTGACATTCAGTCAAAGTTAACCTTATTTTAAGAAACACTGAAAGAAAAAAAAAACTATCATAAGTAGGTTCAGACAACATAAAGTTACAAGTTCATGGGCATGCCGTACTTGTCGTACAATACATCAGTCATTTTTACTATCATTTCATGGTATTGTTATATTAATAAGTTGGTTTACTGGTCTCCCAGCCTTGTCAAGCTGATGTTTTGTTCTGGTTTTAGAGTCGTTTTGGTCATTTTGGCAGGTCGACCTAGGAGACCAGTTTGAACCAGCAAAGACCAGCAGCCCATCTTGGGCTATTAAGGATATTAAATACAACATAAATATGCTATATTTATTTATTTATTGTTGTTGTTGTTGATTAAGTTAGCACAAGCTAGCAATTCATCAGTATTTCTGGATTGTAACATAACTGTTAATAACCAGGGTTTATTAATTTATATACCTGCAGTACTCTATCTCTGTCACAAGGAAACTAGCTTGCGTCTGCTTCAACTTTGACATGCTGCTAAGCTCTTTTCCACGTCTAATTACACAATTCAACATTGCACAGTTTTGTGTTTGTTTTTAGACAATGTCATGAGTACATCATTGATAGCTCCACCAGTCCATTTTATTCAGCAATTGTCAGGCTATATTTTGGCTCTGATAGATAGACAGACAGACAGAGACTAGGCTATATGTGGTGACCTTTTTGTCATAAACTGTATTTCTAGTTAAATTATCAATGATTGCATACTATATATACGAGCTAAAGCTCAGGGATGGTACTGGAAGGTTGTTGGTTTGAGTCCTGCAAGGAGACAAAGTCAAAAGCCATCATTATTTTGCTGTTAACTGAGGCACAACCTGAGGTTTATCCATGGGTGTAACGTTTGATAGAATCAGTGTATGCTAAATAACTATTAATGTCCAGAAAAGTATAGATATAGTGATTTACATTTAAGAATAAGACAAAATTTAAAACAATCTAACAATTTTTTTTTTCCTTTTCCAGTTTTTTAAACTTTCTTTTTGCCAACAATCCAAAGCACTCACCTGATCTCTTAAGTAATATTACACTCAGTAAGATATGTAAGTATACAAACAGAAGAATTTATTGTTTTCTGTTACTGATATAATAACAGGGCTGTGTACATTAAAAAAAAAAATAAAAAAAAATAACCACAACTACGCGCCTGTACGTGATATGACGCACAGTTCTGTCTAGGAGCTCTAAATGATGTTTGAGGTAATTGTATCATAAGTTAAACTGCTGAACAATATGGTTCTTGCTTTAGTTTGGCTTCGTTTATGGTTGTGGCATTTGGATGGTATGTATTTAAATATTTTATATGCATTCAGTTCTTGCAACATAGAGAAAAATGATGATTTGTAGGAATCACGTTAACCAGCAGTTTTTTATAATAGAAGAATGTTTCAGTTTTTTCAATTCAAATCAGTCTAAATTGGTACTCTGCTATTTATTTAGGTAAAAAGTGGAATAAAGAAAGTAAAAGTGTAATGTTCATGTATGAATGTGTTTCAGGAGTGTTTGGTCTTGGTGAAATGAAGACTTTTTCAGTGATGGAGGGCGATTTAGTCACTCTACACACTGACACCGTCTTGATAACATCCATGACTCATGTAATAAGTTAGCTAAAGTTTAGCTAAGGCAATATATCATAGGCATACAGGCTAACCTAATGGAGAAACGACAGCTGAATACAGTAAAATTAATAACTTCATCAGAATCGTCACATTAATATGCAAATCAGGAGTTAAGTATATAAAATGCGCTAATTTGCATACATTTGACACATGAAATTGCTGATGAACAGGATAAACAAAATAACTAAATATTAAAATAAATGAGAAGTGCCCTTTTTTCCCTCTTGAGCCCCTGCCCCTCAAAATGTCTGTGCACGTCCCTGGATTTTAGTATTGTTTTGTGTTGACTCAAAGCTTTTCTCACAGTAAACTTTGACTGAGAATATTAATCTGAAAATTTGTACTCGGTTTTGATTTCATTTACTCTGATTTCTCTTCATCTTCTGATATTTTCCAGCTCTTCTTCCTGTTCCTGTCATCATCAGAAACACTTCACAATGTTCTTCGTCATCTAAATGTTCACTGCTGTGTTCAGTGCTGAATGTGAATCATGTGACTCTCTCCTGATACAAGGAAACAGTTTAATCTCCAGAATCAGTGTGTCTGATCTCAGTATCAGTCTCTCTTTACCTCTGGAGGTGGAACATCAGGTGTGCTCAACAATCCCATCAGCAACCAGACCAAACATCTGAACATCAGTCAACTCTGTCAGCCATGTGCAGGCTATTAGTGATGATATTAGTGATTATACTCTGAGCTGATCTTCTTTCAGCTGCATGGTGTTTTTATTAAAAAAACAAACAAACCTGTAGTTTGGTTTTTTGTTAGTTTTTACCCTTTTTGACAATCTGTATTTATTCAATATTTCATTATTTTCTTTATTATTCATCTTATCATTTATCTTATTTACCAATTGATGATTTATTTCATTTAATAATTCTAAATTGTTATTTTGTAATTTAGATTTAGTCGCCATTCAGACTGTTACTCTTGTGTTTGGTCTGATCAGTGTTGTTCTGGTCATTGGGGTGATTGGTGAGTTGGATTCTGAATTATTAATATTAAATGTAGCAAGACCCCATATGTAAAACGTGATCAGGATTTTGTAAAAATATCATAATGCTTTTTCCCATAAGTACATAAAGAGTTTATATATATATATATATATATATATATATATATATATATATATATATATATATATACAATGCATTAGGCCTATTAAGGGTTTTGCTGATAAAAGTGAGAAAAACCCACACAAACCTGAAGATACAAACCTACAGCAGCTTCTTATAGGTGTCAAACAGCCTGTAGACTCAACACAAACATTGATACATTATGTGCAAGTGGGATTAATATGAGTTATTCATTTTCAAAATGGAATAAAAATGAAAATACATTTTTATTAGAAAAAAACAAAACAAACAAAACCAAAAATAAAAAACCAAATCACTTGTGATTACTATTTACAGCTTACTTTTTTGTGTATATATATATATATATATATATATATATATATATATATATATATATATATACTACATAAATATATAATTCTAAATAGTAATAATGCCAAAATGTGGTTATATATTTACTTTATTTAGTCTGATTCAATTCTGCTGATTACAAGCAGCTGAATAATAATGTGTGAATACAGTGCATTGTATACATTTATATTTGTACACAATTTTATACTAATTAGTTAAAAGTCAAGGTGCAATACCAAAGAAGACCACTTGGAGACACTAAGAGACCACTTTATCTATAAAACAGGCCTCTTCAACTCCAAACAACAACAATCCCAACGAACATTAATTTAGGCTACAGTGTTACATATTTTCCCAATTCGTCTTGAAACACAATCAGCAAAACGTGAAACTCATCTACCAAATCCATAAACAAAGTCTGCAAAATTGCAGGCACAGTTCCTCCTTTATATTTGATATCACACTTTCTGCAAAACTGTACATTACTGTAAGCACAAAATTTAAAATTAAATTATTTTTAGTCCCTTTGGAAAGCAATGCCAAGCTGATGAAAACAAATACTGCGTGATAAAAAAAAACAAAAACAACAACAAGCGTGATTCGAGAAACCAAAATTTAAAAACGCAAGTAAAAAATATGTTGCACAAAATAAAATAAAAAAATAATAAAAAAATACCTTTTCAGAATAGCAAACAATGTTCATGGATAGGGTTGGGTATCGTTTGAATTTTATCAAATCCGATTCCGATTCTGCTTATCGATTCCTAATTCCGATTCCAATAAGATAAACAATTCCATTAAAAAAAAATTGTCAAACATTTAGAGGTCAAACATATTTATTTTGTTTTTTGCCAATGGTTTTACCAAAGAATACCACAGAAAAAAACATCTAGACTAATATAAATTTCAAACATTAAATTGTTAAAGACAAGTAAACAGTAAGTAACAAAATGGAAACAAACAAATCAGTGAGCAATAGCATAAAATAATAAAACTGAACAAATTTCAGGTACATAGTTTTCTTTTCTTAAAAAAATAGATTAATCCTCGTTAAAATTAAAATATTCTGTCAAGATCAGTTAATGATTTTCGTTTGTTCTTTGACTAACATTATTAATAGGCAGCGCGTTTATTAGGCGTCAGTCTCTTTAACACCGAACATACGCTAAACACATCTAAAAAAGTGTGTTTTCTTTCTCATCTGTTTACGTTCACTTAAGACAAAAAAGTCTGTGTTTATGATGATATACTGACGTATTTTGTGCATACTAGTTGATAAATGTGAAAGATAAGTCAGTTCTGGCCCGGAACAACCTTTTCTGCAGTGGAATCACACGGACCGGTTCGAAAACGGACACAGGTCGGGAACCCGCATCGGGACCACTGTCAAAGCCGCTGTTCTCTGTGTTTGCGCTTCAGATGTGTGCGCTGCACGTAAACAGTGCGCAAGTTCTTTCCCTTCCTATGCTTAAATAGTTTAAAGTCACATTAAAATGCAAACGCAAGAATCGTTAAGCGTAATCGAAACGCACGTGTCTTATCGAATACCCGGTTCTTGGAAATTTGGAACCGGTTCTAAAATGGAACCGGTTCTCGATACCCAACCCTACTCACGGATGGAAAAATAATAAGCGTAAATCAAAAATTTCATAACGCATTTAAAAAAAATAACAAGCATGAATCAAAACTTTAAACACATTGAAAATCATATTGCACAAAGCCCACAGCTTTGTCACTCTTTATCAAAGAGGTACACAGAACAGAAGTGTTAACACTCCACAGGGATTGAGACCTAAGTAAAGAGATTGTCTTAATCAAGTATGTTGAAACATTTATTCTGTGAGTAGTGCAAAAACATTTTCATACAGCTAGCATGAGCACTCCCTCTACAGGTGTGCTTCGAAAAGTTCATGCCCACTCTGCTAAAAACAATGTATTAAAGGGATAGTTCATCCAGAAATGAAAATTAGCCCATTATTTACTCATTGTCCAACGTCATCCGCCGGAACAGAGTTCTATTGTGAACGCGCGTATGACAGTTAGCGGAAGTTACAGAAAAGTGTTTCTAACGTTTTAAATATGGATGTTCGTTTTACAAAAACGTATCGATTCGACTACAGGAGGCCTTTATTCACCACCCAGAGCCGTTTGAGGCACATTTTTATTATGGATGGATGCACTTTATTGGACTTATTTTGGACTGTTGAACAAAAACACCCACCCACTGCCATTATAAAGTTTTTAAGAGCTAGGACACTTTTTAATATAACTCTGAATCATCTGAAAGAAGAAAGTCATATACACCTAGGATGCCTTGAGAGTGAGTAAACCATGGGCTAATTTTCATTTTTGGGTAAACTATCCCTTTAAATTACATACAAATTTTATAAAATGAATAACACCATGAAAAGACCAGTAAAACTGGTGACTGGACACCACTTCTCTGTCACATATACATTCAATAAAAAAAATAAATAAATAAATGAGTAGAGATAATACTGAGATAAATATTGAACAATGCGTGTGTTGATACCTGAGCATTGCAGACAAAAATCAAGATTCATCATGAGACTCATGATCACAACAGCAATGCACCCATTATGTTAATTTTTTACAGAAAATATCTACTGTAAAAACTGATTAACTGTAAGTTAATTATAATTATAAATGGCTTAGTATCAAGATAGAAATTCTACAGTAAAATATGCAAATTACCATAACATTTACAGTATCTACAATGTTTGAAATCGAGTAAAACATTTTGAATATGATAGGCAATTCATTTTATTTAAATTTCTTATGGCGCGATGATGTTTTCATGCTCTATATAAAACAATAAAAGTAATATGAGTGTATACTGTAACATGATCAATGCTACGAGGCTAAGTATGTTTAGAACATGTTTATTATTAATAGCCTACTCTGTTCAAAAATAGATTTTAATAACATGCTAAACAATAATAATTAGTTTCTCAGATATAAAATGTCTTTTTTAATGATAGTACAAAGCATGCGTAAGTCTATGGCTACAAAACCTACAGATGCCCCTGATATTAACATGCTCACAGTTTTTATTTATTTATTTTTTTTGGTTATTTGTGTTTTATTGAATCAGATACCTGCACCACAGATGAATCCTGATGTCTCTTCAAACTGTTTTCCTCTGAGAGCGCTGTACCAACATCAGATGCTCAACTACACTGATATTCTATGGTAAAACAAGCTCCTTGACTACTGATTATGTTTTTTTTCTTCTTGAATCCATGGAAAGAAGCAGAAACACTTAAATAACACGTAAATATCAGGTATGATTTACTTGTTTCACTTGCTGAACAGAATCTGTTGCAGAAATGACTCAAAGTCTGTTCACATCTCTGTGGTTAGATCAGTGTGCACAATGTGTCTTTGACCTTCATTATGTATGTTTTGATTATACTGTGTTGTAAATAAAATACAAATAATTAAAAAAAAAAAAAAAACCTTTTTTTCAATCTCCTCACATTCTCTCTTACCTGCCTCAAAGTCACAGTCACACTGATGGGCCATTAGGGGGCCATTAGGGGAGGGCCCTTTGTCTCTCAGGTGAGCATCACTTAATATTCAAGGCCATTGCCACTCCCTCGCATATTGGCTTTCAATCACAAAACATGTCTTTAAAAATTTAAATCAATATATTGTATTGAATGAGTAAGCAGAATGATTTTCACATAATTCTGAAGTAAATATTCTAGCCTACAAGACTGATTACTCAAAAGTCTTATTCAGAACTATTTAGTGTGGGTTTTATGGCCTTATTTCAGCTACATTTTTTTTCCCAAAACTTACTAACCACGCATAATATTTTTTTTCTAAAAAATGCAAACATGTACATCCATCAGGGTCACATATTATTGTAGCACAGTTTGTGCTGAATACAAAAAAAAAAAAAAAATACATGTTGGTCAATAGAATGTTATAAGTATCTGAAATAAGCACAAATATCAGGGCATGTCAAAACATCTCAAGGCCCCCAAAATCACCTCAGACCCCAGAGGGTTAAATGTTACCACCCCAGTGACAGCTTTTGCACTGAACAGAAGCTTAAATTCCACAGAAGTTTATTTAGTTTCTTACTCTTCACGTCACAAAAATAGCTGAAAGGTTCAAAGGAAGATATTTTGAAGAAAGTTTGTAACCAGGCTGTTTTGGGGCACCATCGACTTACATAGTAGGGGAAAAATACTATGGAAGTCAATGGTGCCCCAGAACTGTTCTGTTTCCCACATTCTTCAGAATATCTTCCTTTGTGTTCAGCAGAACAAAGACATTCATACAGGTTTGGAACTACTTGAGGGTGAGTAAATGATGACAGAATTTTCAGTTTTGGGTGAACTATCCCTTTAATGTGTTGATGCCACTCTTTGACATTATAATAAAAACGGACCTGAGAAAAAGAGCCAAAGCGCTCTAAGGGCAATGGGAGAATCCTGCACTTGAGAGCCGCACACGTGCTTGGTCCTCGGCGTGACGCTCTCCCCTCTGAAAGCAACCATCGAACATCCGCCGCGCCGCCCGCCTCGGCGCCCCCCTGTAGTGGGGGGGAGGTCGAACGCGGGTAGGGGTTGGTCGGGTGCGTCGCTCTGGGTGTGAGTATAAGGTAAGAAAGTAACAGCGTCCGAGGGCCTGGGCCGGGTGCGACTTTGAAAACGAAACACGGACGTGAGACATGTATGAATGTCGGAGCAGAACTCCTGTCGGACAACATCTCCAGGACTCTACGCTCCATCTGACTAGTAAGCCCATTCACAAATAACTGCTATGATGACTTTTGTTCTACCCACTTAAATGATAGAAATACTTGTGCTGTCCAATCTATAAAAACTGTGTCTGTTCCCCGAACAGTGAAGCCAAAATATAAATATAAATTTAATGCAGGATCTAGAAATAATCTAATCGTGATTAAACCAGAAAAATGCAAAACAAATAAACAAAAGCAATTTTTAAAGCTTGGGCTCCTAAACATTAGATCACTCGCACCCAAAGCTGTTATTGTAAATGAAATGATCACAGATAATAGTTTTGATGTGCTCTGCTTGACTGAAACCTGGCTCAAACCAAATGATTATATTGGTCTAAATGAGTCTACTCCACCAAGCTACTGTTATAAGCATGAGCCCCGTCAGACTGGCCGTGGAGGCGGTGTTGCAACAATATATAGTGATATTCTCAATGTTACCCAGAAAACAGGATACAGGTTTAACTCATTTGAATTGCTTCTGCTTAATGTTACACTGTCAGATATGCAAAAGAAATCTCTCCTGTCTCTTGCTCTGGCTACTGTGTATAGACCGCCTGGGCCGTATACAGATTTCTTAAAAGAATTTGCAGATTTCCTCTCAGACCTATTGGTTACTGTTGATAAAGCGCTAGTTGTCGGAGATTTTAACATTCACGTCGATAATACAAATGATGTGTTAGGACTTGCGTTTACTGACCTAATAAATTCTTTTGGAGTCAAGCAAAACGTCACTGGGCCCACTCATCGTTTTAATCATACGCTAGATTTAATTATATCACATGGAATTGATCTTACTGACATAGATATCGTACCTCAAAGTGATGATGTTACTGACCATTTCCTAGTATCGTGCATGCTGAGTATTACTGATATTAACTATATGGCTCCGCGTTATCGTCCAGGAAGAACTATTGTTCCAACCACTAAAGATAGATTCAAAAATAACCTGCCTGATTTATCTCAACTGCTCTGTGTACCCATAAATACACATGAACTAGATGAAATGACTAGCAACATGGGCACTATCTTCTCTAATACATTAGAAGTTGTTGCGCCCATCAAATTGAAAAAGGTTAGAGAAAAACGTACTGCGCCATGGTACAACAGTAATACCCATTCTCTCAAGAAAGAAACTCGTAAACTTGAGCGCAAATGGAGAAAAACTAACTTGGAAGTTTTTAGAATTGCATGGAAAAACAGTATGTCCAACTATAGACAGGCTTTAAAAGCTTCCAGGGCAGAGCATATCCGCAAACTCATAGAAAATAACCAAAACAATCCAAGGTTTTTATTTAGCACAGTGGCTAGATTAACAAATAAACAGACGCCACCCGATCTAAATATTCCCTCACAATTTAATAGTAATGACTTTATGAATTTCTTCACTGATAAGATAGATAACATCAGAAATACAATAACAAATGTAGATTCTGCAGCGTCTAGTACTTCAGCTCCATTCATTGCACCCAAAGAAAAACTGCAGTGCTTTACAACTATAGGACAGGAAGAGCTAAATAAACTTATCAATGCATCTAAACCAACAACATGCCTATTAGATCCTGTACCCACTAAATTACTGAAAGAGTTGTTACCTGTAGCAGAAGAACCGCTTCTCAATATTATTAACTCATCGATATTTTTAGGTCACGTTCCAAAATCATTCAAGCTGGCGGTTATTAAGCCTCTTATTAAAAAACCACAACTAGATCCTAATGAACTAGCAAATTACAGACCCATTTCTAATCTTCCGTTTATGTCTAAAATTTTAGAAAAAGTTGTATCTGCTCAGTTGTGCTCTTTTTTGCAAAAAAATGATCTCTATGAAGAATTTCAGTCAGGTTTCAGGCCCCACCATAGTACAGAAACTGCACTTGTTAAAATTACAAATGACTTGCTTCTTGCGTCAGACCAAGGCTGCATCTCATTGCTAGTTTCACTTGATCTTAGTGCTGCGTTCGACACTATAGATCATGACATACTCATAGATCGATTACAAAATTATACGGGTATTCAAGGGCAGGCTTTAAGATGGTTTAGATCCTACCTGTCTGATCGCTTCCACTTTGTTTATTTAAACAGGGAGTCATCTCAATTATCACCGGTAAAATATGGAGTACCACAAGGATCTGTCCTAGGTCCTCTGCTATTTTCAATATATATGTTGCCCCTTGGTAATATTATTAGAAAATACGGGATTAGTTTCCATTGTTATGCTGATGATACTCAACTATATATCTCAACAAGACCAGATGAAACTTCTAAATTATCTAAGCTAACAGAGTGTGTTAAAAATGTAAAAGATTGGATGACCAGTAATTTTCTCCTATTAAATTCAGATAAGACAGAAATATTACTTATTGGACCAAAAAACAGTACACAGAATCTCTTGGATTATAATTTGCAACTAGACAGATGTACTGTTACTTCCTCTACAGTCAAAAATCTGGGTGTTATATTAGACAGCAACTTGTCTTTTGAAAATCATATTTCCCATGTTACAAAAACAGCATTCTTCCATCTTAGAAACATTGCCAAGCTACGAAACATGTTACCTGTTTCTGATGCAGAAAAGCTAGTTCATGCATTCATGACCTCTAGACTGGACTATTGTAATGCACTGCTAGCTGGTTGTCCTGCATCTTCAATAAACAAGCTGCAGGTAGTCCAAAATGCAGCAGCTAGAGTCCTTACTAGGTCAAGAAAATATGATCATATTACCCCAATTTTACAGTCTCTGCACTGGCTACCTATTAAGTTCCGCATCAGTTACAAAATATTATTACTTACCTATAAGGCCCTTAATGATTTAGCTCCTGTCTACTTAACTAGTCTTCTACCACGCTACAATCCATCACGCTCCCTAAGGTCGCAAAACTCTGGACTTTTGGTAGTACCTAGGATAGCAAAGTCAACTAAAGGAGGTAGATCCTTTTCACATTTGGCTCCCAAACTCTGGAATAGCCTTCCTGATAATGTTCGGGGTTCAGACACACTCTCTCTGTTTAAATCTAGATTAAAGACACATCTCTTTAGCCAAGCATTCACATAATGCATCTCATAATCTTGTACTGCAGTTATATCTGATCAAACACACATTATTGTTCTTTAGCTTGGATTGAACAAATAATTGTTGCTTGGTTGGAACAGCAGCTACGCTAATTATGTCTCTATTTTGTTTCTCTGTTTCTACCACGGGATTAACATTAACATCCCGTGGTAACTAGGATTTACACAAGCTTCAGTCTGGATCCAGAACACCTGAGAAGAGATGATGCCAACCCCTCAGAGGACCTCAGATGAAGCATACCCTCAGACAACATACAGAACTACCAAATTTCGCCATAAGTTAAATATATTAAGTTTCTACAATATATAAATATATTGTAGAAACTTAATTTCCTGTAAAGCTGCTTTGCAACGATTTGTATTGTGAAAAGCGCTATACAAATAAACTTGAATTGAATTGAATTGAATTGAATAAAAGCATTTGAATATGTAGTTGCATTTTATTATTATTATTTTTTTTCTTGATGAATATTTCATGCTCAGTTATTAATTAGCTAATTACTTTAGAATAGTTTGCCTTAAATGAAGTGTTTTGCACCATACAAATAAGAAACCACAAAACTCTCACCTACATCAAGGCAGGATGTGCTAACAAGATTAGCCTAACACTTACTTTTGGTCTTTGATTGAGACACAGCTCTCACATTTTTTTTTCAACTGAAAATAAAAAAAGTGTTTTAAATTGTTTTGTCCACTGAGAGTATTTTGCTGATTGTGTGTATTAATTGGACTATAATTTGTTCTTGCATACATTTTTAAATGCTCTGATTTCTGTTGTTTATATTGGTCAATTTTGACATAATAATTGTTTTAAAGAAGAAGAAGAAGAAGAAGAAGAAGAATGAGCTTTATTGGCCAGGTATGCTTACACATACGAGGAATTTGTTTTTGTGACAGAAGCTCTACAGTGCAACAGAAAGACAGCAACAGGACAGGACACAGATAATAAAAGAATAATATACAAATAGGCAATGTACAAATAGCAAAAACACAATATATAATATAGACAATTATGGTGTACAGGTCTAATATGTGCAAATCTGAAATGAAAAAAATAAGTATGTGTGTTGAATAAATAATTTATAATAGTGTTGTGTGTTCCACTTTTAATGTCAAGTGTTCATGAGATGGATTGCCTGAGGCAAGAAACTGTTCCTGTGTCTGGTCGTTCTGGTGCTCAGAGCTCTGTAGCGTCGACCAGACGGTAACAGTTCAAAGAGGGAGTGTGCTGGATGTGAGGGGTCCAGAGTGATTTTGCCAGCCCTTTTGCTCACTCTGGATGAGTACAGTTCTTGGAGAGTGGGGAGGGTTGTACCAATGATTCGCTCAGCAGTCCGGACTACCCTCTGTAGTCTTCTGAGCTCAGATTTGGTAGCTGAGCTGAACCAGACAGTTATTGAAGTGCAGAGGACGGATTCAATGATGGCGGAGTAGAACTGTTTCAGCAGCTCCTGTGGCAGGTTGAACTTCCTCAGCTGGCGAAGGAAGTACAACCTCTGCTGGGCCTTTTTCACAATGGAGTCTATGTGATTGTCCCACTTCAGGTCCTGGGAGATGGTGGTGCCCAGGAACCTGAATGACTCCACTGCAGTCACAGTGCTGTTCATGATGGTGAGTGGGGGGAGAGCAGGGGGCTTTCTCCTGAAGTCCACGATCATCTCCACAGTTTTGAGTGTGTTGAGCTCCAGGTTGTTAAGACTGCACCAGACAGCCAGCTCCTTAACCTCCTGTCTGTAGGCAGACTTGTCACCGTCCTGGATGAGGCCGATCAGTGTGGTGTCATCTGCAAACTTCAGGAGCTTGACAGAGGGGTCTTTAGAGGTGCAGTCGTTAGTGTACAGGGAGAAGAGCAGTGGGGAGAGAACACAGCCCTGAGGAGCTCCAGTGCTGATGGTGCGGGTGCTGGATGTGTATTTTCCCAGCCTCACTAGCTGCTGCCTGTCTGTCAGGAAGTTGTTGATCCATTGACAGACGGAGGTGGGGACGGAGAGCTGGGTTAGTTTGTTCTGAAGGGTGTCCGGGATGATGGTGTTAAAAGCGGAGCTGAAGTCTACGAACAGGATCCTCACATAAGTCCCTGGTCTGTCCAGATGCTGCAGGATGAAGTGCAGTCCCATGTTGACTGCATCATCCACAGACCTGTTTGCTCTGTAGGCAAACTGCAGGGGTTCCAGTAAGGGTCCAGTGGAGGCCTTCAGATAAGCCAAAACCAGTCTTTCAAATGACTTCATGACCACAGATGTTAGAGCCACAGGTCTGTAGTCATTAAGTCCAGTAATTTTGGGTTTCTTTGGGACGGGGATGATGGTGGAGCGTTTGAAGCATGAGGGGACTTCGCACAGCTCCAGAGATCTGTTGAAGATCTGTGTGAAGATGGGGGCCAGCTGGTCAGCACAGATTTTTAGGCAGGCTGGTGACACACCGTCTGGGCCTGGTGCTTTCCTTCTTTTGTTCTTCCTGAAGACCTGGCGCACCTCATCTTCGCTGATCTGAATTGCAGGTGTGGGGGAGAGGGGGGTTGCTGGAGGTGTGAACGGTTGTGTGGAGAGGTGTTCAGGGCGGGTGTGGGGTGTTTTTTCAAACCTGCAATAGAACTCGTTCAGACCGTCTGCTAGGTGTTGATTCTCCAGAGTGCTGGGGGATGGTGACTTGTAATTGGTGATTTCTTTCATACCTTTCCACACTGAAGCAGAATCACTGGAAGAGAATTTTTCCCTTAGCTTGCCGGAATAATTCCTCTTTGCCACTCTGATCTCCTTTTCCAGTGGGTATTTGGCCTGTTTATACAAGACTTTATCCCCCTTTCTGTAAGCATCTTCTTTGGCCTGACGGAGCTGTCTGAGTTTTGCAGTGAACCATGGTTTGTCGTTGTTGTAAGTTAGATGAGTCTTGGTAGGAATGCACATATCCTCACAGAAACTGATGTAAGATGTTACAGTCTCTGTGAGCTCATCCAGATCATTTGCGGCAGCTTCAAAAACAGTCCAATCAGTAAGGTCGAAACAGGCTTGTAAAACCCACTCTGTTTCATTAGTCCATCTTTTAACAGTTCTTAATACAGGTTTTCCAGATTTGAGTTTCTGCCTGTAGGTCGGTATAAGATGAACTAAACAGTGATCAGAGAGTCCTAAAGCTGCCCGTGGGACAGAGTGATATGCGTCCTTTATCGCTGTGTAACAGTGATCCAATATATTACTGTCTCTGGTGGGACATGTAACATGCTGTCTGTATTTTGGCAGTTCACGGGAGAGATTTGCTTTATTAAAGTCCCCGAGAATGATTAAAACAGAGTCCGGGTGTTGTTGCTCAGTCTCTGTGATCATATCAGCGAGTTTCTGTAAAGCGGAGCTCACGTGCGCTTGCGGAGGAATGTAAACACTCACCAGAATGAACGAGTGAATCTCCCGTGGCGAGTAGAAAGGCTTGCAGTTAATGAAGAGCGTTTCTAGATCTGAACAGCACATCTTCTTTAACACAGTTACATCTGTACACCACCTCTCATTGATGTAAAAGCACGTCCCTCCGCCGCGTGATTTCCCCGTTGGTTCTGCCTCACGATCCGCTCTAAACAGCTGAAAGCTCGGAAGATGTAACGCGCTGTCCGGAATGGCGTCGTTCAGCCAGGTTTCCGTGAAACACAGAGCAGCAGAGTTTGAAAAGTCCCTGTTTGTCCGGGAGAGCAGAAGGAGTTCGTCCGTTTTGTTGGGTAGAGAGCGGAGATTCGCCAGATGGATGCTAGGGAACGCTGTTCAAGCTTCACGAGCGCGCCGGCTCGCTTCCCCAGTCTGCGCGTCCTGAAGCGTTTGACCAAAGCTACAGCTCCGCCAACAACAATGTCCAGCAAAACGTCCGAATAATCAAAAACCGGTAAAAGATTCTGTGGTGTGTTCTGCCGAATGTTCAGCAGATCATCCCTAGTAAAACTGATGGTGTTAGAGAAACAAAAAACAGGAAAAACGAACAAAAACAGTACAAACACTGAAGAGCAAAGCACAGTAGCTGCCATCTGCGGCGCCATCTTATTAAGCGTAGGTAGTCAACGACTCTCTTAAAGTCACTCTTGACCAACTTATAAAGTAAATTTAAGGATTTCATTTTTCAGAGACCAATTTAATGTGACCACATCAAATCTTTCACGTCCTTCCTTGTGTTTAGTTCCTTTTTTGGCTGCTTTGGTTATTACTGGTGGTGTAGAATGTGGCCATCTAGTGGTCTTAATAACGTATATAGACTGGCATCATCTTTGTTTTTAAATCTAAGTTAAAAACTTTTCGATTTGATAAAGCATTTAATGCTTGAAGCATATTCTATTGTATATTACTGTTTTCATTTTTGTTGAAGCACTTTCTTTTATGGTACTTTATTACAACTTTAAATTGTTTTTGTTTTATTAGTTTTTTTTTTTCCTTCTTGTTTGTTGTTTTAGATATTGTAAAGCACATTGGTCAATGTGGGTTGTTTTTAATTGTGCTATTAATTATTATAAAAAATTAGTATTAGTAATTATTTAGTTGTATTTAATTATTAGTAGGCTATTTGATTACATTTAATATATTAATGTAAACGACTGCACCGTTGGTTTGTAAAAGTGTCATTTATTATACGTTTGGATTGAGTTTTCAGTGTATTTACACCATTTTGACCATCAGATGCCACCAGCATATGGAGTTTCAAGCGATTCGAAACAGTGAATCATTTTGCGAAGCATTTGATTCAGTAGATTCAGATTATCGAAAAGCTTCATTTCTCTCCTTTCCTTTACCCAAACCTCTTCATCTCGGGTGTTCATCATCACATCATTTACGATAGCCTGCGCTGATGTTTGGTCGCAAATTAAGTAAAACGGAGTTAGCTAAAATATTATCAAAATAATTGATTGTAAGTATGCAGTTCAGTAATTAAGTCTGAAACTTAATTGTTTTGTTGTTGTTTTTTTGTTTTTTTTTGCAGAGAACGTGTGCGTTTTGATTTTTTTTATACATGTTAAAATTTAACTAATTTATAAGTTATTCAAAGGTGAAAATCTAGGAAAAATCATTAAAAATTCACTAGATCTATTTCTATTTTTGTTATTGTCAGTATGCATGTATGTAGCCTATGTGTGTATGTATATATGGTTATGATTATCATTAAAAATTCACTAGATCTATTTCTATTTTTGTTACTATCAGTATGCATGTAATGTGTGTATGTATGGTTATGATTATGATCAAATGTAATAAAACACTAGCCTACACGTGTGGTCAGAGAAAGCCTGTCTTAACTTTCTCTTGGATGTGGTTAAAATCACCCTCTGAGGCAAAGTTTCATCTGCAAACAAGACTGAATCATGCTGAAGTGTTTTAATATCATGAAGATCATGTTCCAGTAAGTTTACTGTCCGTTGTAAATTTCTTATAATGACAGTTATCATGAGGATTTACAGTATGATGTATTAACAGCACAAAAGATTTAAGTCTATATTGTCTGATTTTATTTATTTATTTATCATGACTTTTCCAGATTTTCCTGATCTGCTCATATGGTGTCAAATTGCAGAGACTTTAACAGATTTGGGTAAAAATGTGACCATAAGCTGTGATCTTGATGTAGTGGTGATGTGGTTGTTAGTGAATTCACCAGATCCTCCAGTTCTGATATTACCCCTTTCTCAAAACCACCAGCAACATTCTGCTTCAATAATAGATTCAAACACAAATATTCAGTGCAGCCTAAACATTGTCTGTTCATAAATAATGTCACTATTGATGAGTTAGGAGTTTATTACTGTATGAACTGCACAATTCAGCAACGGCACCAGACTACACATCACTGGTGCGTGAAACTTCAGTCATTGCTTCATAAGAATGTCATACTACATCACTCTAAGAAATGTCTGTAAAATAGGACTGTAATGTTCTGTGAAATGTGTAATGTACTGTGTTGATATGAAGGAATTTTCTGTATAATGTTCTTACAGGTTTTTGACCCATATTTCGAATTATGCATTGTATATTATAGTGCTTTAGAGTTAAAGCAAATGTCTATAAACTTAATGGATAATGTCCTGGCAGAAAAGTACAAAAAGTGTGTGTTTAGATATACAGTTCTATAAAAACAGATATCAATTATCTTAGTATTTATTATATATTTATTATGGTAGCATTTGCAGCAGTCTTTACTGTAACAGATTGTGTGAATTTTCTTTACAGCCCCAACTCCACTAACTGAGGTTACCATGCACCAGAATCAGACTGTAGTGCAGTATATTCAGCAGGATCAGTCACCATGGAAGACATTACCTATCATATCTGGTCTGTTGAATGCTGTTTTAGCCATAGTTGTTATTGGTGAGTGTTCAAATTGTTTTTCAAGTTGTTCAGTTGTTCAGTTTTTTATTTTTTTTATTTCATTTAATTTTTAAAGTAATCTTAGATCTCAATTTATTTTAGGAATATTAAAGGTGTGTGCTGTTGGACATAAAATATCCAGAGGACGATCACAGCAAACACAAGTTCAACCTCAGGAATCAAATGAACCACAGGTAAATGACATGAGACCCATGGTACATTGTTTTGAACCAAGACAACTGCAATATGCTAATAATGTTTTCTGTTAGTGTGTTAGTTGTACACTAATAGTGTTTTCCTCATTGCTCTTTCAGTACACTGAGGTGGACTTTTCAATTCGGCGTAAAACGTTCAGACGCAATCAAGTCAACAGCATCTATGCTGCTCTAACGCTGCCAAAATCATAAACACAAGATTAATACACATCATACAGCTTTATTTCTCATGGTATTTTATACCTTTATTCAGGTATTGTATAATCTCACCTTTAACTACAAATTTGTCTGCAGATTTAACTCTTCAGATGTAAAACTATCTACATACCTTACGTATTGTAGATTTAGCATGGAAGAACCAGTTGAAAGATCTCTTCGCCCCCATCTGGACGGAAAATGCGCCGATACAAAATCCCTTCCCTTTCAAATAACCGATCCCACTGACGAAGTAGGACCAAAGCAGTCTTAGACAGTCATCTACACTCCTCAAACGTAGGGCGTATTCCCCGCTTCCAAAAAGGCAAAATCTCCCCAATTACCGGGTCCACCTCCTGCAAGGCCCTCATATCACCTGCAAAACTAGGGAAAGCTGAAACCACAGCTTGAGTCACCGGTGCAAGTTTGTCTGCCCCCAGTGTTTGCTTTACAGCAGCTGGGACCGCAGTCCCAGGCAACAATTCCCTTACCTCAAGCGGGGCAGAGGAGTTCTGTCTCGACAATACATCAGCATTTTTGTTACTTTTACCTGACCGATACCTGAGATCAAAATCGAAGACTGCAAGCTCGGCAGCCCAACGTTGCTCCGTGGCCCCAAGCTTAGCGGTGGTCAAATGACTAAGGGGGTTATTGTCCGTAAAAGACGATACACTTATGCCCTAACAAATATTCTCTAAATTTCTCAGTCATGGCCCACTTGAGCGCCAAGAACTCCAACTTCATGGAGCTGTAGTTGGACATATTGTGCTCAGTGGGCCGTAGACTGCGGCTAGCATACGCAATGGGTCGCACCTTACCTCCTTGCTCCTGGGACAAGACCGCCCTTAAACCCCCATAGCTAGCGTCCACCTCCAAGATAAAGGGCTGGGAGAAAGCGAGCACTGGAGCGGTAGTCAGCCTACCCTTCAACTCAACAAAACTCTGCTGGCACTGTTTGGTCCAGGCATCAGAAAAACCCTGACTCGCTCGGGTCTTAGGCTTAACAGCCGTCCATTCTGCCACCAACTTATGCAGGGGGCCGCCAGCTTTGCAAACCCCTCCACAAAGCGGCGGTAGTAGCTGGCGAAACCCAAGAATGAGCGCAATTCTGACACACTGGTGGGGCATTGCCATTGAGCTACGGCCTCAGTCTTCTGAGGATCAGTAGAAACTCCCTGCGCAGAGATTATGTGTCCCAAATATCTCACCTCACATTGAAAAAAGGCACACTTACCCAATTTAGCTTTCAGCCTCTCACATTCCAATCGGCTTAAGACAACTTCTAACCGCTCTATGTGCTGAGACACTGAAGAGGAGAACACTATGATATCATCAAGATAAAGTAGTAAAGACCTGCACTGCTGATCCCCAAACACCCGTTCCATTAAACGCTGGAAGGTACTTGGGGGATTACAGAGCCCAAAGGGCATTCGATTCCACTCGAACAACCCGAAAGGGGTGCAAAAAGCAGTCTTGGGTCTATCTTTCTCAGTGACTGGGACCTGGTTGTATCCACTAGCCAAGTCCATAGTGGAAAACTAACAGGCCCCCGTCAGGGAGTCCAATGATTCCTCAATGCGAGGCAAAGGGAATGCATCTTTTCTTGTCTTTGCATTTAACTGATGGTAGGCAACACACGTACGCAAACTACCGTCTTTCTTTTTAACAAGAACGATTGGAGAAGGGACTACAGTTCTCCCTTATAATGCTGGCCTCCAACAACTGATTAATGTGAGACTTTACCCTCTCATATTCCGATAGTGGGATCTGCCGGTACCACTGCCGAACAGGACCAGAATCCAGCAGAGGGATCTCATGGGAAATCAAGCTGGTACATCCTAAATCACCCTCATGGGATGAGAACACAGACTGAAACTTGTATAGAAGGGCCCTAAACTGGCACTGTCCCACTTCGGGCAAAACAGACAAATCTACTGCTTCAATCTGTTCCTGCACAGCAGAGGTCACCACCAGGTCTTGGGAACTTACTGTAGCTGCAACAGGCTTGACTTCAGTTACCCCAGCAGGCAGACTTACCACACAGACACCATTTAGTATTCCTAAAACAGTGTTAGAATGCAACGTGACATCAGCAGTTCCCACATTTACCACAGGTAAGTAGGCAGTGCCTCTTATAACCTGCACCAACACTGGGGAAGCCAACAAGCCAGTGGGTAACCCAGACTCTGGGGACTCAAACAGTATCACCTCCCCTGCATATTTAACAGAACAGGTTGCTGTTACAAACTTCATTGTGCCACCTGGGATGCGACACGACTTACGACCTTGCAACCTGACCGGGCCCGAATGCCTTATGGAACCCTGGTCTTCCAATCGGTGACAATGTTGAAATGCCTGTATGAAGAAACTGGGAGCCTCAACCGTTAACGCCGAATCAAAAAGAGCAGGGCCATGCTGCCCAAATAGCTCCTGGTAGCAGCGACTCAGGACATTCATCCCAAGCACCCCTGGGACTTGGGTACAGATGACACCAGGAGGATCCCAGACAACAAGCACTCTGCATTTTGAGATGACTTGCCCACACAATTTGACATCCAATTCCATGTAGCCGATATATGGAATTGACAGACCATTAGCAGCCTGAAGCTGCAACCACTGGCACGACTTAAGTCGATCCTGACCCCATGGTTCAAAATGTTCGCTAAAACAACTCTCTGTAATTGTAGACACCATGGAGCCCGTATCGACCAGACACGGAACGTGAACTCCGCCCATTTTAACAACAAGGTGTGGGCACGAAGACATTAAATGAGACATACTTGAGTAAAAAAAACCAAACACCACCACCAGGGTACTAGGACAGCTAGCCTCCTGACTCAGGGCCTAAAACACACACACACAAAAACAACCACAATTAATCAATGAATACACTAAATAAAGTTATACTAAAGCCTGATTGGAGAAAAGTTCTAGATGTTCAATAATACACAATAAACAATTGACAAAACAATTGCCACTTAATAGAAAGAGAAAAGCAACACAAAATAGAGAGCTGATGAAAATAAATGACAAAGCAATCAGAATCAAACTGAGCAAGAAACAAATTAAATGAAGAAAAACATACAATAAACAAAACAAATCATACAAATGCATGACCAATACAAAGACTAAAGGCACAAACAATAAAGGAAATCACATCAACACACTTGCACAAAGTCGGTAATTCTATGACTGGAGGGCAGGGTATAATTATCTATGATAATCGGGACAGATACTGCCACAACCCCAGGCTTCAGTGTGGAAAGAACAAAACAAAATAACAAAAACACACAGCAAAACAGCAGTGCCGTCTTAATCCTGTTCTATGCAGGAGCGATCACCCCAACCCCCACAAGACGGAGCACTCACAACGAAATTTATTCGTCCAAATATTAGTCACCGAGACACAAGTTGTACAGTTGCTCACAGCATGAATCTCAGCAGTTTACTCAACGATGAATGGACTTAACCCAGCGGGGGATAATGACAGCCTACACACCACCGTGAAGCCGCGAACAAGATTCTATTCCAGCTTTTAGGCATGCACCAAGGGGCGGAGCTAGCAATGAGGCATCCCAGGTAGCCTAATCGCAACCTTTATATCACCAGTACCCGGTTCTGATTGGCTGACATTCTAAATACAGGGGAGGGAACTTACCCGCTCTGCCACACATGCTTAATATCCAAAATGGATTTTAGTCTCAATGTAATATTAACATTTACTGCTGTATTGTGCATTTGATTAATAAAGGTTTATTTGATTTATGCTTAACTGTTTCTTTATGGCCGTTTTAAATACAATGTCAAGACCTCAAAGCTATAGAACTTGCTTGCGGCTAGACCATAGAAAATGTGCATATCAAGAGAACAAATAGGAAATTCCAAACACCAACAACTACACACACTATTTTAAGTTGGTATATAACCATAAAGTAAAAATGTTGAAAAAATGTTCAATGTATTATTGTGAAATGTGTTTCTATACACCAATTTTCAGTGTATAAAATGACTTATTTGTAGTTAGATGTAGCTAAATAAACCTTTATAAACAACCTTCTTCACAGCTTAATCTGTGGTTTACACATATTTTAGTAATATATTTTCTCATACACAGTGTTATGTTCCACTCATCTTGCATGTTGCAAGTAACCAGACACAAATAAGCCTTTTTTTTTTTTTTTTAAATCAAGGTTAAAATACACCCTCTCAAAGAATGTTCTTGTGCTGACTGTTAGCATGATCAATCCAAAGCAGGTCTATAATACCAGAAGAAATTTACTTTCGGGTATCAATGTCTTTATTATGATCATTTTAGCTTGTAAATGGAAATGGAAAATGAGCATACAAACAATAAACCACAAACTCTCACCTACATCTAGCCACTATAGGCAGGATGGGTAAACTGACTAAATGCTTTTCATTTTGACCTTTGATCATATATTGTGTATCAGTGAGTTATGTAAAGCATTTGTTGATTTAAATGCCATGCTCACATTTATTCAGTCTGAAATAAATACTAACAATAGCTCAAAAATAATGTGCATTTTGTTCACAAACAAAAATGGTGGGTATGTTTTACTAAGCTTAAAAAAGCTGTTCACTGAGTCTATGCAAAATGTAAACTACCATTCAAACATTGGGGGTCAGTAAGATTTTTGACGTGTTTATATGAAGCCTCTAATGCTCATCCAAGGCTGTGTTTGTCTTGTCAAAAATACAGTAAAAACAGTAATATTGTGAAGATATTACAATTTAATATAGCTTTTCTAAGTAAATATTTTTTTTAAATGTAATTTATTGTTGTGATGTAAAGCGGAATTTTCAGCATCATTACTCTAAAAAAACTCTGTAAAATCATTGTAAAAAAAAAATCCGTAAAATTTACAGTAAAAAAACGGCAGCTGTGGTTGCTGGAATACTACCGTAAAAAAAATACAGTAGCAACATTTTAGGTTTTACGGTTTTAACTTAAATTTACAGTTAAATACGTAATTTCATTAACTGATATAATGTTACTATACCAACCTATTGAAGTACTGAAATCTGTTTTGTACCTTTAAAATACACATAACCACCAAATGCAGATGGTGATGAGAAAGTCACGTTGAACCAAAAGCCCATCACAAGCAGCTTTTAAATAATAACATATATAGATGGTGCACAGTGTCATTCACACAAACACTAAACACCATCATGGTGAGACTCATTAAACTGAAATTTGCAATAAAGATTAATTTAACAACATTAGATGTAACATACAACCCTAATAAACATAACTGATAAGAAAAAAACTAAGAAGAAACAGTTTTTTCAAAGAAAAAAACATCAAATGCAAACAAAATTTGAAATGTAACGCAGGGAATTCTGGGAATGTCAATTTACGGTTTTTCACTGTAAATTTTACATTTTTTTCACTTCCAAAACAGTATTTCACCGTACAATTGTCTGAAATGTCTATTACAGTTTTTCAGTGTATATATTAGCGGAACTTACCATTAACCATTTAACAGGTTTTTACTGTAGCATTTTCACAGTTTTTTACCGTTAAAATTACGGTCATTTTTTACAGTCTTCAGTGTCACATGATCCTTTCAGAAATCATTCTAATATGCTGATTTGCTGCTCAAGAAACATTTCTGATTATCAATGTTGAAAATGGCTGTGCTGCTCAATATATTTCTGGATTTTTTTTTCAGGATTGTTTTGAGAACAAAATTCAAAAGAACAGCATTTATTTGAAATACAAATGTTTTGTAACATTATAACACTTTTACTGACACGTTTGGTCAACTTAATGAATCCTCGTTGAATAAAAGTATTAATTTCTTTTAAGAAATCTTACAAACTTTTGAGCAGCAGGCAATACAAGTCTAAAATCGGGTATTAGGTATTTAAATATCTAGCAACCACTACCTCAAGAAGTATATACGTTTGTGCTCCATAAAAGCTAGAGAGAGACATAAACGAGTAACCCAACATGTGAGCTCCATTATATAATCAACATACATTAAAACAATGTACAGTTAGTGTTTTTAATCTAACTCACCACTTAAACCAACCAACCATGAACCTAGATTCCACAATGAGCCAGAGACAACTTTTCATTTAGTTATGGTGAAGAACAAAAGCACCATCCCCAGATGCTTTCACACACAAACACATCTTAAACATACTGTACACACAAGGGACCAAAGTGGAGAGATTTGCAAAGGAGTCATAAAACAAACAATATTTACTCAAGGATGTTCTCAGGAAAGAGAAGAAGAGATTGTTTTCGAAGGGGAAGGAAACATATGAGGGGCACATCCTGGGAAAACTTCCTCTGAAAATGGAGGCACCTGCTGTTGTCAGAACAAACATTTGACTGTATCAAGAGTCCAAATATAATAGTAATACAATGATATACTATTTAATTTACATGCCTAGTGAAAGCAAGAGAAGTCAGTTCATCTTTGCACTTAATTTCACTCAAAACAGTGCGTTAGCTTGTCCGTTTTCAATATTAGCTTTCCAAGCATACCTAGCGTTTAGCATAGGTGCTTGTCTTTCAAGAAGGTTGACAAACAATAGAATACAATTAAATGTATGTGAAATGTGGATGCCAGACTGCACAAATTCATAACAGTCGCACAGCTACAGTCTGTTTGGTTATACTGTGTTAAAGCTACATGCTAACACTAGCACAGGCTACAAAATAAAACTTAAGTGTGGACTTAACAGAAGAATAATACAGTTCTTATGATCTGTAGCCTTTGTTGTTGTGCTAACAGTAGCATTCGCTGGTTTCAGCTAGTCGGAATGTAGCCTTTAAGCTATAAACAGGATGCTAATTGTCCAGATGAAGTCACACAGTCCTTCTCTTCATCAAAAGTCAGCTGTTTCACCTCCGTCTAGAGGCTCGTTTGGTGGATTTTGTCGCCTAACTCTCGCTTTACGATTTTCAGACACCTGCTTCCACTTTAGCGTGCGAAGTTTCTGCTGTCGCCGTTTTTCGCGGTACCAAAGATGTTCACAGTACTCATCGGCCGTTAGCTCGCTAACTCCCAATAGATGGAGTTCCTTGTAGCTCCGCGGCAAGGCTGCGTAATTTCCAGGATGGCTGTTCTGCGCTTTTGACATGTGGTTCTGGGGGATGACGTGGAGCTCGTAGCGCGCTAGCGTGCGGGAGAACGAGTGTTCGTAGGCTACGCAGAGGTACAGGCCAGCGTTAGTGGATGCTAAGTGCTGAAGGAGGAGCCCACGTTGCATGTGGATGAGGTTTTCTTCACCTGGAACCAACTGAGAGATAGAAAGGGGTTTAAAAGTAAAAGTAGATTAATTAGCTGTGTATTTTACAATTTTTCACAATTAAATCTTCTAAACAGGATGCGGACAGACCTCTTTGCTGGTTTGGCTGTGGTTTGGCTGAATTATCCACTTGATCGTGGCTTGTGGTGAACTTGGGACACATTCCAGGAAGGCTGAGTTCGTTTCCACAGCGTAAACCGTCTTCAGTTCAGCATTCTCTGAGCCTGTAAAGACGAATGGACAATTTTAGCTTCCAAAAAGATTCATTCTTTTGTTAACTGACAATTTATTCACAATTCAATACTGAGGACTTGCATTGAGGGGGTAAACAAGATCAGTTTTGATTTCATATTGAACTGGTGCACGGACCTTAGCATGTGTTAGTATCCATTTTGTACACTAGAGGGAGTAGTGTGCATTTTTTTTCCAGGACTGGCTGATATCATATAGAGCCTGAAGTTGGAAAGTGGTGAGGTGAACAGAAAGTGATTTATTACCGTCTCTCATGTCCTGACACTGGCTCCAGGGGTCTCCATACCTCACATCCTGTCTCCGGGCACGCCTGCGGACCACAAGTGGACGTTACTGACCCTCAGATTCATTATTTAACATATTTTTTGGTGGTTTTCGGGTTTTATGATTCAAGCCATTTTCAACTAATAAATACTCCAAATAAAATTAACACAAATTCACTGTAACCAAGCCTACAATTTCTCCTCTGTTTGTTAACAAGACTCAATAAAAATGTATATATTTAAGACTGAAATCACTTCTACACTAAAAAGAAAAAAAAAAAAGTAGAAACAATTTTCACTCAGAAATTGCTAGTACATTTCACAAACAAGTAACACATTGTAATTAAACATGAAATTCTGCAGTAAAAAGGCTGAAATAGTATTTTCTTGTAAAGCATACTCCAATAATCTGTATTTACAAATTCACACAATATTCTTAAAGTCTAATAAACTATACCATTGTTGTTATTTACGGTGTCCTTGTTACAGTATAATTACACATTTAAGTACTGAGTAATATTAATTAAATACATGTACTTGCTATATGGTTAGGGTTTGGTTTAGAGTTATTTGCATGTAATTATGCATAATTTATTGTTATTACTATAGTATAATATAGCTATTACTATAGTGAGTAACGTGTAACAAGGACACCTTAAAATAAATTGTTGCCATTTCTTGTCGCTGTTTTTATTTTATTTATTTTTTTTTAGAAACATTCCTTTAAAAAATTACTAAAATGCTAAAATGATTATATAGTTTTCTGACCAATGAGAATGTGTTAAGTGTACAAAGGGAAGTACCTTTTGTTGC